>CM040403.1:106736816-106907576 GCA_022702515.1 Ilyophis sp. 1 JC-2022
AACTGCATAGTCGGCAGAAAGTGACAATTCAATCTTAATTTTTTTCAGCTGTAGACGTTTTTAAAGGTTGAAATCTTGGTGGATGATTATTTTAATAACGAGGAGTAATGTCAAATAAAGAAAACCACTTTTGTAGTTGGCAGTCCCTTTAAGAATATTTTAAGAAAAAAGAATATATTAAGAAAGTTCTGAATTGCCTTCATTCCTGACACTTTCATATTTCAACTGTAGCCATATTTAATGTCTAGCAAAACATTTTTGACTGTAAGTCTAATTACTTTTTATAACAGATAAACATCTGGTCCTGACACTGTGATCTAAAATGACCTAAAACAGACCAAATAGGAGAAAGAGAAGAAGCTCAGTCATTGCATGTTCTGAAGACAGATTTGACCATTCCTTTTCTGTCAAAAAAAACAATTAACTTTTTTGATGACCAGTGAGACACACAGTAGGTCCAGCCTGACTAATCCTTTAGTTTTTCCCCCAATACCCAGAGGTTGTAAAACCATTGGTAAAGGGTGATTTAGCTGACATCAATTTATTGTCACCATTTCTACTTATGCAGGCATTTTAACCTCTATTAGCATTTTGTGCCAGGCCACCAAGCAAGATGACAGCTGATCCCTCAGATGTGCAGTTTACATTCCTCAGGGCTCAGAGAGGCAAAAAGGGGGTTATCATGATGGACATTACAATACATTACAATAAACCACTTTTTTTTTGTGGTAGCATTCACACATAGCAAATATTTTAACGTGAAAGTAAAATTTTAAGCACTGTTGGAAAAATATATTCTTCCTCGTCACCCCCTCACCAGGCAACCTGGGGGGTCCCTGCACTCCACCCTGTCCTGGAACTTGGCCCAGCTGGAGGTGACGCAGGAGAGCAGCAGGGATGTCATCCATTTTGCGATCATTTTCCAGCAAGAATATCCTCACCTCCAGCAACGGAGCCCTGGAGACCTCTGGTGCAGCGGAGGAGGGGGAAAACAAACTGTTCCTCCTGAAAATCCTGTCCGACACACCTGTCCAGTTCAACAGGATCCGGAGGGACTACAGCAAGACGTCCTTCGTGCACTGTAGGGAAAAAGACTCCGGTGCCACATTCCCCTCAGAGTGCTGGAAAAATCCCTGAGTCTGCATACCGGGACACCAGAAGCAGTCTTCTTCCGCAATCTAGATGCACTATAGTCCCTTGTTCTCCAACAGTGAACGGCTGAGCCTTCCCATACTGGTCACTTTCTCTCCCGTAGATGACTTGATGTATTAAAACTTTCCTAGAGACAGTACTCCAGGAGGGCGAACAAGACTGGCCACCAAAGTTTTAGCCCTTAGCATTTGCAAGTCTGCTGTATACTAATTTAATTTAGCTGACTTACCATTGTTTTTTAACCTTGATGGATATATTTTAGCCATTTGACAATATAAATATAAAGTTTTGCACTGTCTGAGTAATTCAACAAATTTGGGAGGAAAGTAGGAATTCAATGTCAAAAAATAAAGTGCAGCTGCTCGTATTTTTACTAGAACTGAGAAGTATGAGCATTTTACCCAGCGTAGCATCGCTTCATTGGCTACCATTAAAGTAGAAGATAGATTTTAAAGTTTTGTTTCTGACTTTTAAAGCTTTGCATGGGCTTGCACCCTGCAAAGCTTTAAAACCTGCTTCTACCCTATAAGCCCACACGGTCACTTTGTTCTCAAGATGCAGGCTATTTAGTAGTCCCAAGCATATCTAAGAACTTGATGGGGGATAGAGCTTATACTCCTACAGAGCCCCACTACTGTGGAACACCCTCTCAAAATGTATAAGGGAGTCAGGCACAGTCTCAATATTTAAGTCTTGATTAAAAACACACCTTTATCATCAGGTTTATAATCAGTTATAGTCTGGAGACAGGAAAGGAGAAGCCTGTACCACTGATAAGCGGGTTGGGCCGTTTCCCTTTCTTGATCGCATGGGTTCTCAATCTCTGTCCTAGTAGTTATGCAGCAATATAAAACCCCTGGCAGGGTCACTTATTGTGTGAGCCCCTATTGGTGTCCCTGTTGCCATCCACTGCACTTCCCTAACTCTCAATCTTTTTTCTCCCCAGACCACCAGCGGGACATTTGGCCCAAATCCTGGAGAAAGCTGTCGTCTGGACTCCCTCTCCTCTGCCGTCTGACATCCCCAACATCGCCGCCCGCCCTCACCCACCGTCCCATGTCAATTCTTACATATACACAATCAGCATGCCAAAACGAACAAGCATTTTCAAGAATGTTGGAATACATAATATCTATAAATACATCAATATCTGTAATCCTCCACAGAACAGTACATTTTATCAGAACAGTGTGATTACTTTAGAGCTCAATGGCAGCACCCAACATGAGATATCAAATACATACAAAACATGTCTTGTTTTGAGATCAATCAGTTTATGATCTGTACAGACATGTGATGCTGCAGACAGATGAGACAGACATTCAGAAGAGCAGACTGCTGTGGGAATTCTTTGAAGCTGGTCTCTAAATTATGAGTAAATACCTTTATATTTTAGGCAAAACATTGTGCTATTTTCATAGAATGGTTTGCATGATGTTCTTCATTTTATAAAAAAATATATAGTTTTATGTTTTAACTTCTTAATTGTACAAACAAAATTTAAATTAAACACAGTATGTCACTCATAAATACGGGGAGTACACATTCAAAAGAATTACCCTTAGCATACATTAATGGAAATGAATCAAAACTTGATCCCTTGTTTCTCTTTAAATAAGTAGGTGGTCCCCAGCCCTGTTCCTGGAGATCTACCGTTCTGTAGGTTTTCACTCCAACCCTAACAAAGCACATCACATTCAACAGCTAGAGATCTCACTGAGTTGCTAATTAGCAGAATCTGGCATGTCAAATTATAGTTGAAATTAAAACCTACAGAAAGGTAGATCTCCAGGAAGAGGGCTAGGGCCACTGGTGTATGAAATAATCCACGTTAAAATTACAGCCATGCTTTACCCCTTATAGGAGTATTTGTTCTTAGCCTCCACCCAAGGGGGTATTTCAGAAAGCGAGATTAAGGAGTTAGCCCAATTTAGCCGGCTAACGTTTGTAAATATTTTTAATTTGATGACATCTGATTGGATGAGAGCCTGGGTTACTTCAAAATATTTACAAAAGTTAGCTGGATAAGACCTTAATCCCGCTTTGTGAAATACAACCCAGGATATCCAAAGTAGCCCTATCAACCCCCTCAATCCATTCCAATAGGAGTGACAAAGGAACAAGGATGCACACCAGCTGAATGAAATTCATGAACGAGCCCCCTGTATATCCCAATTAGCTCAGTGAAAGGAAAATCTCCTGTTGGAGAGCGGAAGGTGTCATCTTTTCCCTGCCAGCTGGGTATACCACATCTGAAAGAAACAAGGTGCTAATTACAAGATGATGATAAGAACCTAACCGCGAAAACGACAACTGGCCTTTCAATGCACACCTTCACAGATTGTAGCATGCATCTCCACATGCACGAGCTAGCCCACAACAAGAGGTTTTTCATTTTTTATGGGGAGGGGGCACGTGTAGGGGAGGAAAGTTAGGGTTAGATGTGTGGGTGGTGGTTTGTGTAACACATTGACTCTACTGATGAAAGAGAAGGATAGTTTTACTTTCGTAAACTGACTTTTTCTGTGTGCGTGTGTGTGTGTGTACTGTGCTTATGTAAATTTACTGTCTTGATCTGTGAAACCCAACCCTAAAAGTGGCACATTTGGGCATGTCTTTTTGACTGTAAAGTAGTGATATATTCTACCACCATCAAGTTGTATATGTCCTCTGATTCAGCACTTCTATATATGCCAGTTATTGAATTCTAAAAAATATCACATCACACAGATTGAAACAATTTGGACTAAAAAAATTTAATAAATAACCCTCCTTGGTTTTTTGCAAGTCTGAACTATTAACTGTGCCGACTCTTTGCATTCATTGCGTGCTTCTTCCAGTAGGAGTCGATCTGTGTCACTGTCAGTTCTGTGGTTGGAATACACGAATGAGATGAATATAACTGAATACACGTCTCTCCTGCCCAAACTCACTTCAGATTGCTGCTGATTCCGAATCACCTCTGATAGGTTGCATTGGCTGTCAATCATTAGTGTGACATCACTAATGACGGTGGACAAAATGGTGGCTGACATCAGATCTTTATACTTGGGATATACTGCAAACCAATAAGCTCAGGCAATAGGCAGAACTATGCAGATATAGTGTAGATTGTGCATGCGTTTACACAAGAAAGACAGCAACACAGAGAAGTTATACAGATTGTCGAAAAGCTAAGGTTGTCTAGTTTTTTAATGCTTCTTGATGGCTTATACAGTAGAGGAGATACTGTATGATAAAAGAACGGCATGCACAGATGTGTCAGCGACGACACCATCAGCTTTAAAGAGTTAAAGGAGCTTAACATTTTTTTGCAGTGGAATTCCCCTTCAAACAGAATTTGAAAAGGAATGACTCCATCTGATGTATTTTCACTACTACACGAGGGTTACTCTTACTCTGATATGCTTAGCCATGGATTGCACCATAACAGCAACACAAAAATGTGTGCATAGATATAAAATAATAAATGTGTCATTTGCCAATCATTTAGCATTGGTACTCAGATTGGGCAAATTGCACTGCAGGTGACTGAATTTGGAGCCTTAGTATATGTTGACAACAGTTTCAAAATTCACTTGCAAGCGCACTCTGAGAATTTCACACATTGAATTTGAAGTGGGCAATCAGAGAATAAAAGGTATTTGCACTTAAGTTAAAGCTGCAGTAGGCAAGTTTGAAAATATACAAGGCAAAAATACTTCCCCCTTTTGCTCTCCTCCCTCCTATTTCTCTCCTAAGCCCCTTCCACCAAATTATATTCCAGTACATGCACAGAGACAGGTAGACAGGGAGGGGTTTATTCTTTTAACAAAATACCACACCGTATAGTGAAAACTCGGTGAATTAACAAACCACCGCATCAAATCTCTGCCGTTTGTCATTCCATGCTTCTCAGTTTCCCGTTTGATGCCATGCTTTCATTAAATTTGACAGTTGCCTTTTCACTTTGAGATATGTGTATTTACTTTGAAGCCTGACTTGCACCTGCCAATCAAAGGCTCCACCCCACCCACCCCATCATTGAAATCAACGCTCGATTTTCTTAGTCACATTGTGACTGAGTTTTCCGGTGATCTTGGTCAACCATCCCAGCGTTGACAGATAATGATAATTATTGTATTTGTAACTACCAAAATTTCATCCTCTGTATGATCAATGGTGCCAAAAAGTGCCAAAATTTACCCTACGATAATTTAGTCATTTCACACCTATAATATATAAAGTTGCAGTTACCCTTGGCTGCTGATTCAGGATCAGTACAGCTTTTTACTGTATAATGGTTAAAGTTTATTAAGGGGTAATAAACACTGGCTTTTGTTCTGTCTCCGCTCCACTTCAGAATTTCAAAAGATGCAAACTGAGTTCGAGAGTGAGAGCATGGATGGGAGGGGGGATGAGGGAGGAGTTACAGTTGGGGTGGAGAGGCGATTGATCCAGTCGGTACGTGTCATAGGTACGTAGGCGGAGCGAGCTAGGGGAAAAGGAATCCCCCGCGTCTGTCACTGTTCTGCACTGGCGTAGCCGGGGTTGGGCCAGTGTAGGCCACGGCCACCTAAACAGTTGAAATGTATGATCAAGAACACTTGTTTTACATTGAATATTTTAGTTATATAAATACTGCGGTAGCTAAGCAGTTCGTCGTTAATATGTGCATTTTGTAATTCAATTTAGCAACTGTCCACTAAGATAGTGCTACATTGTTAGGCTAATTTTGGCTCCATCCCATCGCATTGCTAGACGCTCAGCTTCGCTACTATACAACAGTGTAGCTGCAGTTTTGATGCAAACGGAGTAGATGGCTATCTAACGTTAGCTAGCTTCGCGTTGGGTGGTTCTCTGCTTCCACGTCGTGCAGTAATACAATCATTAATCATATAACGCTACCACATGACTCGCAGTGGATTATCCCCTATGCAAATCATGCATTTGTATAAGCATCATTATGCACTGGCTGCTAGCTACCTGGGGCAAGACACGCAACTGACAGTTATAGACAACATAATAAACACGTTAAATTACATCAAATACAAAAAAAAATGCAAGCTTACTACAACTTATTTGATGGTGATTTCTCACCGGTGAGAAGTGCCGACTGCGCAAACGCAGGTTTTCCTGTCCTCTGGCCGAAAAAGTATGTTCAAACCAAGGGGGCCAAGACCGGGCTTTCGTTTTGAAGCTCACTTCCTGGTTGGGCTGGGAGCGGTCATTGTACCGTTGCTCATTAGCGCCATTGTGGTTGGCTCCAGTATAGGTCTTTCAACATATAAGTAAAGGGCAGCAATGTGGTCAAAATACTCAGTCAATAAATTTTTTACACAAAAAAATGTAATTGCAATAGATGCCTTTCCTTCATCTAATGCCTGTGCATGTGCTGATTAAAAAAAAATATTGTGTCGTTTGGACAGGGTATTAACATTTTTTGTTCAGGACCAATCAGAGGGACAGGTTGAGTCCTCTTCAGCTCCACGGAGCAGACGCAGTTTGTAAAAACCGGCGGCGAAAAAGTCTTCCGGAGAATGGTTTTTACGAAGCCGTGGGAAGCAAATGGGTGACGTCACAGTGGCTTTGTCCATATTTTTAGACAGTCTATGGTTCACACACTACGGTTTGGGGAGACAATTGCACATTCAAAATTGGAGTGGGGATTGGATATAGGCAGCCCGTATTGGCCACAAAATTATTAAAAAATTGAGAAAAAAAAAGTATGTTCAAGCACTGGCGGGACATCGCAGGGTTTGAGGGAAAGGAGAGAAATGTGGTGGTTTTTTACAGCCACGGTCCGGAAGCAACAATGTAAAACCATGCTAGCTAACGTTAGCTATCTAAAATAAAATTTGAAAACCACCAGACTTAGTCTAATTGCTGAAATTGAAAAAACACTACAATTGGAAAATACTACAATTAGAAAAGCCTAAAAATAGAAAAAGCTATGTAGCCTACAATTATAAAAACTAGTCAAATATTAATGACCTAAATCTTAACAATGAACAAACTATAAAATACTAATACTAACGAAATTAACTAGCCTACACCTAACAAATTATATTAATGTTACGATCTCTTCGATTGTACAACAATTTCAATAGCTTTGCATTAAAAAAACAATTTTAAGACTCCCTTACAATCATTTCATATTTCACATCTGGCAACGCACCATCCAAAATGTAGCCAATATATTTTTTACGGTCTATGGTCTATTAGCTAGTTTAGTTATTGACAACTTGGCTATGAGTTAATCTGATATAATTCAAAATGAAATTATCGGTTTATTACACCAAATACAGTCTGGAACAGCCATTGAGGATTTTGGGAAGCATCAAATGACAATGGCAGAGATTTGATGTGGTGGTTTGTTAATTCACATGTTGAGTTTTTACTATACGGTGTGGAATTTTGTCAGTTGATATGGTTTTTAGTTAATTAGTATAGTTATCATCATAGTTTTCACTATAAGATGTGGTCGTTTGGTATTTGAATGTGGCATGAAATAGCTTCCATACATCGCTAGCCCTGATTGGTTGGTTTTTAGAAGACCGGCAGCCTAATACAGAGCCCAGGACACTCACCGAAACCAGATTTTTTTCCCCAGAACACTTGATTTATTGATAGCTGCTGGAATATAATGAGTAAATGTAATAATTTTGCCAAAATTATATCGAGAAAATTGCACCTTTAACAGTTTTTGAGAAGACTGAGCAGTCTTTACAGAAAGAGGACAAAGATGGTATCTCACATGAGAAGCCATGTTTAAATTGCATTCAGAATATAATGCCATATTTCTGCTGAGACAATACAATAATTCTACCCTATCTGGGCCATCCTTAAAGTCAGTAACTTAGCCAAATCTCATACACTTGTGAATGACTGTGTTATATCTCATCAGCAAGAGCACTGTTTCTCTTCAGAAAATATATATTCAGCTTCTTAACTTAAATATTTTCTGTTCTTTGGCTTGGTGAATCCTGCAATTTATAATATATTTGCATAAAATCCAGAAAGGTCCAGAGAAGCAATGCGCAGTTCGCTCTGTCACTTCATATTGATTGCATTTACTTGTGTGGATATCAGAATAATCAACATAATGATATTTATTTGACCTCAGTTTCAAGGTCTGAATCCAAGGAGTCATATGTAGGTACTCTGTGGCTGCCTATTGCCATTTGAAGGGAATTATTGACTATATGTTGGATTCTAAGCTTTCCATTCTGCAAATACAGAATAAATCCAGAATAAAAGACGCACGCACGCACAGTGTAGAACCTGACCTGAATGTTTATATTCAGCCTGCCAATTTTAAAATATAACTAGATAGTTAAGAAACCTGCCTGCAGTTACCATAAACACAGTGTTGATAAAATTTGCTAAATAATATGGTAAAAATCTGGCAAATACAAGAAAAGCTAGCTAGCAACCAAACAAATTGCTACTTACAATACAAACCTTTGCTTCTTCTAACTTTTGGTCTTTGCTGTGTGCTTCGATTTATTGTCCTACATGTGAAATTTTGACCCAGTTTTATATTCTTTTCAGCTGACTCAATCAAGTTTTATTCTAGGAAGGTTTTCTCTCAAATCCTTGATACTCTTTTCAGTTCCTAATGAGATTCATACCCTTAACATGACGCTGCCATCTTGTCTTACCTGATCACAAAGTATTTTTCAGCAATACCTTACTAATACAGGCCAGCTTTATGCACTGACTGGGATATTGTTGATTTATGAACTCTGATATCACTCTGCTGCCAGATATGGATGGATGATTTGAAGGGTTGTTTTCCCCTGATTTATTTTCCCATAGAGTTCAATAGGAAAATGAGTCAGGAGAAACGACCCTTAAAGTTATCCATCCATATCTACTGCATATCTGGCAGCAGAGTGATGGTTTGAGGCTCATTTGATACATCAGACCCTTGACGACTTACTGCCATTTGGCCAACCATGGGTTCCATACTATTCCCATGTAATTTACATCTTAATTTAGTCCCATCCCCCAATTCCCATAGAGATCCATTCAAATGCAGAGAGGTTATAGAATCACTTGTTACAGTACCTAAAAATAAGATATCAAGAGACTTCCAAACTATTATCTAATAATTGGACAATCATTTACACCTGTTTTATGCACCAGACATCAATTTTAATCAATATATTTTATAGTAAAGGTAGGGGTGTACTTATTTTTTCCTCAAGAGAAATGTGCATTTATGTTCATTTCAATTGCTTAAGTGATTCTAAAGTCTACTTTTTTTAGCATCATTTGTTGAATTAGTTTACCTTAATCAATCAATATGGTTGAAATTAAAATAAAATAAACTTGTGTCCAGATGTGTCAAAAAAACTGACTACCGTTGTAGGGTGTACTTACTTTTCACATGACTGTATAATATATAATAATATATTGAGAGGCAGACATATCTGGAAAGGTAATGAAATTCACTGTGCACATTCATATTCATAAGAGGAAGAAATCTAAAGTTTTTTCTGACCCCATGACCTTTCCTTTAGCCCCACCATCAGGCTAAATTTTCAATTTGTGGTCAACATATCTAGAAAAGTAATGACTGGATTGCCATGAAATTTGCTGTGAACATTCATGCTCCCTAGAGGTGAAACTTATTGATTTTGGTGACCCCATGACCTTTCCTGTAGCACCACCATCAGGTCAAATCTTCAATTGACCTCATCTCTTGACCTGTTAGTTGTACAGACACAACTAAATTTGCTGTGAACATTCATGCTCCAAGAAGAAGAAACCTATTGATTTTAGTGACCCCATGACCTCTAGCGCCACCATCAGGCTAAATATATTTTTTAAAAGAATGCCTGGATTGGCATGAAATTTGCTGTCCAACAGTGTCAAGGTATAGGTCAAGTATCACACTGATGTACAACAAAAAACAATGGTATACAGAAACAGAGTGTAAATAAGGCATGCTAAGTGAATGAATGAGTAAGAATGTTAGACAAAATCATTAACATTATGCGACCAAACATGCAATGGCGTTGTGACAGGTTCCTACATTACCGTTACAACAAACACAACGCATTTAACAAGTTCAGTGGTTGATTAGCCTAAACAAAGTCAATCCACTGAAACTAGTGATTTCTTACTCAGCTCCATGTGCCTACATTTGAACCAATTTCAACATGTTAATTTGCTTAATAAAACACCCTATGGAAACATGAGACCTGTAGTGCCAACATGTTAATAAACAACACAATTATTTTCTCTCAACTTAATAATTTGCACGTATAAAAAAACCCACAAAATAACAAAATCATGCAATGGTGACTCCAGTGTCGACCCCATACCAATCAAAGAAAATATAATGTGTATCACCTTTGTCCAGAACTTGTGCACATCAAAACAAAAGTGTCGCTACCTTATGGCTGGTTCACCAACACTAGTTCTTGTACAACTCTCTTTGGTCAATGTAGGGAACATATTATTTTCTGTCAATGACACATTTAGCTTATTGGCTCAAACAAAACATTTCTTTATAACCAGATTTCAAAGACAGACATTCATGCAAGGGGAGATTGTTGTGCCTTGACAGAGGTCTGCACTCTATTAAGTGTATTCTTTCTAGTTTGTATGCATTACGATGATTAGCAGAGCTGATGAGTTTCACAGCCAGTGGATCCATTTATAAAACTGCACAGTTGTCTGATGTCAAAGGGATGCACACAATATGAGAGTACCTGCCAAGGCCATAAATACACTATTACATATCCAGGGTTTAAGTTTTAAGTGACCATTTTAATGGTTCATTATTTGTGTGAGTGTAACTTTAGAAGACATGTTACAAGAAGCAAATAGCATGTCACGAGTTTTTAAAAAATGTGAAAAATGGATTTAGTTAAGTGCAGGAAGTATTATGTTTAGCTTGGGGCAAGGTGTTCACCTGAATTATTGCAGTCGATTAACCGCAGCTCCAGGCTGACACTACATGGTGTATTTGTTTACAGAAAAGGAAATAAAACTATTAATTTCAACTGCCTCAATTATAATCTTTGATACCATTCTCTTCAGTATGAATGATATGCTCCATGCATTTACACTATGCACTATAGTTTTAACCAAGATAAAATCCCAAGAGAAAAGTTGTTAGGACTACCTCAAGCACAGCACTGAAAAACTGGTTTTCATTATGAATTCACAAACGACTTTACTTGAAGGTGCTGATATAATTAGCGTCCATCCACTAAATGTGTGTGCAATCTTTCTTAAGTTTCAAAGACTGCAGAAACACAATCTTGTTTCCATTCGCAGAAAACTGAAGTTGATTGAACGTTTTATTCAATAGAGCACTTCTCTTTCAACCACCATCTGTCTTGCTGTTTCTCAGTTCTGAATCATGAACAGTTTACAGTACAGGCATATATTTACTTTTGTTTTAAAAGAAATATGGATCTGTATTATATTTATAATAATGTGTTTCTTTAAAAAAAATTTAGTTCATACTGTTGGGACATTGACTCTCTGAGTTTAATTTAGACTTCACACACCATGTGTGATAAAGCCTGAAAGTATTTCAAAATGGGAAAAATCCTAGCAATTTTACCCAGGATTTTATTTGGGACACATCGGGGTGAAAAGGGCAGAATTTAATCAGAAATCAAGTATTGAGTATTTTCCTCACATCTTTTATAACTAAGTGTTAACTGCTGTGTCTCACATTTACAATATTTGCCTTCCGTTTGCTTTAGTGACATACATACCTGTTGGGATAATCCATGCCTTAAGACAATGCTCTGGCTGAGTATCCCATTTGGGGGAGTATCTAGTGGTAATCCAGGGTAAACTCTCCTTTGACTTCACCCCTCTCAGCACATTCGGTGAAGCAGTCATGAGGAGGAAACAGAGGTGACTGATTCTACTGCCCTCCAGAGGAAAAACTATATCAGGAAAAAAACTATTTTCAGTCTCTCTTTTTATTCTTTGCATTTGTATAATTTTAAATAAGATACTTTCTTTTTTTCCCCCAAGCAGTTTTTTTTTCTTTTTTTTTTACATTTTAATGTAGTGTCCCCATAACTTCTAAACTGTAGCCTTTTATGTTCAGGGGGCTTTGGAGAACACTGACTGACACAATTGTTGTTTTCCTTCAGTAAAAAAACTGCAATAAATCCCTGTCTGTGTTCAGCCATGCCATACGAGTGAGGTCATGCCGTACACAAATCAGATTTTCCCATCCCCAGATTGGGCTATCAGATATCTGCCATTGACACTGAGCACCACACTAATTCACTACACAGTAACATGGAACAGCTTGATGGGAAACATATCAAATTGACCACGATGAGGAATGCTGTTCAACTCAGACCATTAGTGGAGCTTTGCAAACTCCTACCTGGGTCAGAGAGCATTATTGGAAAAAATCGCTGCAACATGTTTTTAAAAATGGGTTCTGGGAAATCTGTCTTATCTGTCAAGTATGATACCAGAGTGTATTGGATGACACAGTCCAATTGTGAATACCATAACCAGAAAGAAAATTTGAGTCTGAATTTTCGTGGCCTTTTTTTGGATGGAACAGTAATGATAACTTTCCGTGCATAACACTGCACAGAAGCTAATGCATTTATTAAAATAACAACGTGCCACCATCGCTTAAAAAGGAAATTTAATATCAGAAATGGGTATAAGTACATCTACAACAATGACTTAAATGCAATGACTTAAATGACTGGGACAGCAACACATTGTTTCCCTTCAGGACACAATCTATTTTAATCCCAGAGACAGACTTGTCCTTTTGCCTCCATTTCAGTGCAGAGGTTGTGGGTGCAGAGGTCACTGGGTGATTTTGGTTAACTACATCCAAGGGTGCTGACTTGTAATACATATTGGAGGGGCAAAAAAGGGAAAATCAGATATTGAAGAAATGGCTAAACGATTCAAATATTGAGTTCACATATGCTTTGCTTTCATAAACAACAACAAACTAAATAAACAACACTGAATTCCACATAGGCATGCATGAGCCTTTGATAATATAGCTAGAGATAGATCGATTGGGCTACATTTTTCTTTTTCAACGGAACAAATATGGCATTTTTCAAGAAAGAAATATGGCATTAAAATGTATAAAAATTTGAACAAACGCTCCAACAGGAATATATACTGTATACGTTAGAAAGAAAATAGACCATGTCCATGCAAAGAACTGGTGCGCACTGCATAATAAAGAGCTGGATGCATCCGCTGCATATTTTCAAATATTAATTTATTAATTAATAATGTATATGATAGAAGGCTGTTTAGTGTGCTCTTCTGTCTAAAGTGAAAATATATGTTTTACCTTGGGTGCTGAAGCCAAAATGCAATATAAAAATTTAAGGAAAGCTAGCACTTTTAGCTAGCAATTTTATTACTCATTTGGCTACCTTAGCGTGCCTCTAGTCACAGGTGTAACATACATTTTAAGAACAGTAATGGGTACCTTGTTATCAATTTACATCAATCATCAATTAACAATTGTGTCGACACGGTCCATATGTGACGCTTTACAATATTAATACCATTTCCCAATAAAAAAGTGTATTGTACAAGACAAAACAGAACAACAACCTTTTCCAAATAAGACAACAAAATAGAGTCCCAATTAAATAATCTTATTTTGTTGTCCTATTTGGAAAAACTTTTGTTTTTGTTTTGTTATGAAAACATAATCGCATGATGGGGAGGTTGCGTTGCAGCCCTGGGGGTTTTTAGCCCCCCCAAAGTGCGATTTAAAAAAAAAGTAGTAATAATTCATCCAAAAACATTTTTGCGTACCCCCTGGCTACATGCCGCGGACCTCACTTTGAGAATCACTGGTATAAGGCAACTTTACGTAGGGAGGTGTGGACGCAGTAGGCAATTTAATTGGATTAGATATATCATAGTCACTTTCAATGGCAGTTTATCACAACATCGGATAAAATACAGTAGCTGGTTATATAGAATGGCGGTGCTGTTTTGGCACTACGGCAGTAGTAAATATTCAGAGGGAAATTTCCCCCTCAAATATATTGAGGGGGGAAATATATTGAGGGGGCAATGCCTCAATATTAATACTGATATTGGTGCCCCCATAGTTGGTGCCCAATGCCCCCCACCCCCCATTTCCAGTATATACACATTTAAAATATTAAAAAAATGTTTTTTTGAAACATTTTTTCCCCCATCCGTAGCAGAATGAAATGCAAGAAAACTAAATCTTGAAATAAATGTCACACGGTAGAGTAGTCTAACTTGAAATCTTGAGAGGGGGAATTAGGGATATGTTGAGTGTCACTGAAATGACAGGAGCATTTCAGCACTGAGTAGTCACTGCATATGTCCCTGTATTCCTCACCTGCCCAACGCAACACAATCCAAGTAAATTTGACTCAGAATGTCTGTCAGTGCTGTCAGTGTTATTCTTCTTTGTTTCATTAAAACTTTTTCTTGCGCAGAGTTTCTTGTCTCAATAACAATGACATTGACGAGGTAACAAAAAATGTCTGAGCCTGTGCCATTAGTTCTTTTTTTTTACCAATGTAAATGTGAAATGTGAAATGCATGCATAACTGATGCGTATGTTTAAGCATTGAGCAATTATATGAATTATAACAATCGGTAGTGAGTTGTCAAAACAATACACCTTTATTAGGCAGAACTGCAGGTACAGTCAGGGGACACACGTAAACAAAACTATGTATATGGATGTTAATACAAATAAAGAAATAAAATAATAAAAAAATAGAAATAAAAAAATAGAAATAAAAATACAAAGAAATTTTCTTAGTAATGATGTATCCATCTTGTGTGTCCTCCATTCCCCTCCATAAATGATCACAGCTTGTCTGGCAATGACATAGCCAGTGTACTTATTTCTCACTTGAAATCATATTCCACTCCGCAATGAATGCTACATGCAGCTCAGCAATTGCATGTGGTCACGGTAATCAACAATGCATTGCAGAGGTGCTTTGATGGGTTTAGGTGAGGCGAGTATGGCGGCCACTTCTTCCCATAGACATTGTAAAGCCTTATAGCCATTTAAGGCAATACATGTTTGTGCATAAATGTGAGGACATTGTTTTTCACACACGTAATGTGATGCGAGGGATGAAGACACTGGCTCCATAGTGCTGTGCAGTCAGTGAGACCTTATTAACAGTGATCTCCATACATATTGTATTGCAACACATACCATCATGCTTCTTCCAAAGTTGTCCACTTGTACTAGATGATGCAAAGTCAATGGAACCTTTCCCCTGCATCCATGGTAAGGCTGCCATAATATACATAACTGATCTTTAATCCAAATTAATATTGTGGATCCATTTTAATTTTGTGAATCTAATTAGAGACTAGCGAAATTAACGACTGATTTTATAGCGGTTTATATAGTGTGAGCATGAGTTAAAAACATTATTATGATAGCGTAATATAGCAGTTGTTTTGATGTAGTATCAAATAATTTTCTCCTTGCAATGATTCTTATGTTAGAGACGCAATGTTTTGATTTCATGGTTCTTCTGTTTGCTATTTCACAGTATGAATAAGATTACTTTGGGCAGTGTGTACCACCTGGACTCAAAAAGATAGAGGAACAATAAACCTGCAAGCCAGAAATAAAATATTGTGTACTAGGCCTACAGCATTGCCTAACTCCCAAACATCAAAAAACGAAGAAAAAAAAAATCAATAGCTCTAATTGAGGAATATTTATTAATTGCATTCAAAATTAAGTGAGCCATTAAGCTCTAGCCATTGCAATTTAATCCCTTGATATCTTGTTGGGATTTCTACGTTTCCTATGATTCCTGATTTTAATAGTTTTGCAATAAAATGTCCCTGCTGGTAAAAATAAATAAAATTTAAAAAAGAAAATGGACTGAATAAGCAAATGACAGTCTGTGACAGGATAGATGCAGTGAACCTTGAAAATGTTGGCAAAAAGAAAATGGGTAGAACCTAAGAGAGACAATCTGAAATAATGTCTCTGTTCAAAAAGAGGAAATGCTGATTTCTTGGGATTTTGACATAGGGAAGGCCGCCATGACAAACTTAAACAAAATATTGACAGAGAACATACATTTTGCATCTAGTGCCAAAAACTGAAGGGTAGGCTAAACTACACCCTCCTCCAAAACTGTATTATTGGATAAATTGCTTGTCAAATGTCTGCTGACTGGCTCAAGCAAAAGTCGAATGTACAGTGAAGGAATTTCACACGTTCAACTGCCCACCCCTTGTTAGTGACAAAAAGCCAAGCTGTAAATTTGAACATTCACTGTAACTTTAAAGTGGTCAGGTTATTGTTGTATATGCAAATTTATGTAAGCCATACTGTACAGCATACTACACCCATATTTGACCCTGTTGGGACTGGACATATGCAGATAACACGTGAAAATTAAGCCTACATTAAAAAATGAGGGAAATGTATTATTATAATTTTTTTAAATGTGGTAATAGTGGTAGTACAGTGGCAGCCAAATCAGTTTCAAATATCAAATGTGTAATTTATACCATAAAACATTTTTAAACATTTCTAAAGCTAGAGTATGCAGTTTTACCTTGTTGTGAATGTGAAAGTCTGCTAGATAGGCTTCAATTTCAGGATTACAGATTGGTATTTTACAGTAAAAATGTCTCAGTAAAAAAATATTTTAGTGTTTTACACCAAGGAAATGACCTCCTTAGATTAATTACCTGTGAACTTTATCATGAAAAATTTAAACTTTTCAGTTTGTAACCTAACCTAGTTTTACAAAAGCCGGTACCATATGAAGTTCCATGGCAAAATGTATGATGACAATGATATTCAAACTCAAGTACGATTGAATCTTCTGAGTCTTCTGCCTATTTTCTTCCTGTCACTGTAAGGGAAGGTTTAGCTGCCATTTATGTCTGGAATGGTATGGTATGGATATTTTATGAAGGTTAAAACCATTGTCAAAGTCACAAAATGTCATTTTTATCCAGACAGTAAATGTTTTTTTTTATCAGTGGCAGTGGTATACAATATAACAAAAGTAAGTTCTAAGGGTGGGAGGCACCTGACCTAGATCCAACCAACACAAGCTTAATTTAAATATACAAACTTTATGCTTCATAGCTTCAGGACATATTTCCACAAAATTTAGTTCACTTCTATTACTGCTACATCAATATAAACAAAGCATTACAACCATACTTGGGTAAATTTAATGATATTTATATTTCATCTTTAGATACAAATTTGAAAACACTCCTGTAGATCTCTGAGACTTTTCAACAAAGCATATCAGTAACCAAAATGCACAATCATGTGAAGTAAGAATCGAGTTACTAACATCGAGTTACTAGATGTTGCTTTTATATTTGCCATGTCTTAACCTTTTAATCCACTAGTAACAGCCTTCTACACCTGGCAGGGGGACTGCCTCTGGAAACTAGCCTCTGGCTATAATTGGTTGGGTGCATTTACGGTCTATGTGCATTTTATGTACTATGATTGTTCATTAATGTGCTTGTCCCTCTTAAACAAATAAAATAAAGTAAAGTAAAGTAAAGTAGAGTTCTGAATGTTGGTAGAACAACTGATGCATCTTAAAGTTTTCAGCTGATTGCAACAGATATTAATTATTATTTTCATGTTGTTAAAATGTTTTACTCTGATGTCGTTGTTTAAAGAGAGAAAATATACAGAGGCTTTTGTTTCTTTTTAGCTGTTTCATAAATGATGAGAGTCGGTGATGGAGGGGTGACAGCAGTCAAAGAAGGCAGGAAATTAACAGCTCCACCATCCATTAAATAGACTATTCCATGACCCCTTAGCCTTAGTATCATTCATTCACTGATTCACAAAAATCAGAGAGAAGCTCAGAGATGAAAGTTTAGCAGCACAAAAAGACCACTTTCAGCTAATTTTAGAAAATTAAACAGTTTAGATCAACATCAAATAGGTATAACAAAATTCCCATTGTAAAGGTTTGTATGCAAAAAACATGCATTGCACATTCACACCCACATTATGTCTAGAGCCTATAGTAATTAAAATGATGAGTAGTTTTGTTGTTGAATGAAGTAATACCATAGCAATGAGTCATGATTACATGATACAATACGCATTGAAAAGACACCATTATGCTTCCCATTTTTCACTAATTCACTGTCATTTTCTGGTAGACATACCACAGCATTTTCATTAAACAATATCAACAAGTGTTTTCACAAGGCTTTCACAATGTTGCTTTTTACTAAAGGAAGTTAATTAATAATAATACTTGAATTCATAAAAAATAATAGTACTTTCATGTTTCATGTTATTGTTTATTTTGATATCAACTGAAGTGCTTCTTATTAAAACTACTTAACTGCTCTATTAAAATGCATGATATTTCATGTTCATGTACTTGACAGTTGGCCTGATTTAGGTGTCAATATCGTCCAACAGCTGGTCCCATCAGTCATCCATTCCTGGAGATATCCACTACATAAATCACCTCATGTCAAGAGAACCATTTATCATTCCTCTAAATTAGGCCATTTACAAAAAGACATGGCACATCACAGAAGATATTAAGTTAACTAGCACTGTCTTGTGTTTTCCAGGAACTATTTTCTGTTTGCGTCTGTAGTTCTGGCTGAAAATGTATTTATTGCTCAATATATTTTTGAAGTAGACAAGACAGTTTTTATTTCATGGAGAACAGCAGTGCACACATTTTACATCTGTGTAATCCATAATACATCCATCTTCAGTGGTGCAAGCACATTCTTTCTCGATATTTTAATCCACTGTGGAGTGAGGTGGGTTTCTCAGAGGAATAAAATGGTTTAAGACATCTAGGAGTGTTGATTGAATCAATGACTGTATATTAACAGAGAAACATGATAATTCACTTATACAGCTTCTAACATTTAATAATGAAACACGGGGCATTTCCCCCTTAATCTTGATTTATTTTGCCTGACTGGAAACTCACATTTAATTGCTGTCCAAAGTGACTTGGTTTAGCTATTGGTCCAGGTCCTGGTGCTAAATTACATAATGCAGCGCATTCTTGGTGGGCTTCCTCAGGCAAATATGATTTTGAACCTTGTCGCTAGAAAATTCAAAATCATCAAAATTTGGTTGGCCATGTTTATTGTCAGCCTTGTTAACTAACTAGGTCGTCATGGAAGAACTGGTCATCTGGATATAACTGAGCTCCAAGACCTTTAGCAACGGAACCAACTGAAAAGCTCAGAATTCCAGAATTGTATGTAGACTTACATGTAGGGTGGCCAGGTATACAGGTTTAACCAGGACAGTCCTGGGTGGCCAGGTATACAGGTTTAACCAGGACAGTCCTGGGTGGCCAGGTATACAGGTTTAACCAGGACAGTCCTGGGTGGCCAGGTATACAGGTTTAACCAGGACAGTCCTGGTTTTGAACTGGGCGTCCGAACAAAAGTCTGAAAAGTGCCAGTTTTCACCGAAAGTCCCAAAAAACTAACAGTTATGTTTTCTGAGCTTAAAAATATCAGAAATAAGTCTCCTGCCGTCTGCCTCACTCCTAAGCATGATGCAATCATTAAACAATTTACAGCAGCTTCAGCAACAATGAGAATACGCAGCAACAATCAGATGTGTATATTGCATAACATTACATTCACGCAGCAGACAATCTTATCCAACTTAAAACATAGAAGACTCATCGTAATCACCTGATTAAAATGAGAATTTATGCCAGACCAGGGGCCTCATTTATAAACCATTCCTATGCACGTATTCTAAAAGATCCTAAACTGGGATTTATAAAACTTGAAACTGACGTGAAAACGATCGTATGCGTATGCAAGTCTCCAGACTATGCGTACAAAGTTTCCCTTATGGCTATGCAGCTGTACTGCAGACTCAACACATTTTTTCAGATGTCAAAATATTTTGCCAACCCCCTCACATATGGAGATTTATTTTTGGGATAGGCATTGTGAGATGCTATGTTGCGGGCCATTAAGGCTATTGCAGCATTTGTTATTAACATCACCAAGCATGCAATCCTGTATGAAAAGCAATCATAATAATAATAATACATTTATGGGTTTAAGATTTTAAGTAAATCTGTACAGCCCTTCATAATGATTGCTATATAGAAACACTATATAGTTGAGAACTATATTAGAGTAATAGAAGGCTTGTATTGACGGTCGTCAATTACAACTCCATTTAAAGGGACTGTAAAGGTAAATCCGTACTTTGCTTCAGACTACATATATGTGGTTGTTATGGCATGTATTAAGTATCAGCAACAGTATGAGATTTCAATTTCATTGCAATATCGATCTATATCCATCTATCCATTTCCATCTATTCCGATGTGGGGATTAAATGGGTGGAGTTCAAATTATTACTGGGCTCAATTCTATAGAGTACTCAAGTGAGTACGCCAGTCGTGGGCGGAGTATGGACCATATATCGCATGTTCCAATTCTTATTTTTTAAAGTAATGCATTAATGATTGTAGTTTGACTTGTAGTCCACTTTAACAAACTACATATCCAGTACTGCAACGCACAGGTGGTTCTCGACCAATAAGATATCATCATCTTTTGCAGATGGGAGTACTGCCGCTTCAGATGAGCTAACGTAGCTTGCTAAGTTGAGAAGCCCGCCCGACAAGGTCAGAAACTATGCTACGGTTAACCACATAAAGCAATTCTAGCTTTTAGTCCTTCAAGCTAGCTAACGTTAGAAAAAAGTGTTTAAAAACGAAGCTGTGTGCTACTGCTGGCTAACGTTATAAGACAACGTTTGAAAACAAGGCTGCTCGTTCAGAGGGAATTATGGGATGTGGAGTTTTTAAACAGTATGTTCACAAAGAAAACACTAAAACATAAAATATACTCAAAGCTGGTCCAAAAAAACTAGTTTGCGAACGGGCGTTATATTGAACAATCCGGGAAATGAACAGTTAGACATAATGAGTAGAAATGGTTTAAAAATAAACTTTAGTTAATGTCTACGCTCTAAATTAATGGGGAATTTACTTCCGAAACCAGCGTGATGTAGTCACTTGAGTACTCTATTGGCCACAGACAGGTGATTCATGGCGTCATGAACCACCAGACGTAATGGCCAATAAAAAAGTTTTAATGTCACACAATTTGCCATAGAGAACCTTTGTCTGCGTTATCAAAAGTTTTGTAATCCTATAGTTACATTATTTTGCATTATTAATTTTTCCGCTCTTAATCCCTGTACCAACCATATCCCTCTCCCAGTATCTCTCCTTCTTCAACCCGCTATTTAATTTCTCCAACCTTCTCTGTCTCTTTGTGGTGGTGCTACCTAGCTGTCTAGCTAGGCTACTTTAGCCCTTGAGCTAAGTTAACAGTTATAACTTAGTTGTCGTTATTGACTCCGTTTGCATTGCAAGCATGCCCCATGTATGTGCTCTACTGCCCTCCCTGGATGCACAAACAGAGAGGATAATCATACGGTGTCATTTTTTCGGTTTCCTCAAGATGCTGAAATTCATAAGAAATGCTGGGGTAGCGTCAGTCATCAACACCGTAGTTTGGCAACGCTCGACGACAGGCTGATATTGAGTCATATGAAGCTGATTGAAGTGAAATTACAAGTTGTTTGTAAATATATGGTTGTATATATGGTAAATATATGGTTGTAATGTGCACACCTCTGAACTGACACTGCATTCACTGCCGCAGTGATTAATGCCGCTCCATAAAGAACATTTATTTTCTTTTTAAAGTTTCCGTTTCAAATATGAACGGGGATATGTATGCTATCTAGGTTAGCTGTCGGCATTTTCTGAAAATTGCTGTGAATAGACTATAGGAGTCCATGTGAAATAGACTATAAGCTCATCCATGTGAAAAAAAATTTTATCTTGAGAAACTCGTAGTACATGGTGTTTGGTAAATAACAGAACTTATACGGAGAAAAACAGTAACATATGTGAGGTGTTCTATAGCACCTGACGTTATTATATTTATTGACATTACTTTGAATAGATATTTGGTGGATTTGTAGTGGATACATCCCTTTGTGATCATTTATAGTTATTTTAACTACTTTTCAGCCACTTCCCTTTAAATAAAATTATTGTAATGAATATTATACAATACAATACTGAAATATATAACAAAAAGGACTTCTGCCCCCACTAATTCTGCCTAGCAACAGGTGGCGAAAAAATTATAAACGTTAACATCGTTAACGTGGGCTGACGTGACCAGGAAATAAACAAACAAAGCCAATTCAGTGTATGTATATCGCTAATGCTAGCCACCTAAAGTTTTCCATTAGTTTGATTTTATTTTGTCATAGGTGTCAGGTTTGTCCATATAAAATACGGTTTTTCCACCTTACAGGTATACAGGTTATGATACGGGAAATCTAGTCTAACACATTTTTTAAAAAACGTTTTCCACCATAATTTATTTAATCGCTGCAATCACATTTTTTTTTCTCCCTCTCTCTGATAATCTCTCGATTTCTGAGGCAGTGGGAAAAGCAAGTAGCGCATCAAGACTAAGTTATGATCTAAAAATATGCTTTATGACAACGAATCACAAAGACATTGTAGCCAGTAGCCCAATACCTAACAACTAGCTATCTAATGTTAGTTAACCTATAGGGAACAGTTAGCCTAAATAGTTATGACTGTAATGTTCATGTTTATGCAATTTTGACCAAAATTAGATAATGTTCCGTAGCGTTTTAATGTGGTGGCCTCAATTTATCAAAGTTACTACAAGTTTCATTGTAAATCAATTCATGGCTAACAAAGCAGGCAGGCTAGTAAAATAGCAAAACTGCATTAAAGGTGCCACAAGCTCATGCAACAGGACTCCTGCCTAATTTAGGAAATTGTGGTAGGCCTATCCATGTATCTCTCCTGCACTGGGTTTTAAGTGTGTGGGGTCCAAGGTGAGTCGTCACAGTGACTATTTAACCGTTTTAAAATTAGCACCTTGCTGAATTTGTAACACACTCATTATTACGTGAAAAACTAAATGCAGGAATATATTAAATAAACTTGAATCAGACAAATAACTGTGGTGGCTAGTTATTTTAATAGATAATAGATAATGTTCTATATGGTTTTTGGTGAATTTATACAGTTTTGCAGGCGTGAAAATAAGGGTAGCTCTCTGCAGAGGTTGACACCTGTGTTTTACCTTTTTGAAGTTTCTTTAAGTTCAAGTTTGAACGATTTATTCCTTTTTACGATGACTCATAGTCTACATGCCGTCAGTAGGCTAAGCGGCATTTTAAAAAGCTTAGGTTAATTACTTGGTATGATTCACTTTAGCTGATAAGGCATGTCTTAATATAGCTAAAGCAATACCAAATGTTGTATTAAATGTTTGCATATTTATTTGACATTTATATGATAATTCTCATTATTATAATGTGCCGTTGGCATGCTTTACGTTTTTTGTATTTTCGCTAGGCTATAATTGCATTAGTTCTGGATAAACTTGATCAAACTTGTTTTCACATTCTTCCAAGTTAACCAGAAATATGAGTTAATCCATTCACCAAAGGTGTCTTTATATCATCGATCTCTGCAACGACAACACAATCGATTGACCTTCAGAATATTGATAATAATAATTAGGACTGAGCCTAGGCTATATTGAGTATTCAATGATGAAACGAGCTTCACTTTCGGGACATAATAAAGTACAAATACATCAAACGAGAAAATGATTATTGTTTTAACACTTGTTTGCGGGTAGTTTTGGGAGTAAATATTTTGAAATAACCCTCTGATGTAATTAGAGATTATTTTACTTCCATAAAGGTGATGGGAAAATACCATTAGAAAACGGCAGTAGTGTTGCCTGTGAAAAACCATTTAATGAAGGGGCAAACTGTGTGAGTCCTGTTATTTAGCTGTATAAATGCTGTTATTCAACGGTATAAGTCCTGTTATTTTATGGGATGACTGTTCAATGATGAGTTATTGCTGATATTAAATTTTGGAAAGTCTGGGGCAGGCCATTCCAGAGTAAAGCAGAGGCCAATGTTTTACTACTGGCTTTGTAACTTGATAAAATTTTTGCCTGATCTAGTCTCTCGTGATCATAGTAACTCAAACATTTCAATAATAATGAAAGCTGATGTCCCTCCCAAAAAGATCACAAAAAGCCACTATAATGTAATTTAATGTCACTATAATGCCCACAAGAGGGTTAATTTTCTTATAACCTTAAAAATATATGTTGTATTGTAGATTGACCTGAACAAATAATATACAAAGATAAACCAGTATTCCTTGGATCCTCCCCTGATCATTCATTAAGTGAGCATGGGCCAGGAGAAGAGGGGGTGTCTCTCCCCCTCTTTCAACTACATAAAATGTGGGCCTGTCTTTACTTTTGGTTGGCATCGGAGTCTTGTATCTGGGCCTGGCGTTTTTGGTGTTTGGTCTTGGCGGGTCTTACATTCTTGGTCTTACAGCTCATCATCACTGGTCTTTTGAGTATTCTGCTGTCTGTTGGTTTTGGAACTTTGGTCTTGGCACATTATTGGGATTACAGCTCATCATCACTGGTCTTTTTGAGTATTCTGCTGTCTGTTGGTTTTGGAACTTTGGTCTTGGCACATTCTTGGGATTACAGCTCATCATCACTGGTCTTTTTGAGTATTCTGCTGTCTGTTGGTTTTGGAACTTTGGTCTTGGCACATTCTTGGGATTACAGCTCATCATCACTGGTCTTTTTGAGTATTCTGCTGTCTGTTGGTTTTGGAACTTTGGTCTTGGCACATTATTGGGATTACAGCTCATCATCACTGGTCTTTTTGAGTATTCTGCTGTCTGTTGGTTTTGGAACTTTGGTCTTGGCACATGCTTGGGATTACAGCTCATCATCACTGGTCTTTTTGAGTATTCTGCTGTCTGTTGGTTTTGGAACTTTGGTCTTGGCACATTCTTGGGATTACAGCTCATCATCACTGGTCTTTTTGAGTATTCTGCTGTCTGTTGGTTTTGGAACTTTGGTCTTGGCACATTCTTGGGATTACCCTAGGAGAGACAAGCTGTGGTTTGGTATCTTTCATTCGTTTGCGACGATAAATTGTCTATGTCTGTAACATTCATTGTCTGTTATGGTAGTTCAACATTCATCTTTAGATTAGACATTGCATTCTTGTTGTAACTGAAGAAATCTCTTCGTTTTCATCTGGTTGGGAGTTGTACATTTTGATAACGGTTGATCCAATGGGTTGCTCAGCTTATCTGGCAATTGCATTGATAATTTATATATTTGATAATAATCCACAAATTAAATCAAATAAATCTATTTAACATTTTGGATAAGTGAGGAGTTTTAACTGTTGATGCCACTTGTGTTCTGTATTCAGTTACGAACATTAAACAAGGGTGTTTGTAAATTATGATTTTAACAGATTCTCACTTCCCTGACAGTGTTCATCGGCAGAGGTGGAAAATCCAGGTTCAGAAAGTAACAGTCCTCCCAAGTATTTTGTTCCAATCACCAATTAACACAATTTGTCAGTCAGGAGGTAGAACTAATTAGTGAATTATTGTGTGGAAGAAACACATGGAATGACTTTTACTTTCTGATCCCTGGACTTATGTGCATGGGCAATGGAGGGTCTGGTATTTGAATGAGGAAGCTGACTACACACACCTTCTGAAAAACTTAATTGACTAAATAAAATACAGCTTGTCTGTTTGGATAAACCTGAGGTGCTGTACAATTAAAATTAAATTAATTAATTGAGAAAATAATTCTTCCCTTTCAGTTTATATATTTGGGAAGATCCATGAGTATCAGTAGCATTACAAAATAAACATACAAATACTTAATAAAAAATTCTGGCATTTTGCCAAACACACTGAATGGGAGACACAGACATAATTTGTTTTGGTAGAGTTTGTTCTCAGGCTTTCTACTAAACCATTAACACAAACAAATGAGTCAGTGAAACAGTGTGTTCTATTTTTGGAAATGTATTTTCTTTCAACAGGTATGTGAAGATTGCACTGTTGAAAGCATACAAAACAGCCTCTGTCATGTATAATGTTTATTGCTGTGTGTTAGCACATTAATTGAATTTATATTCGATTTTCGGGGTTATTACATTATCAACATGCAATACATCCGCTGGACAGAAATGCTGATTGGCTTTGATGAATTTTACTGAAAGTTCAGATAAAAATGTTAAAGATAAAAAATAGGATAAAACACTTAATCTCAAAGTGGTGAATGTACTTAGGCATATAAGGATATAATCAATAGGATGATGTGAGGGTAAATACTAAATATGATGTATTGGTAACAACTCCGGTTATTCATGGCATCTGTATCAAATAACCAGCAGAGCGCCTTGATTCTGTCAGCCTTGCTCACAGCATGCCTGTGTTCCATTATCAAGTCCATTACGATAAGCTCTTGTTGCACACAAAGAAAGAACAGACAACAGAATTCAAGCTGACAAATTAGACTTGAAATCAGTTTCATTAACATAACGTCTGGAAGTTCATTAATAACAGTGCTTTAATTATTCATGCTCTTGTTTCACTAGATACAGCAGTTTTCCCCTGCTGAGCTACATGTCTGGATTAGCAAAAAATTAAAGTGGCAAAACGAGAGGCAGAGCCGCCATCTCAGGCTCAGGCCATTACCTCAGAACTGCAGGGGAGGAATTTAGATACTGCTTTCTTCTGAAGCTGGAATGTATGTCAAAGTAATATAGCATAGAACCCCTGCACGCATGCACACACACACACACACACACACACACACACATATAATGGTTAAATAACTAGGCTTGCAGGTTTGATTCCCAGGCATGGCAGGGCCAGTTTACCAAAGAGCAAAGTATTAATATTAATTGCTTCAGTATATATCCAGCATATCTATGTAGAAATGTGTAAGTAGTAGGTGTATAGACACACTGTCAGAATTAACTAACTTTTACAAATCCCTCTTTACCCCTTCCAATAGATTAACTCCTTTGTACACATGTATTATTCATTGTTGAAATACAAAATAATGTGCAACTATTGCATTCACAGCACAGAGGAACAGTAAAATGCTAATATTTACAATTGAAGTGTCAAATTGAGCACAGCTCACACTGAGAATCTTTTAGACAGAAAAGCTCACTTTTGACCATGTATACAGCATGCAAACAAGAAGCACATAAGTGGAAACTGATATGTTATACATGAAGACAAAAAACGTAATGAAGTGAGAGCAGGTCTTTGTATGACAGGTGTGACTATTTCAAACATCCTGTGAAGACCACAGGAGAAATTCTCAGCTCATGCAGAGTCAGTCTGTATTGGTGTAAATTATGTCGCAATATAGCAGGGTGTTATGTCAGAATGATTAAAACAGTTGACACATTTTTGTTAAAAGTACCCTTAATTTTTGTGAATCATACCTTGTTTTAATGCAGCTGATGACAGCATACTGGTATTCAGTAGTATGGTAACTAAAGATAACATTACATAAATAAGCTGAAACACACACAAAAAAACAAAACACAAGACACCCACATTTAAACCACACAATACTTCTGCGTTTTCTAATTAAGGCAATATCAGTTATGTTGGTATTAATTTAGTACTAAACACCTTTCCCACTATGAAAGCACTGACAAGCTGACAATTTGAAGATAAAACGTAGATATGTAGAGATGTTGGCCATTTCCTATTGCTCCGCCCATCTGATTTATCTACCTCAGAGGTGGATTAAGGGTTACTTTCAGTAAAAGAGCACCAGCTAATTATTAAATTTAATAATTTAGGACGAAACTAGTGAAAGGTTCTTGTTAACTTAAACCGGCACTCGCATCATACAAAATTAGAATGAATAAATAATGGAGACTCACCATTAGATTAGAAACCCTTTCTGGGTTTATCCACAGCAAAATCAAACAAACATTTTCAAAACACTGTCAAAGTCATGTAGAATAATTATTTAATGGTCATCTTCTAAAATAACAATAATAAATAATAAATTTTTTCCATTCATTAAATGGTTTTCACTGGTAAATGTTTTTTTCACAGTTTTTTTACTTATAATTTATTAACATTTTTTTACAGCTTAACCATTCCAAACACGCAAAATCTCTCATGTAAATATGACTGTTTGTGACTGGAGTCATTTATATAATGACTCTTAGTTGATAACCTGCAAATTGTGAAATGATAACACATGCAAATACTTTGGCTGTGCCTGCAAAATAACTCCCTTATTTGGGATCTTATTTATGTTATTGTGGATGCATTATGACAGTATTACTGCACTAGAACAAACAAAATCACATTTAAATAACAAAGAAATTATTCAGAGTCAATGCAACTCTAGGGTAATAAAGTTCCAGGAAACATTCCCTTTTTGAGGAATTTTGGAAATTTATGCTGTTAACAATATTTTTCATAAATCATAAGTATGCCTAATAAATCCCTCCCCTCTCACCCTCAGATATTTTTGGGGAGTGTTCTGAAGCAATATGGCTGCTTTACCCAGGTGTAACACCGACTAGAAATAACTCAATCTTTAAACTAAAGTAAGGTTAAACAAACTTTCTTCACCTAGGCTAATTATTGTCCTGAGCTGGTTACATTAATTTATTAAAAGTTGTAAATAAATAAATTAAAAACACATTAACCCCTTCTCCTGAAGTGTCCTTTGACTACAGGCATAATCCTGGTCTCTTCTGTAAGGTAACCCTTGGGCGTTTCGTTTTCCAAGAGTCAGAATTACAGATATACTGAAGTATTACTGAAACAAAGAAACAGTAGTTCAAACACAGTGAAAGTGTAAGTTCTTTTCTCGCCTAAAATATATATATTTTTTGTTGTCAGGATAAGGATACCGACTTTACCATTATTCGTGTCATCTCTGGATTTCCATGGAAAACAGAAAATACAGAGTTATCGTTTTGATTGAGCCTGTTATGTGTCATGTTACAAAATAATGTTTTCGCCATGACATTGGGATTGTATAACAGTTTATAGACTGAAGTTGTTTGTTTTAAAACTTTCAAACAGTATATTGTGTGTTTGCCAGATTATTTTAAACCATAAAAAAAAATGCAATGATATTAAACTAAACCACTTCCATGCCCAAATACAGCCATATTTGAGAAAAATCTGTGTCCTTAAAACCATGAGATTGTACTTGTTAAAAAAACCGTGGGAAGGTGTAGGAATTAATCCAATTTAGTTACCGTGTCATTTTTAGCATCATGATTTCCAGAATTATTAGTCTGGTGAGTTTCTTGTCAGTACACATTAATCACATTTCAGCGGCATGAAGAATTCTGGTTTTCAAACCAAATAAAGACTAGAACATGGCCATTATAATTTCATGACCATTATAATTACATGACTAGACATGATCACTGCCTGTATGTCTTGTTGGATTGATGTATGGTCTTGATGCTTAATGTATGGTCATTGTTTAGTTCTATAAAAAAGAACAAATGACAATACTCACACCTGGTCATTAATAAATGGAAGCTGACAACCCCAAGTGATATTGGTTGTCCATCTACAAATACAGTACCAGTCAAAAGTTTGAACACTCCTGATTGAATGTATGTTTCTCATTATTTTAGATATTCTAAAGGCTTATATTTAAATGCTTGAATTTATTCCTAGACAAATAGAAATAGTGAAGTTGATGCCTATGTATGAACTTATTTCCAAAACAAACAAAAAACTATAAAAAAATAATAATTTTGAAATGCACCCCCAACAAGTACTTTTCATTTAGAACTTCACCATGCCCACTGTGAAGCATGACGGAGGAGGTGTGATGGTATGGGGTTGCTCTGCTGGTGACACAGCATTCCACAGTGACACGCCATCCCATCTGGTTTGCGCTTAGTTGGGCCATCATTTATTTTTCAACAGAACAATGACCTGAAACACACCTCCAGGCTGTGTAAGAGCTATTTGACAAAGAAGGAGAGTAATAGTCACTGCATAATTTGTGTCATTTCATAGTTTTTATGTCTTTACTATTATTCTAAAATGTGGTAAATAGTCAAAATAAAATAAAAACATTATATGAGTAGGTTTCCAAACTTTTGACTGGTACTGGTACATGCTGCAAATATCTAGACCAAAATACAATTTAATTTTGGATTTGAAAAAAAAAATCAATATATGCTGTTCAGACTAAGCTTTGGTTTCAATCAACAAGTCTAATATTGATGCACAATTAAATCCAGTGTTGCTTTGTTTATTGAAGTTCCATGAAGACTGAATTGGAAAAGAAATGTCAATCTTGAATATATTTGAAAGTCAAAGTTAGGGGAAAATGTTGGTTGAACCCAGGAGTAATTTTCATCTATACTGTGTGGGTTAGCTAAATACAGTGCATCGCCCCATCCCTTTAAATCATGTTGTCTCAGAACAATATAACTTTTTAAACTTAGAAACCTTTCCAAAGTTAAACAGAGTTCAATCTTTACATTTCTGTCTCCAGACTGACTTTTCTTCTGATGCAGAGCCATACTATAATCCTTAAAATCTCAATTAAGCCTCCGCTCCTAAGAGGTACAGATCATGACAGTGGTCAGACCTAGTAACAGTACAATTTTTTCCTCCCCGTCTCTCTATGAACATAGCTCCATGTTACAAATAAGCACAATTTGGGTGTTGCTTTGCAAATAGTATCCCTGAACAACCTTCTTGTAGGAGAAGCGGCCCATTAAAGTATATTATGGCTTAGATTCAATGATTGCTCTTAAATTAGATTTACAGATCAAATGATTGCAAGTATTGGGTAATGTTTTAGTATCCTTGACTTGCATACAGTTAATTTTCAAACCTGTATTTTTTTGTAATATTTTATACTGACTTCCAAGGAGGAGATTACTAAATTAAAATATATGATAAAATTCATTTAAAATGGCTGATTGCACATTATTAAAATGCAATTTGTGTGGAGTACCACATTGTGTCACAAAACATTTGACAAGACAACTTCTTTCTGCAGAGGACAAGGAACGAGATGAACCAGATTCATTAGTGGGATCCCATCCAACCAGGCGCATTTTTACATTAGGGGCATGTGGGGCAGTGCCCCACCAGACGTGGTACTGTTGTGCAAGATACTCGTAACATCTGAACGTTGTGGAAAAATTTATTTTATATTTAATACAAAACAGTGATTCAATCGTGAAATTGGCATGTATAAGTATAATAAACTTGACTCACACTCCTTGTAGTGCTGTTTTTGAGTAGTTTCCTTTGTGTGTATGTGTATGCTCACGCTGCGGTCCCTGTCCTATGTCTCTGCTGTGGGGCAGCGGAGCACTCTGCCCCACCGTTGCTAGGGAAACAACGTGAGCGTGATCTGCGTAAGCAGGGAAAACCTGCTGCAAATTATATTGCCTACTGCCTACTAATTCTGCCTAGCAACAGGTGGCAAAAAAATTATAAACGTTAAGTTAACGTGGGCTGACGTGACCAGCAAATAAACATAAACAAAGCCAATTCAGTGTATATGTATTGCTAGTCAGCTAAAGTTTTCCATTAGTTTGATTTTATTTTGTCATAGGTGTCAATGTTTGCCCATATAAAATACGGTTTTTCCACCTTTTCGAAGATATACAGGTGTATAAGGTTATGATACGGAAAATCTAGTCTAACACATTTAAACGTTTTCCAACATAATTAATTTAATCGCTGCAATCACATTTTCTTTCTCCGTTTCTCTGATATTCTCTCGATTTCTGAGGCCGTGGGAAAAGCAAGTAACGCATCAGGACTGTAAGTTATGATCTAAAAATACGCTTTATGACAATACACCACGGACACGTTGTAGCCAGTAGCCCACAAGATAGGCTAACGCAAACTCACTGTATTCACACAGTCTCCGGAGCTTTCCAGGATGCTTGTGAATTGATCTCAATGCTGTAAGATGAAGCGTTTTGCCTATATGATGTTGCATTTCCTGCTCTACACAACACAATTTACACACGTGGTTACCGAGAAAATGTATAAAAACTGCTCAAATCAGTGGGTGTGTGAATACCATGAGTTCCGACAGTATTCGCGCAGCAGTAATTTTATAAAGCGGCCTGCAGCCTCCCTAAAAACTTAGGGGAGACCGGGGTCAATTGTGACCCAATTAGTCTTTTACGGGATTGCTAAGAGACCGCTTGCTCAAGAATGACATTTTCAAATGAATAACTTCATACTCCCTATTAACATTTGCTCATGTTCATTTACTTGAATAGCTAACATGACAGGCACATTTTGATATTAAACAAAATTAGTTCAAATGAACAAATGACCCCGTCATCTGCGTCATTTGTGCTCTTAAGAGGGGGGTCAGTTGTGCCCATTATCTTAAGGGGAGGCACTACAGGTGAATAGGATTTTTTTTCTTCTAAAGATATCCTCATGAATTTCTACCAGTTTAATCTTCACATAATAAGATTTTGAAATTATAATTAGAAATTATATGAAATAATAAATAATGAAATATTTTTTGTATTACACTTTGTCTTAAAAAAAACGTTAAATATGCAAATTAGGTAATATCTCATTAAATATGAGTAAATTTGCATATATTTCGGTATATTGAATGGGTTTACTATTTTCTGCTGTTAACATCACTGTTTCAGGCTTTCTTATAGTAATCAATGTTTTGAATGTACATGAACATCGTTTAGTTAGCGTAAAGCTAACGTATCTGTTAACTGACAACTTCTATTAATTTTCATAGAGTGGGGGTCGTTTGTAGCCCGTCTTCCCAGTTAAGCTTTTTTTACTTATTTTAGCTTGTGCATAAAATTCTGATAGTCAATAAGTTTACAATTTAAAACAAGATATGGTATGGTTAATTTACAGCTAAAGACGGCTGGTATCTAAAAATAGCGATCGCAAAACATTTTTTTTTACCTTGACGTTTACAAAAGGAGGCGATACTTCTTGTGTCAACAGTCACTCATGTCTTGGTACGGAAGGGGACGTTGCAAAAGGTTTAAAAAATAAATTATGGCACGACAGCTTGTTTTTTATTGGGTGAAAACCGCAGGGAACAAACGACCCCGGGGCACAATCGACTCTGGTCTCCCCTACACTTCTCACAGACAAACAACACAACAACATACTCTCACAATGTGTATTGTGCAAAGAGAAGGAAATAAAGTCACCAGCGCAATTAATATGGTTTAATAACCTGGAAGCATTTTTTATTGTTTCATTTATCATTCAATTGGGCGAATACAATGAGTGGTCAAGGCACTGGGTGAATACAGTGAGTCTACGTTACCTAACAACTAGCTATCTAACGTTAGTTAACCTAGTGAACAGTTCGCCAAAATGGTTATAACTGTAATGTTCATGTTTATGCAATTTTGACTGAAATTAGATAATGTTCCGTTGAGTTTTAATGTGGTGGCCTCAATTTATCAAAGTTACTACAAGTTTCATTGTAAATCAATTCATGGCTAACAGAGCAGGCAGGCTTGTAAGATAGCAAAACTGCATTAAAAGTACCACAAGCTCATGCAACAGGACTCCTGCCTAATTTAGGAAATTGTGGTAGGCCTATCCATGCATCTCTCCTGCACTGGGTTGTAAGTGTGTGGGGTCCAAGGTGGGGCGTCTCAGTGACTGTTTAACCGTTTTAAAATTAGCACCTTGCGAAAAATGTGTGAAAAGCTAAATACAGGAATATATTAAATAAACTTGAATCAGACAAATATCTGTGGTGGCTAGTAATTTTAATAGATAATGTTCTATACTGTTTTTGGTGAATTTATACAGTTTTGCAGGCGTGAAAATACAGGCAGCTCTCTCCAGAGGTTGACACCTATGTTTTACCTTTTTGAAGTTTCTTTAAGTTCAAGTTTGAACGATTTATTTATTTTTACGATGAATCATAGTCTACATGCCGTCAGTAGGCTAAGCAGCATTTTAAAAAGCTTTATTTTAAGGTTAATTACTTGGTATGATTCACTTTAGCTGATAAGGCATGTCTTAATATAGCTAAAGCAATACCAAATGTTGTATTAAATGTTTGTATATTTATTTGAAATTTATCTGATATTATAATGCCGTTGGCATGCTTTGCGGTTTTAGTATTTTAGCTAGGCTATAATTGTATTCGTTCGGGATAAACTTGATCAAACATTCCTACAAGTTAACAACGAGTCATATGCTTGGTTTACGGTTTTGATAGACAGTATAGGCAACCTCAATGTAGGGTTCTGTGTTTTGCTGTGATACATTGTATTCAGTTTTGAAATCTTTCTGCTCCCTGGCACGTAGGCCTACAGCGCAGCCCATAGCATAGGCATACCATAGACTAATTAGCAATTTTTATTTTTTTGATGGTGAAGTCTGCTCCTCCAGGAATGTCGTGCTAAATTCGCCACTGCATCTAACACATAACAGCAAAGCAGGTAAAGTGGTGCTAACACAGACATTGAAGTCTTCATTCAAAAGGATTCAAAATTCCTACTATTTGATGACTTTATAAACAGCATGGCTCTCTGGTTTCCCCATTTGTTCAATATGGGACAACAGCCACAGGGTTTCAGTGGGCTGGGATGACAGTGCCTCATCACAAACCAGTGACCCCTGCTGGTTGTTTGGGCACCCGCGAGTTTTTCTGTTCAGCAGCACATGAAGGGACTTCCAACTCATCTCTGAGAGCTCATCTTGTGAACTGTAGTGTAATGAGAAGCAACAGCTGACATTAGAGGCTTTGGAGACAAGCACATGTCTCTCCCAAACCAAAAAACGGAAGTTGCAGCAACAAAAAATGATAAAATATGATTCCAAATTGGGGAGAAAAGGGGGTAAAACCATAATCTGTAATATGTATTAAATCAACACATTCACAGGCCAACTACCTACTAGCAAACAATAACCAAAAAGTAGCTAAATAAAGTTATTAATTACATTTAAGGAGTATCATAGTGATATGAGAACAGTCCTTGGCTCATTGTCATGCAGGGGTTTTTACTCATGATACTCAATGTCAATTGATGCCTTTGGTGAGCAGTGCCAGAGGAAGCGATTCAAATATTATTGACCAAATCTCAAGTCCACAGCTTACTCTGACAGAAGACAATCAAAGTGCCACAAAAATACAGTAAATATGAAGACAAAAATATTCATTAAAAATTATATACTGTACCATGACCAGAGAGGGTGGTAGTACTAGAGTACTAGTTAATATTATGCAATAATACAAGACACATAATTATATTAATAACAAAAAACAATGTTGTAAGTGAGAATTTTAGAGTATGTGCTTTTTAAAAGTATACAAAAGCAATACGGGTAGACGTATAATTGTATGCTGTTCAATGTATACGTTAACCTATTGTTTTTATTTCTAGTCTTTGAACTCCACTATGCATGATATATCAGGACAACTATGTCTATGTGTTATGGTATGAGTTAAATCTTCAGTGTTGGGGAAGCTACTTTGAAATGCTAGCTTGCCAAGCTACAAGCTACTCATGATTTAAAGTAGCTAAGCTACAGCCAAGCTACCTTTTTGATGAATGTAGCAAGCTACACTACAAGCTACTAAGAAAAAGTAGCTAACTACATTGAAGCAACTTCATCAAATTTGATAAGGAAAATCAACTGTGATGTAATTTTCTCTTGTAGGTACTTCATTGCACACAAATTTAGTCCAAGAGCCTTTTCTTATTTTTTTATTTGTAAACCATTCTCAGCCCACCTTAATGAACAGTGAATTAGGAAAAGTAAGTTTACCTACTGCACTCACCTGCTTTGATTACTTAAATAGCCTATTGGATATAATTGCATAGTTTAAATGCTAGCTGAAATGATTCAAAGTAGATTTTATGATGCTAGGCAGCATTATGTCCTTCAAATCGTGCCGTCTCATTTGCTAGCTAGCTACCACAGTGACAGTGGAAACCTAACGTAACAGACATCAGCAGAGGGACTAGCTGGCTTGGCTAGGCATCAAATAGAAAACCATATCACAAGTATGAAGACATTATTATCATCGGTTTGTTTACGAGATGGAGTCTGGTAACATTGATGTTATTCAACGTTAGAGAACGTTAACATTTTAAAAATAGTTCTGCAAACACTAACATATGGTCTTTTATATTTGTAAGCTAACCAAACGTCCAAATAAGTCCAGTTACAGCACAGTAGCTAAGTGGTAACTAGCCATGTGCTCACTTTGACATTAAAATGCCTAGTTACAATCAAGTGCAGTGGTTACAACAGCAAAGTATTGATTTCACGCTACGGAAGTGGACATTCCTTTGTATTAAAGATAAAATTTACTGTTTCAAATTAAATGGCTCAATAAAGAGTTTTATATAACATCACAAATCTAATAAATGGTCCAATACTTTGTCTATTTAGTGGCCATTATATTATTGCATTATTTATGTTTTTTTATGGAGGGTTTTAAGGGTCAAAACTAAATATATAAATACATAAATGATATAAATACATAATTACATAATGAAATGCTTAAATAAATTAATAAATAATTATATAATGTAATGCTTAATAAATGTATAATTATATAATTAAATGCTTAAATAAATAATTATGTAATTGAATGAATAATTGTCACCATAAATAAATAAATCACAAATGAAATGAGACATTAGATATATAAATGTAAAATGTATTTATTTATCCATTTATATATTTACACATTTGTATATTTATTTATTCATTCGTATATACATTTATTTAATTTATTCACACAGCAGTCATAGATAATTTACCACTCTGATGAATATCAATATGATTAATTAAGAATTGTATTTGTGTCATTGCCATGGATATTCAATTTGATCTGAAAAAAAAAATCCCTTTTACTGGTTTGTTGGTTGTTTTCAATACATGACTAATGTGAATATTGCCATACATGCTATTTTATGATCAGTTTTTAAAAGAGCAAGCCATATGGAGATTATGGATTTTTTATTTTGAGCTTTATCATTTTTGTATTACAAATTGTGGCCCCGTGTTATTCAGAGATCAGAGCAAGTACATTACCTAAAGCAGTGGAGTGGGCTTCAGGGATGCATTAACTGAAGCCCACTCCACTGCTTTAATGTCAATTCAGTAATGTAACATGAAATAGGAAAAGTAATGTGTCTGGTGCTACAGAGTTTATTTAATAGATTATTAATTTGTCCAGACAACTGGAATTTCAATTTTGTAATAGCAGGAAAACATTTCTAAACGGCACTTTAGTTAGTTGCTTTATGTTCACGAGGGACTTGCTTCTAGCTTGATTATTCAGGTATAGGATTTGTTCCTCCTGTAAGCGTGACTGTGCTATTTTTCACCGCGCTGTTTTTCTTTGGTTGTTTTGCTCTTTTTTTCACCTTCTACCGATCATCTTAGTGTTATGGGCCGAAGGTGTTTTTTTTTTTACTACTTTCCCGTATTGGCTCTAGTATTGAGCTCGGGAGATTTAGTTTTATGTTTTCACTCGTATATTTCGAGTTCGCCCTATTTTCTTGGGTTGATTATCATTTGGCTGTTTAGCTAATAGGAATTATTTCCTTTTTTCTTTCTACTTATTAGTAATTATCATTCCCTTAGTGTTCCTCACATTTGTGGGTGACTTCTGATCCCCCTTTACATTCACATTTGATTCACCGCCACTAAACCCATCACAGTATTTGAGAATTGAAATATCTTGCCGACAGCTGCTTTCTACATAGTACTTGGCTTTAATAAAACTGTTATCCTCAGAACTCTAAAGGGACAATTGACCTATTGGTCATATTCTAATCAATTGTGGCTTTTTTACACTCGGTATACATTCCGATCATTTCAAAGTCTAGCACATACTTCTATTAGCTTATACCAGCTGTGTACTCATTCTCCTAAAATAGGATAGAAATGAGAAAGAAAGATAAAGAAGAATAAATAAGGGTGTGGCGAAGTGAGCTATACCGCTCTTGTTAATAATCAGTCTGAGTCAGAGATCTTAGTGAACTGTGTGTTTTATTCATTTAAAACACACACTCGCAATTCCTAGCAATTTCCTCTCTCCTCTTCTGTTCCAGCCCTTTTGAAGACCTCAGGCTCACTGTTGAACAATCAAGGCAATTGGTTAATTGACAACAACAATCCTATAATCAATCGTCACCAATTGCCCGATTGCCGACAGCTGTGCCGGCTCCCTAAACCACCCGCGTTCACTCTCTCTCTTGCTTGCTGCGCCTAAAACCACGCCCCCCTACCACAAAGGGCTATCGCAGCTCTTATTTGCTTAAAATAACTTTTTGTAATTTATAAACCAACATTGTTCATATCAGATCTCATTTGATTTGTGTGTCCTCTGACCTTCCCCATGTTGATCGATGACCAAGGCTGCAGTTCTGCCCTCGCAAACTTCACTTGCAAACTTCACTTGCAAACTTCACTTGCAAACTTCGCTCAGGAGGATGTGACACAGCACCAAAAGAATGCAAGTCCACACTCAAACCGATGGGGAAGAGCAAGGGAGGGAGCAGAATTATACGTACTCACACTCGGAAATTCATCAGAGCCAGAAATGATGGAAGATGCCTGAAGACCATTGACAAATGAGTTTGTACGAAACATTCCAATAAATTACATAAGACCACAAGTGCCAACCATCTCAATGTCTATTCTGGCAAACGGGAAACTAGAAAATGATTGACAATCAATTTTTTGATAGACAGTAAATTACTTTGCACCTTTAAAATACATCATAAACAGGAATCAGAAAGTATACTCCAAAATGTACATTACAAAATACCACCCAATCAAATATATTAATGAACTATAAGCAAAACAATGGATGCATAGATTGCTTTGCAGGTGGCAGACATATAAACGTGCTGAATAAAGATAGCTATACATTTCCATAGAGATCCATTCAAATGCAGTGAGGTTATAGTATCGCTTGAACCTGAAAATAAGATATCAAGAGTCTTTTGATGTTGCTGGGTCACAGAAATCAAAAAGTCATGGCTGCAAAGAATATGTAACCAAATACTAAACATGGCTACTTTATTTTAGATTATATTTATTTGTCCTAATTCTTTAGTTGACCTGAAATAGAGGGGACTATGTAAAAAAAGGATTTTAATTTCTCAATGGCGAATCCAACCTATGAATGGTTTGATTTAACTATCTGAACTTTTAGAGTATAGGAAAATCAAAGAGAAAATTCAGTCCATAATCATGTTTTAATCTGTTTACATTCTAATCTGGAAAAATACAAATACCAAAAGTAGATTGAATCCTTACTTTGATTTATTTATTTATTTTTACATCAACAGTACAAATTTCACTGAAAATATGAAAGGAATATGCTCATGTTAATTTTCATAATCGACAATAAATACATACAGAGCTGTAGAATCTGTAGCATGCTTCAGCATAGATTACATGAATGTTCAGATAAAAAGACACATTAAGTGATGGACTTCCCACACTACACATGCTGTTGAAGAGATGTAGTGTGATATTAATATGAAAATGTGATTTTCTTCTTGTATAAGATGTGCGTAAAATCATGATTTGTTCTCATTTGAATGGGACACTCATTTGTCAGATGTTGGAATCAAAACTGCCTTTCATGGCAATAAATATGATTGCAATAATGTGCCTAATATTTAATTATTACTTTAACCCATTTTCCCAATTACATCATCCTAAACCTTGAGTAAAATGTATTCTTGTTATCTTATAGATTTGACCCTGTAAGGCACTACAAAAACAACAGTTGTTTATGGTCATATATCTATAATAATATTCACAACATATCCTGTTCACATGTATCGTATGGGACCATCTGGCGATGGTTTTATCTTGTCGTTACCTAAGGAAGATCATGACATTTAGTGCCATCATTTACCATCTCACAGAAATTGTGATCTGACATTTCTGCCATTCATTCTCTATGGAAATCTTGCAATGAACATTAAATATCTTGTAAAGTAATCAGAATTTTGAGCACACTGATCGGAACCATGCCGTGCAGTTAATTTGTTTTGCTGTGTCTAGTTTGAAAGCTGTCCGAGGAGATGGTAAACAAAATTTGGGAATAATAAGTTGCCTGTCGGATAAGAACAGTGTGTTGCTACACAATCACACTAATAATGTCCGAAATGTCTGCACAACAGGCCAAATGGTGGATATGACACACAAGCCTGTCTAAGTGTCTAACAAGGGACTAGAAGCATTAAGGGCTTCTTGCACACAAACACTGTTTTTTTTCCTGAAATATGTCACATGATGACTGTATTGTACATGGCTGCCTGGTCTCTGGTTTCCACAATTTTGAGAAAATTCAGTCACACAATCACATATAAGGGAATAGTATAGAAATGTCAACAGAACATACACACAGCATGGAGTAGATAGGCATTTATCTTACAAACATAATAATTATGACCATACTTAGACTAACAACGAGACAATGCAGAAAAGTAGTTTGCACTCACATGATTAATTAAAATGAGGAAACTACAACCATTAAAAGAAAAAAGTAGAAGTTTCATGTCAGATGAGGTATTTAAAACCATTTGCCCAAAAAAGCATTGAAGAGTGAATGGTCAACAGATTTGCTTGTTCCTTTTAACTAGGGATGTGCATAAACCCAATTTGCCTGCATTGATTGCATGGGTTTGCCATGAACGAATAATCGTTATTCGGCACTTTCAGGAGCACACAATTGTGGTTATTATTATTATCCCAGCCATCAGCAAAACCATTATACATTATCTGGTAGGATAAAAAAATTGTTTGGATTGAATTATTTTACCTTAGCCTAAACATGAGAATCAGTTGCACAACAGAAACCGTTAAAGAGACAGTTCACCAATTTTAAAAAAATTTATATGGTACCCCCAAAATGGTATGTAAGACTGAAGTGATGCTGTCCTGGTCTCACCATTGTAGCAATCCTGAATTGGAGCAGTGCTAACAAGTAGCATCTTGCCATTGGATAGAATTCCCCTGGCTACCTTGCTTTAAAAAATAACTGTCTAAACTTTACTGTTATCTGTAAAATAACAGTAAAGTCGGTATCCTTATCCAGGCAAAATAATTAATATTCCACAGTGTTTGCGCTTCTTTGACTTTTGGTGATACTGATAGTAATTCTGTCTTTTGGAAAACAAACTTCCAATGGTCACCTGACAGAAGAGACCAGAATCATGCCTGTACTAAATGGGGTTCAAAAACAGTAACCATTTTATTTTCTGGTTTGTGTTCAAGAAAGGTAGTACTAGAGAAAGGGTTAAAAACAATTGAAAAACACGAAGCCAGAAAAGGAAATACAACTGGGTAACATGCCAAATTGTCATGCCAACAAGCATAAATTCAGGGGCAAATATGAGTTCTCAATTTCCAAGTCTATCATTAGTAAATCCCTTTATTGCCACATTGCAATACCAGATATCCATCTCATAACACTTGTGACACTCTGGAGTGGGGATTACACTTTTAGGTAATTTAAATACTTTTAAGAATACATCAGTTTCATCACTATCCCACAGGGCAGAAGTACATTTTTCTCAAATCAACACTCAGTAGGAGCAGTAGAAGGGAATCTGTTCAAAAGTACACATTAATTCCCAAGACCAAAATATCAAACAGGTACTATGAAATACATTGAATCTAACCTTTGTGTGGTGTTCGTGTTTTTGTTACTCACCCAGTGTTTGCGGGTCTGGTGGACCCACAACATTATTGGGCTATTAAAACAATAAAGCCATAACAATTTATGTAAAAATACTTAACAGATATAGACTTTCTAAAGTAAAAGCAATATAGAGCGCATATACAGGTGCAGCTCAAAAAATTAGAATATCGTGAAAAAGTTAAATATTTTTTGTCACTCATTTCAGAAAGTGAAACTCATATATTATATAGATTCATTACACATAGAGTGAAATATTTCAAGCCTTTATTTCTTGTAATTTTGATGATTATGGCTTACAGCTAATGAAACCCAAAATTCAGTGTCTCAGAAAATTAGAATATTTTGCTTTAACATATTTTTAAAGTATCATATTTAATATTTGGTCGCATATCCTTTGCATGCTGTTACTTCCTGAAGTCTGTGACAAATCAACATCAAAAGACTCTCGATATCTTATTTTCAGGTACTGTTACAAGCGATACTATAACCTCTCTGCATTTGAACTGATCTCTATGGGAATTGGGCGGTGAGACTAGATTCAGCTGTAAATTACACTGGTACAGTATGGAACACATGGCTGGCTAAATGGCTGTAAGTCATCAAGGGTCTGAGCTATCGAACGAGCCCCAAACCATCACTCTGTTGCCAGATATGGAGTAGATGTGGATGGATCACTGCAAGGGTTATTTCTCATGACTCATTTTCCTATAGAACTCTATGGGGAAAAAAGTCAGGAGAAACAACCCTTAAAGGGATCATTCTATAACACTTTGAGCAAACTTCCTGCTCCCTTTTTTTACGCTTTGGCATAGTTCCAAGTTGCACGCACTTCCCCGGCTGGAGGCAAGAAGCAACTAGGCCGACATAGGCAAGGGAACACGTGGAGAGACCCCTCTCTCCCTCGGGTTAGGCGGCCAGAACAACCGTTCTTCCCAGCTCTCAGCGTGTTCTAGAAAGCCACTGACTGAGCTATCGTTATACAACGTAGTTGTAAAGTGACAGCCTGTGTTATTACACACCGCAAAGAACCCAATGAAACCACTTGCAGAAAAGGACAAAGTAACAGCAAAGCTTCAAAAGTTTCCAGCAACGACACAAGGAATTCAACCAGCAAAAAGAATGAAAAAGGACAGCCCGACCCAAAAGGCATAACTTTTCCCTTTGGACAGAAGCCACGGAACCAGCCTGTGTCCCCCAGTACAGTAAGACTGACAAACATCCAGGCAATAGTTTAGGAAAGCTTTTGTTTAATGTTTATTGTCAATGTAATTAAATGTGTTATTGTATTCAGTGTGTGTATTTAGAGTAACGTTAACTTAGAATTTATCACATATCGCTTGCAGGCTATTGACAGCCAATTAGCCTTGCATAAGCTAAAGTTACCGAGCCTACTCTAATTTACAGCTAACACTAATTTACAATCCGCCTTCCTTTTTAATCGAGATCTGTGCATGATTATACTAATACCTAACCCATTAGAGATACGATCCCGTGCCTGTACATGGATAGGGGCCTGGAATTTAGCTTGATGTAGCTAAATTTCTATAGCCTCAATACATGCCATGTTAGCTTCATGCTAAAGCTAGATTTATATGTCTTATGATCTCTGAACACCACGTGTTCTGGCGTGAACCCACACGCACATACAGAAATAGAACTGAATTCTAATTTGCCTCATTTTTTTTCTATACTTCATTTTTCTTTCAATATCATTCACTGCTTTTAGGATGTTCATTTTTTGACGGGTTTTCTCTCAAAGTTTCAGAAGATGGTTGTTTGTAGTGAATGTCTCACTACTACTACTACTACTTACGTTGCATATGGAAACATTATCTTTTATTTTTTTTAAAGTAAAAAAATGCATTCATTAATTTTAAAAGAAATTTGAGTGTCTTTAACTGTGCTCATAATAGCTGCAATTATCATACATAATTGCCTGTGAATCATATCATGACAAGTGAAGACAATGGAATAATTGTCTATGATGACACAGCTGAGGGCTAATTCTGGAAACTATTTCAATCTTGATAGTGGTGAAATACAGGGACAAATACACCAAGTAAATCTCATGTGCCAGTTTAAAATGAAAACCTTATTAACCTTCATTCAAAAACTCAATTGTTTCATCAACGTTTATAATATGGCATGAATTCATGAATTAGTAAAGTGATTGTGGAAGACTGCAGTCACAACACTTTTGTTAGTTACTTGGGTGCCACTGCCCTCATGTTTTTATCTAAATTGAATTGAAGTTAACATTACTACAGAACATCATACTTTCCTTTCATGTGTATTTATTTTATTATAAATCAATAAATATTTATTAAATAATATTTTTTTCTTTATGGTCCCTATAACATAAAATGATAAGCCCAATTTAATTTACTTATGAGCATTAACAGCATATCATTTTCAATTGTACTTTTTTCCATGGTGGTAAACTATTCCCTCATCTGTGGTTTCTTAACCCACTTTGTTCATAATTATTTAATTTTTTTCCACCAGGGAATGTTAAAGTCATAATGTTGTGGACCCAAGTTTCAATCCAACACCACTATCCTATTGCCCTCATGACACAAATTTGTGAAAAAGCCTGCACTAATTATCCAATTTGGCAGAATCATTATTTATATACAAAAGCAAGTTTTTGTTCTCTCCCACAGAAATCAAACCATGATATTGAGCATATTTAACAAATATTGTCTATACTTAAAAAAAAATATTATTTTACCCAGTTTTTCTCCCAGATTTGGAATGTGCAATAGTATTATCAGAGATCACTGCTATTGATTCACCAGTGCAAACAAGCATGTGCTCTCCTCCAAAGCACATGATCGCTTCTTTTCACAATGCAGTTCGCAATTCACTTCAACAGATGTTAGTTGGAGAGAGACACTTCATGTACAGTTAACAGACTTGCAGGTGACCGATTGCCCAGCAGGGGTTTTTGAGAACTGGAATCCTGGCTGACTGAATCCCTCCCATCCCTGGGTGAACAGGAGCCAACTGTGTCGCCCTGTAGGGGCTCATTCTTGCAGTAGAACAGTGTCTTAACAGGATATAAAGTAAATACATGTCAATAAAAACATCAAGTTTTTTTTCTTCTTTTTTTTCTTTCTTTTGTAAAACCCTGAAAAGCAAGGTGATTTTTATTTTATTTTTTTCCTCGTCAACGTTGACCTAAACCAATAAAAAGTTCCTCTTACATATGAGATAAAACCTACCTTGCCTTTCAGGGTCACCTCTGGTTAAGCCATATGTACATCTTGGCATTGTCATTGGAGCAGGATATACATAGCCTAAAATAAAGTGATGAAAACAACCCAAATTGGCTTCATTTACAAATTGCAAAAGAACACTTAATTAGGCTATGCCTATCATGCTGTGACGTGGCACAGTAATGGCGACATGTAGTCCAGCTGTCTCTCGTGTTCGTCTTTGTTCATTTGAATGCGTTTTGTTGTGTTGGGCTTTTGTCTTTTGTTTTTTCATGCGTTGTGTGTCTGTTGTGGGATGGGGAAGCGGGCTGGTGATTTTTCAGGGCACTCCTGCTGCTCGTTTTTATAATATTGACAAATTGTCTAGCCGCTATAATTTTGTTTGTGGTTGTCACCATGGAGACACATTCACATTATGCTCGGGAATGTCCATTGGATCTGCAGCCACAAAGTTTACCATCGCTATTGAAGATGTCGGGTCTGATCCAGGACTGCAAGCAATTTTCAAAAGGCCACAAGGGAAGGAGAAGATATTGCAGGGGAGGAGTGAGGCAGCGACTGGGAAGGCTGAGCTCCATTTTGACAGTGGACAGAGACTGTGACACTGCGTGTAGTCTATGGAGGAAAGTCGTGGAGGCGCCGAGGCGGAGTTTGTGTGTTGGACTGGTTGATGACATTGGACATCTTGGGACATTACGTTTTTTAATCATGACGTTTGGCTGTATTATTTTATATGTTTGTTCGTGCGTTGTGGGTCTGCCCCACTGTCAATGTCTATTTTTTGTTGTTGCTGGTGGCTACAACTGAAGTTCCCTATCGGGAAAATAAAAATTATTCTATTAGATCCAATTAGTGTAACAATAAGAATTGTATGGACTGTATGACATAGGCAATTGAAGGCTTGACCAAAATCTAAGACTGGCAAAAACAAAGGATCTCCATAACCTTATAATATAATACATAATATACGTCATGTCGCTGTAATGGTGGGGGACGGTTGGCAAAATCCACCTTAACAGCCAGCTACCATATCCGTGGAGTACCATAGACAAGGTGCACTAGAAAAAAAAGAAGCTTATTTAGCGTTTGTCAAACACTTGAGTTAAACCTACACAATTTACCATACTTCACGATTCACTTTGGCAAGGACAAAACCCAACAATGATAGCAATTTTGTCATAGTTCCCATTATTCTCAGAAATTCCTAGAGCCTGCAATCCATAGCCATTCATTTTTAGCCTACACATCTACATTTATAAATGTCTTCCCATAGTATTACAGATATCACAGATACAGATCGCTAAAACAATGTGAAAACAAAATTATATAAAACTGGCCAACGTTGACCGGAGTAAAAATGGACTTTCAGGGCTTCTGTACTTTATTTCTTTGTCATTCTTGAAAACTGAACCCACTCAAAGTTGTATTTATCACCTTGTTTTGGCATCAGACATCCAATATCTATGTTTAATTCCTCAGTTTCAACTGTACAAGCTTACTGTTGTACAGTGTTTTCTCCTCTTTTCACTGCAGCTGCTACATGGCTCATACAATTAGACCAACACAATCCTGAGAATGAGCACCCTGGTAGACTAATTGAAGACAAATTATTTTGTGACAAATCCACTCCCCTGATTACATTATAAATGTGAAATATTCATATTGTCTTGCACATTTCACTGCATATGTTGACAAGGTTGGTGGACCTGCAAACAGGATCTAATCTTTCTAAGCATGCAAAATACACACAATCACTCTAACTTATTCAGATCCAAGTTGCAATCTGCATATAAAATAAACATCAAACTTCCAACCCTTACAGGGATAATGAGTACATATGTGATTTCAACAATACCATGCACAAGTGAAGCCTCGGACGTTTCAGCTCAGTGCAAGAAACGTATACATATTACTAAAATGCCTCTGTGTCCTGAGGGGGATCAAGGAGTGGCTGTGTGTATATGGGACACATAGCACTGCATTTTGAATGGGAAACGATTTACAAAAGGCACAATAAGGCATTGAAGCTGGCCTATTCCTTAGGGCAATACTACAGCAGTAACCCAAGAATATTTGATGTATAGCATTTGTATAAAAATGAAAAAATGCAGATGTATTATTCAGGACACAACATTGTGCAAAATTTATTCCACACAAGTGCACAGGGGCCATTAACTCAAATGCGAGACCTATGTTTATCCAAATGTACAGTCAGGGCAATACAAGGTCAGACTACCTCAATTTACTTGAAATTCATAAATTATTAGTTGTGGTTGAAAAACCACGCCTATTGTTAGCGCTTAGACTTACCGTTATTATTATTCCGCCGATTTTTGAGAACCTATCTCCTCCTACACCATTCATACCTCATATTATACCTTCATACACCCTCCAGGTTGCTATTACTTTTTACTTTTATGCAATATACACTTTTTTTAATTTGACATTTTATTGCCAAAAAAATGAATGGGAGTCAATGGGCACGTGCAGGAGGCTAGCTCAGTGTGAGCACTGAGCAGATTTTTGAATCACAACGTTCTGCTCTACGTGAGCGCTGGGCAACTCATCACAATTAATTCGGCTACTTCTTTGTATCCAAGTTCTTTAGAATAACATTACTTACCACAAAATGCCTCACCATATTTTAACACTTTTGCCTTATTTTGATCCCATTATACCGCATTTCCACCTCACACTATAGGCTACCATAGTACCATCTTTCTTTACCATTTCCAGCAATTGATACCACTGCGAAGCAAATACACCTTCCTACTTTTATTTTACTATGCATTTCATACAAATATAGACAACCATGGCATGTACAACAATCTATACCCTGCATTTAGTATAGGGAACCATGGTTGAATGAGCATGCTTTCTCTTAATTAGAACACAGGGAATCTCTTAGATGCAGGCTAAATGTATTCATTGACCCAGCACCCTGGATACACTTTGGCTTATTAATGCAAGCAATTTTGAATATTATAGATTTGCCTTCATTATGATATAGATAATGTACTGTAATATGAATAGTATACACTATGGGAACAGTGCACAATGGGAAAGAAAACAAAGGGGAAATAATGGATACTTAGCAATAATAATAATAAAAATGAGAGGAGCTACTTCACTACTATCTTACCTAATATCAAACAAAGCTCTTCCATAACAAATAGTGTTTGTGTGTCTAATGTAGGCATGTAGGTGGAAACAAAACAGAAGAAAGAAGTTGGCTGGAGATGCAGTTCTCAATCAATCTGGTTGAGGGCCAGCTCAAGCATGTGCTTCCTCTGTGACCGACTTACTCCAGCTTCCCTCTAAAAGGTATTTAGTAAAGAGTATGTAAAGGTTCAGATGTGGTTTTTCTTTAGTTGGAATCATCAAAACCAAACAACACAAAACAAAACAAACTAAACTTAGCCAGTCAACACCAAGCCAACAGGAACTCTTCAAGGCAGTCAACCAAAAACAATATTTGCTAACAAGCAGCATTTGAGGCCTGTAGCAACCAATGTGCTACAATCGAGTCTCTGCCCCCCAAAAAAATAAATACTGGGCAGGGCACTCAAAAATGGGCCTTCTTATACCTCCGCCCCAATCACCTGACTGCTCACAAAATGGCCTCTTCTCAGTCACCTGACTGCCCACAAAATGGCCTCTTCTCATGACTTGGCCCAATCTCAATCACAGACTTTGAGGTGCGTTCCCGCGAGGGCTCAGGGCTGTGCTTCAAAATAGAACAAGCTATATGCTTTCATTTTCCTCACCCCTTTGGCTTGTAATGAGACAAAAATTATACTTTAATGAAATCCAAAAATTATACCCAAATAAACCTGTTGTGAGTGAGTGAGTGGCAGCCATTGATCTGGAGCTAGGACTGTATCGGAACAAGGTGACTCAAACCACAACAATCTAATGAAACTGTCAAAACAAAGACTTGTACACAGATGTTCCACCTGTCACCTGGGAAAACACAAGTGTTACATGTTAATGTCTGAGAGAATATGAACAATAAAGTTGTTAATTGGTTGTTATCTGATGTGCTGCATCACAGCATTTAAAAACAATAGAATGATCTTAAAATGTTATTACACAGTTTTGGCTGAGTCAGGTTATAAGAACATAGTTTTATATGTTTGCTTCCATTTACAATCAAATTAGCATTAATTTGCTCTCATCACAAGTATATGAAGCACAATCACACTGCCCTATGAGTTCTCTAAACATTATGGTAAGTTATTCAATTCATAGATTTCGACAACCATTTTTATTTCTGCATTTTAATTAAAATTTTCATGACCTACAGTAAGTTAGATTTTCATTTGACGTCCCCAGGCTGGCACAGAATGGAGTATCAATTAGTAAGTTCCTGGTGGAGTTATTATTGTGGTCAGGGATTCATCACACTTTATTCTGAATACTAATTATTTCATTGAATAAATTTAAACATTTATGGTCCAGGATTTCATGACTGAAACTGATGCATCGACTGGTTCGTTTTACATGGCACATTCATCATAATCTAAATTTACCATTGTGGCAGTGAGACTGGAGCATATAGTTATATTAGATCAAAGGCAGGTGTGTGGTACAGCTCCTTAAGGATCCAAGTTTACAATTACAATGCTTGCACTGAGTTTGTCAAACTCTTCAGTTTTGTGCTCTACAATCTACAACCATAAAATGTGATGTTTCTTTTATATACTGTAATGATTCACTTTGCCAAGGACTTTAGTGCAGCATCTAATTGTGAATGGCCATTAAAGGTCCTCTTTAGAGAGATAAAACTCACAAATTCAGTGATACATCTGAATTTTACATTATGATGTCATTTAACGTTGAATAACAAGTATGTTAGTATTAAAACAAACACCTGCAGTACAACTGCTTTGAAATGTATAGCCAATTGGTGTAGGGAAATCCACAACTAGCCCAATACAAAACCAAATAAATATATATATATTTTTAAATCTAATTGGCTTTGAATTGAGCTTATTTTTTCATGTGTTGTTGGTCATTGTTATCTTTTAATTGAAAAATCTATAATATACTTCACAATGTATAGTCAATTGTACATGACAAAATTTATCACATTGGTCACATATTTACTATGTTACACAATTTTCATCTGAAGAAATTTGTGCACATTAGAGATACACTAAGGAAAGCACAACCTTATTGCAGACATTTTAATCAAAATATTTTGAACATTTATATGTAGCCTAACAGACACTTAGCGCAGCATTAAATTATATTGTGTGAATGAGAGGTAAAAATGTTCTGTCTTTATTTGCACACTCCAAAATGAACTTTAACTTTTTTTTGTAAATTGCACACATCAGCAGTAGTCAGTGTCAAGTCAAACATGAAAAATGAATTACATTAGATTTAATGTATTGCTCACCTCTCCTGCTTTATTGGTGTCCTTGTCTGGAGGACGCAACTCATGAATTTATAAAACTGTTTTACAAACAAAACAAGGAAGTTACTGAAAATTAAAACAAATCAAACAAAAAAATAACTAAGCTGGCAAGATGATAATGACTGCAAATGACAATGCTTCAGAAGTGTGCATCATTGAGATCACTATGAATATCTTTCAGCTCTCTGTCTTTCTTTTAAGGCATAACAGGTGCACAAACCTGTCAGCTAGCATGTCAAACATGAACAGGAAACGTATAGTCCAACTTAACAACAGCAGGTTAAGCCCAAAAGAAGCTCTGACAACACAGGCTACCAACAAAATGTTTGGGAATTTGTTTTGATAGACTGATCGCTGTTAAGCTTGCATCTCTATTGCAAACATGTTTGAATTTTTCATGATAAATATTATTGTTATTACTGCAACCTGGAGAACAAGGGTGGCATATTTTCTTTGCACAAGGTGTCATGCTATATAAGGTAAAACACGTCAACCAGGAGAATGCAGCAAAAATTATCTCGCAAATTTTATTTGATATTTATTCATATATATATATATATATATATATATATATATATATGCATACAGTGAGCACCATAATTAATTGTACAGTAACAAAGGAAAGGATACAATGACAATGAGGTTGAAGTGCAGACTGTCAGCTTTAATTTGAGGGTATTTTCATTAATATCGGATGAACTGTTTAGAAATTATAGAACCTTTAGTACATAGTCCCCCCCCCCCCCCATTTTCGGGCATCAAAACATATTGGACAATTTAACATAATGTACAATAAAGTAATATTTTTTAATATTTGGTCACATATCCTTTGCATGCCATGACCTCCTGATATATGTGACCCAACAATTTCAAAAGACTCTTGATATCTTATTTTCTGGTACTCCTACAAGTGATACTATAACCTCTCTGCATTTGAATGGATCTCTATGGGAATTGGGGGGTGGGACCAGTGGCGGCCGGGCCTATAGAGGGCGCTGGGGCGCCGCCCCCCCTCCCCCACATACAAATTAAAAAAAAAGTTTTAAAAGAATTATTATTTTTTATTATTATTTTTTATTATTATTTAATTTTTTAGTAGCTTAAACATGTTATATGTTGGCCTTGCGTTGTCTAAAGTTTAATACATTACATATGCATGTTCAGGGGACTGCAGGGCGCCGGTAATGTTATGGTGAATCAGAGCACTCACTCATTTTCAGGCGAGCCCCCTGATTCTGCTGCCTGATTCGCGGCCAAAAAAGTAGGCCCCCGGACGCAGGCCTGTGCGCCCCGGACTATCCTACCCTTTTCTGATTAGTCCTCATGGTTTATGATATTATTGGATTGGATTTAAGGCATGTTTATCACGCCCAGTCGGCATCTAGCAGGATATCACTGCGAGTGCGCAAGTACTACGGCTAGGTTCAGTCGGCTGCTACTCATTCATTCAAGTAGACCTAGACCAAGCGAGAGAGATAATTCGAAATGGCTTCTTCAAGTGGAACAGAAAGCAAAGAAAATTCGGTTATTTCTTTGCAAAAAGAACCTTTCTCAAGGCGTTCATTGGAAGAAAAGAAAAGAGTAAAGGAACTTGGACCAGAGCGACCAGATTTGCACATTCAACAGCAAACAAGTGATCGCGGTCGGGCTTATACCCGGGGCTTCTCTCGCTCGTGTTATGACAAACGGAGTTGGCTAGCTGGATGTGCTGTGAGTCATGCGTTCTATTGCTTTCCCTGTTTGCTATTTCAAAGTGCTGGCACTGAACCATTGTGGACAACGACGGGGGTACGAGACCTAAAACATCTTGCTGAAAAGTGCAAACGGCATGAAAGTAGCCGCAGCCATCTTGACAACAGTATGAAGCTAAACTTTTTTGGCAGGCTTAGCATTGCTGAACAACTCGATGAAGGCTACAGAATTGGCATGAGAAACAATCAGTGATGTCTTACTTGAAAAACTGTCCTCCACTGTTGCCAATTAAACTGTCTTATGCAACTGAGACACAAGGTGGCTTGTTTTTTCTGTTTAAAGTCAAAGTCAGATGTATTTTTTTTTTTTTAGAAATGCTAGCGCCCCAACCTATATTTAGATCACCAGCCGCCACTGGGTGGGACTACATGGTTGGTAAATGGCTCTAAGTCATCAAGGTTCTGACGTGTCAAACACGCCTTAAACCATCACTCTGCTGATAGATATGCAGTAGATATGGATGGTAACTTTCTTCTCCTGACTTATTTTTTCATAGAGTTCAATAGAAAAATTTGTCAGGAGAAACAAATCTTAAAGTGATCCATCCATATCTACTGCATATCCGGCAGCAGAGTGATGGTTTGAGGCTCGTTTGTTACCTCAGACCCTTGATGACTTACAGCCATTTCGCCAATCATGTATTCATCACAGCTGCACGAACAGCTTGTGGGATTTTATGTGTGGGTTTTTTAGAAGGTCTATTAGTGTTATAAAGGGGCATGCATTTCTAAAACGGATTGTCCAAGACAATAAATGACCATTTATTTATTCAAAAGGGACATCTATATTCTTAAAATGAATGGTAGAATTGTATATTTCATTAAAATATTTCATATTTAGTTGCATATATTGATAGTAGAATGATGTGGTATAATTACTCAAGAATGTCACTTGTATTTGTTTTTGAGTGAGCAGGGCTTTTCACAGCTGTATTTGCATATGTTTGGGCTATTGTTGGCTTGACCTTGTTGCTATGACTGAATACAAATTGTGGTTGGTGAAAAAATATTTTTATGAACCCACGGATAGATGCTATTGTCCACTCTGTCACATATGGGTTGGTATAGTTGCAGGTGAGACTGGGTTGCTTGGACTAGCTATGTGACAATAGTCACGTACTCCATATTTGGTATAGTTGTCACAAATCATGGCCTAATAAAAGTAGAACATGGGGTTTGTTGTTTTCGCTCATAGTTTGGTTGCAGGAGCAATGCATGTCTCAGTTGAGCAATCTCATGGCACCGGCGCCATGGTCGGGGGGAATCGGGGGGTGGGACTACATTTAGCTTTTTGTTAGTTTTTTGATGTTGTTGGGTCACAGACATCAGGAAGTCATGGCATGCAAAGGATATGTGACCAAATATTAATAATTAATACTTTATTCTATATAAATGCAGGCGTGCCAATAATTGTGGCCAATGTGGTTTTGTTAAAAATAATTATTTCTTGATGAGGGATTTTTTTTCTCATAATAAATAAACGTCAATTAAAGGATGGATTTTTCTCATTTTTTCAGTGTGAGATTAAGCTAATTCACCAAACGGAGAAATTGTCTATAACCCTTTTTACTCATCTTTACCAGGGGTACCAAAAAATTTGAGCACGTCTGTATATGTCACGTCTATGTCCACTGTTCTCACTGGAGACAGTGAATTGGATGTGACAAAGATGAATATTATCCTACGCAAAACAGTTCCCCCAACCCAGGAGCACACAAGCTGTGGAGGATGATGTGTTTGAATTATTGATACATCCTCAAGGTTGAGTGCATTACACTATTTCAGAGGACACCCCTGTACAGAGTGGTAAAGAAGTAGGAAAGCCCTTCTATATGGAGATATCCAACAAGTAACTGGAGATGAATGTATAATGAAACCTTGGAAAGACAAAGTCTTTGTGGGCTCTTTGTTGCTTTCCTTTGATTTAATCAGAGTGTGGTGGGATGTGTTGTACGTCTGTGACCAAAATGGTGAACTAAAGCCAGGAATAATTTATGCAGACGCACAGTTACATATGCTCCACTTCCTATCTAGCCAGCTATATTATCAACTAAAGCAACTCCTATATTATGTTTTTCATAATATACATTTTAAAGTACAAATATGTTAACACTACTTGAAATTCACGAGATGACATAACAGCTGATTTCAGTTCATGTCAAATGACATAAAACTGTCATCATTTTTATTGGTAAATGTTATGACAGATGTTATGTCACATGCTTACATGACAACTTATGTCACTTGGCAAATTTATGGTAGTTGTGCTAGCTGAAGCCAAAGTGTTATGACAGCTGTCATGACTGGGACTTCTTACGACAGTGTCATGAATTCCCTGTCACGACAGCTGTAATTGCACTTTTTCTTCAGCTAGCATAGGGAGCTAAATTTGGCAAGTGAAATAAGCTGCCATGTGACATAACATTTGTCATAACATTTATCGATAAAAGTGATGCAATATTTATGTCATTTGACATAAACTGACATAATCTGTTATGCCATCTTGTGACAGCTGTTATGTCAGCCTTATGTTGAATGGTTCAAGTAAAGTGTTGCCGAAAATATTTATCTAAATACTCCAAATTATATAAACTCTCTTTTGTTGCCTGTACCTGTATGAGTAGGTATTCCTTTGATGTTATAAATTTGTATATATCTGAGGTAAGAAATAATATATTGAACCATTCATTTCATTAATATAAACCACTTTTTGTAAAATAAAATGTGACCGGATCCCTGCTTTGGATACATGTTTCAAAATGATTTAGCAAAACACAGATTTGAGAAAACTTGCTTGAAAGATTTTGTTGTGAATTCTGCCCTTTCTCATCATAAAATACACCCTCAAACCAGGAACGATTGCATGGAATTGTTATATTTGTGTAGTCCGTAACCCAGCACTTGCTATGATCTTGAATCAGTTTGATTATAATAGTGTTTAAACCATGAATTCATAAAAATATGAAACAAATACATCCATAAGGTTTAATCTCTGATTTTGCTTTAAACCCTGATCAATTTTCATTCTTCCACTTACCTAATTATTTTGGTGACTCCCCCATTATCATGTAACTTCAAAACATTGATAACTGCTCTCCCTATTTAAATATAGCAATAATACTTCACGTATCAAAAAAGCCTTAAACCATCACTCTTCTGCTAGATATGCAGTACATATGGATGGATAACTTGAAGGGTTTCTTCCATAGAGTTGAATAGGAAAATTTGTAAGGAGAAACTACCCTTAAAGTGATCCATCCATATCTACTGAATATCTGGCAGCAGTGTGATGGTTTGAGGCTCGTTTGATACCTCAGACCCTTGATGACTTACAGCCATTTCACCAACCATGTATTTCATACTGTTCCAGCATAATTTACAGCTAAATCTAGTCCCACCCCAATTCCCATAGAGATCCAGTCAAATGCAGAGAGGTTGTAAGAGTACCTGAAAGTAAGATATCAAGAGTCTTTTGATATCCTTTTATACCCAGCCATACCATCACCTGTTTACCTGTGGAATGTTCCAAACAGGTCTTTTTTGAACTTCCCAGTCTTTTCCCCCCCCTGGTCCCAACTTTTTTAGAACGTGTTGCAGGCATCACATTTGGAATTAGCCTATATTTACAAAATTCAACAAAGTTGATAAGGTAAAACATGAAATATCTTTTCTTTGTACTGTTTTCAATTCAATATATCTAAAAGACAATTTACAAATCAATGCTTTCTGCTTTTATGTGCATTTTCCAACTTTTTTGGAATTGGGGTTTGTATTTTGGATGACAACAATAAGATAGACCTGCCTAAACAATATTTGTGATAATGAACCTTAGCTCACATTGTCAATCCAAGTTAACTAGCTATAGGTACAGTTAGCATCAATACATTGATAATATATTTATAATAACTAGCAACCTGGGGGGTATGTCACAAAGCAGGATTATGGATTTAGCTGGATAAATTCACAAAGTAAAACCTGGAACCCTTCCAAAACTGGAACATGGACTGAAGTAACAGCTGTTCTCTCTGAATTTATCCAGTGAACTAAAAAACATTTAAGATAACATTAATGTAAAATTAAAGTCACGTTAAAAGTTGCCAACTCACCGAGCTCGTATCACTAGCTAATTATAGTGATAAGCTGAATCCAGTCATGTTTGCCTCTGTTTCTGACTAGCCACTGCTGTTTATTACAGATTTTGCTGGGTTGAAAATATAACTAGCTCTATCAATGATTTATTTTGGTTGACAACAATAAGAAAGACCTGGATTGACAAAGAGATAACCAATGTTAGCTCGCATAGTCGTTCCAAGTTTGCTAGCTAGCTAGGTACAGCGAGCATCAATACATCTATCATTGTATTTAATAACTAGTGATAGCAACCTGGTGATTAAATGTCCCATCTCTCTGACTCCAATATAAACGCCTGCACACAAATCAACAAAATTAAACAACATTTAAGATAACAATTATGTGTCTCTAAATTGGTTATTACAACAGAAAGCTGAGAATTCATTCAGAGCCAGATGTACAAATATAAAATTAGTTCAGCCGAGGCGGCTGAGTTGCTGATTTTAGCTGAATGCCTACGTAACATTAGCCACTGTATGGGAAAAGTAGCCTATAACAACTGATGAAGGGGAGGGCGTAAATAATTTCCGGATAGTTAACCATTGGCTGATAGGATTTTGATGACGTGCTGAAGTCCGTTTTAATCCCGTCCGCTCAAAACCTTGCCTGATCAATTACAGCCAATGGTGAAAAGAAAATCTTAATTTATTCTAAAATAAAAAAAAAATTAAAATTGTAATCTTAATTTAGGCACATCACTTAGTACTGATATTTGGGTTATGTTTATTCCACCCCAGGCTCAGGATGACAGCAATTAACCGTTGAAAAACCAAATCATCGATTTGAGTTGGCAGTCCCTTTAAGTGTAGCTAAGCTGTACAATACACAGGAATATTCACAAAACAAAATTTTACAAAGATATCATATCATTGTATTTTGCTCACAGTCATTACAAAGTATGAATAAACAAGTACAGGATAAGGCACCACGTTGCAGTCTTATTTAGAAATCTATGCACTTGTTCATCATTTTCATTTTCTATGTACAATCATGTTGGGAAAATAGTACTTGGCAGTATCCCCTTTGTACATATATATTTAAGTGCTAATAAATTGAAATCTCTCCATTAAAACAATGCTCAATAAATCAAACCCTATAATCTCAGAGAAGAGATGGCCCACTGACAACTAGCAACCACTTTGATCCACATTGGTTTTGTCCACATTAAAAAACATATTGACCTAGGCATCAAGTTGCACACACCTGTTCAGACCATCTTGGGAAGATTCCAGATATTGGAAATATACTCATGGTGAATTATCTCACATAATCTTAAACACAGAAATGCAGCTTCAAATGCATCCCCCTTTTGCTATGAGTAAAGTAACTTCATATGTATGTTTTGATGCAGCTCTATGGATAGAGCTACATAATTGTTGATGTGATAGCAAGCACTTGAAAAGTTGCTTCACAGTGTTATCAATTGCTGGAAATGGCATAGAAAGATGGTAATATGGTATAGTGTGAGGTGGAAAATAAAAGGTGGAAATGGTATGAACCGGCAATGCGGTATAAAGGGATCAAGTGCAGTGGTGTCACCAAGGGCCCTGATACAATCGCTGCCCCCCCCCCCACTGGCCCCCCCTCGCGAGTCGCATATGCATAATATGCTGCTATCTGATATTTTACATGAGGTACTATTCATTTAAATCAATAATTATATTTTTCATAATAGTTCATGCATGTGTAAGAAAACAAATGTATAGCCAGTGCAGTGCACTGCCAGGAGACTGAGCGCAAATAGGCCCCGCCCATCCCGGGGGGGAAACACATCCTGCTCTCGCCCTCCATTGACTTGACGTGCTGGTGCCTTCTTGTCATTTCGATCTGTTAGCTAACAGCATAAAAATGCCTAAAAGTTGTTTTTTGGTGGGATGCACTAAAACAAGGCAAAAAACCCAGAATTGTGGTTTTATAAGATTCCGAACCGCAAAACGGAGCCCATAAAATGAGAAAAGTGGATCCAAGCAATAAGACGTGAGGCGTCAGCGGGAAGAAAGGAAAAATGTTGGACCCTGAAACTCAACATGCTTATGTGTGCAGCAGGCATTGTTTCACAGGTAGCCTAAGTCAAATAAGATATTCAATTGTCAATTTATGGCTAACGAATATTGCTGTAAGAAACGCTAAAACATTTTGACCATATGCAAATGGTTTGTAGTGGAATGTGCATAAATCGGAGTGCTATAACGTTACAGTATTATATTTGCAAGTGCAAAATATTATCATCCACTAACAAAAAAGTTGTGGGCATCCAAAGAACGATAATTTTTTATCGTTGTATGCGTGTAGATTCCAAACAAACGCTGAGACAATCAGCTTTCAATGGGTAGACTACTCTTCTCATGCAGGTTCAAGTAGGCTAAGCTAGCAAAATAGAGGTAACATTGTCATAAAATGTCTTCTTACAGTGAAAATGGACGACTTGTTTACATTCTCGGACAGATGTTTGTCATGGATCTGACCTTTCTTCCCTTATCTCCACGTCGCTTTATTCGTTTTTATCGTTTACCGGTAATCTATCGGATTTTCCTGTGTTCCGTCACGGGTTTTGCTTTCACCTTGTCATTAGTGAGTTCACCTGGCAGTTATTTCCGCTCACTATTTATACCCCGCTTCCAGCCTCTCTCGTTGCTTCCATGTTATTTCACATGACATTCGAGCCGGTAAAAAAGGGTATAGGAAGTTGTATTGCTATCGACCGCTTTGATTCGCAACGCGGGACTTGTTAGCAGTACAACCTTAGAAAGAAAGCCGTTCTAGTTATACGCTCTTATTTCAGAGCAGGTTTCGTTTTCTTTTGTTTCTCTACTCTACCTACGAGTGTCTCACCCAAAGTTTTTGGGGTCTGTTCAGTTCGCTGTTTTTTGTTGTTTCACTCCACAAACGGGAGTTAGATAAGCGTTATTGCTTATTCCTTTGTTTTGCTCGATTATCGAGCTCCTCGTTTTTATTGCGAGGTTTGTGTTCTTTCATTTTTATTTGTTTCTCCACTACGGATTATTGTCCGTTTCTAGTGGTGTTCTTAAGAACACTAAGATTGCCCAGCTATTTGCTTTTGGATCTCCAACATTCCCATCTCTGTCTCTGACAGAGAACCCTCATATCTATCACCACGGCGGAACTTTCGCCACAAGTCAGCAATTATATCGAAAAATGCCCTTTGAAAAAAATTTATAAATAAAAGAAAAAGGCTATGCTGTTACTGCATACCAGTTTTTGCCAAAGCTGCATCATAGCCATAGCGTGGACCTTTCAAAACCATAACAACGAGGAAACCCTTTAAAAAAACTAAATAAAAACCGTAGGATACACGTAGTCTACACTATGATAACTATGGACGAAACGGGCTAAGAATGTAGCCTAATAAAGCAGGGATATGAGTAGGTTGTGAGTAGGCTATAATAAAATGTATATTGTTGTCCATGATTATGCTTTTTTGTTTCGATTTTCATTTTTGGACATATATAATATAATATTTTCGTTTACAAAAAGACACAGCAACAGCCAAATACAGCTGTATTGAGAATAATTGTGTGGTGTTTTTAAACTCTAGTAGGCTTGTTCCCAGTAAATGTTTAGTTCCTTACAATCGATGTAGATACTCCTTCAAATTAAAGCTGTATATTTGACTTTTTAAGGAAAAGGACAACTAGTAGCCTATTTGAAGAACAATGAATTGCCTATGTATATACAGATACATACCACATTAAAACAGGATTGTTGTGGAACTCAAAATGTTAACTGTACTTGTATTAGTCTAATCAGATAATTAGTAGCATTAACTGTAAAATAAGAAACCAAAGTAAAATATCAGTATGCGATTTCTTAACTAGCTTCTTTCAACTAGCCTATATACTACAACAACATAATAGAATTCCTGAAATTCAGTTAAGGCTTTTGGTTTTGGTGTGCCACCCCAAGATTTTCAGTGGCCCCATCCGGCCACGCGATGAAATATTTCTGGGGGCGCCACTGATCTAGTGAAGTTGAAAGTGTTAAAATATGGTGATGTAGCCTATTTTGTGGTAAGTAGTCTAAAGAACCTGGAAGTGATACAAAGAAGTAATGAATTGTGATAAAAGCACAAAAAGGTCATGTCAAATCATCTGGGATAGTATTGTTCGGTCATAACAGTGTTGCAGAGGAAGGCATTGTGAATGCCCAATTTACCGCGTCCTGTGTACGAGTGTACTGCTTACTGTAGGCTATACTGCAGTATGCGAAATATCCTCCATATAAACCTGGACATAAGTAGGCTATATCAGTTGCCTTTACACTCTTTACCTAAATTGAGAACACTCAATTTGACAGTGCAGGTAGGACTAGCCTAATGCTTTTCGAAAAAAGTATACTCAACTGCCAAACTCAAATAGTAGGGAAGTGTGCTGATTCAGACTATTCGGACAGTCGTAGACTGTAGAAAAATATTGGTTAATACAATTTTTGCCTAGGTTTTAACCAAATGCTCATCTACTGATTTTTCAACTTTATTAAACAAACTATGATTCTGATTACAGATCTCATCATTTTGTGAAGTCCAAACCTTGTGTGCTGAATTCAGAGTTCTAGCCTACCTAGCATGCAGCTATCGTAAAGCAATAAATAAACATCGTATGGCTAATAGTAACTAAGTTTAACTTTGTTGACTTACATAAACTTGAGATTATAACCATGTATAGCGGATAGTTTTATTTGCTGTAGCTATGTCATAATCGATTGCATTTAGATTTGCTCTAAATGCAGGCACCTGTCACCTTGGCATTTTCATGCAGAGAGGTTTGTTTTTCCTGGTAGTTTAACCACATAATTTGTTGAATAATGTTGAATGGAGTGATAGTAGGCTAGATGAGCATTTAGCTAAAACATAGGCAAAAACCTAGCTAACGTTAATCTGTATGGTTAGGTTAATGTATGGTTAATCTGTCTAACGTTAGTGTTGTTGTTGTATTAGTAGTTAGCTAGTAGTTGATAATGTGAACTGTGATTGTCCAGTTGCTTTCTAAACCTAGTTTAGTATGAGTCGTGCTAACGGTAACAGTTGGTTGATAACTTGAATTGATAGATTGCAGTAACGTTAACAGCTATATATGTATAATATATCATTACAAGGCAGAGAACGAATTCATATTGTTTCAGCACGGTAACGTAGGCTAAGTCGGCTACCGGGAGAGCCCGATCGCTACGGACAACTGTTGGTCTGTCGATAGCAGTGCTCACACCGTGAGCTAGCCTCCTGCACGTGCCCATTGACGCCCATTCATTTTTTGGTGATAAAATGTCAAATATTTCAAAAAGAGTATGGTATGGTATAAAGGTAAAAAGTAATAGCAACCTGGCCGGTGTATGAAGGTATAATATGAGGTATGAATGGTGTCGATTGTGTGAACGGTGTAGAAGGAGGTTCTCAAAAATCGGCGGAATAATAATAACCGTAAGTTTTTCAACCACACCTAATAAATATCAGCCATACAATATCAGTACATTTATAAAATGGTTAACTATTATTCAAAAGTACAACATATTAAATGCATGTATATTTTGGCATGTAATTTCACAAAACCATAAAATGTAAATAATTGGAATATCAAAGTACAATTGAGAGTACTTGTGACATTCCATACATTTTTTTAAAGAAAACTAAATGAGATTGGTTGAAAGACTGAATTGCATAAAGATGGATAATGATTTTTTTCAGCATGCTCCTTAATATCGAAGTCACTATCTACCAAGAAATTAGTTATTTGTGGGACTGAATTTGCATGTATGAGTGAAACCTGTTTCATGCCCATGGGGCTATGGACATTCCACAAATTATTTCTCATCCTAAGCAACACTGAAAATAAAGCAGTTGGTTCTGGAAAGATCCAACTGACTGTGACATGTGTCACAATATAAGTGCAACATGACATCTGCAGGAGATGCAGACAAGGGTGAATGAATGCCACTGCATACAAAATCTATATATGCTGGTATACAATGAGGAATAATCCAATATCAATTTTTAGCTATACATATTAAATTAATCTCAAGGCCATTATTCAAATTAAAAGTTAAATCATTCTGTGAATATGGCAAAATGAAGCAGTGTGTATGTCCTTTTAAGGCAATCTTGTTTTAGTCCAGTCATCATGACCTTTTGCTAATGCTATATTTTGCATTTGATATGCTATGATTGCACTTTTTCTCTGACAAATTAAATTAAGACACACTCTGTGTCTCATAATACAAGGAGCAAGAATATCTTACATGTGTGATCTACTGTATTTTACATGTGTGATATATATTTTACATGTGTGATCTACTATATTCCTCTGCCTAGTGCAGAGGTAGGCAACCCTGGTCCTGGAGAGCCGCAGGGTATGCTGGTTTTTGTTTTCACCTTAAATACAGCAACTACTTTGACCAAAGAAACCAGGTGAGGTGAGTTAACTGTGTAATCAACTGCTTTAATTGATCAATTAAATGGCGAGTAACAACAAAAACCAGCAGACCCTGCGGCTCTCCAGGACCAGGGTTGCCTACCCCTGGCCTAGTGTGACAGACTGACAGACTTGAACTACAGCACAGTTACAGTAAAAAGGCATAGATATATTGACTGGATTAATGTCATATTTTGTATATATAATGTTTACATTTAACATAAATATTTATTCCATTTTCTTCTACGGAATGGTTACTCCGCTACAGCAGGAGACCCTGGTATATAGTTTTTATAAAATATTATTACCCTCAATTAATGTATTTTACTGCATTCTGTACTTACATACAGAATATTATTGTTAATCTGTACTTGACATAGTCACCATTAAAATCCAGGACAATGGTTGTCTTACTATTACATGGATTAAATAAATAGCCACAATATACAATTTGCACAGAAAAAAAAAGCACCATGGCTCAAACACTAAAACATATACAGTTCTCTCTGTAATGGTTGGGACAGACACATTTTTCTTGATTTGGCTTTATTCTCCACAAATTTAGATTTGGAATCAAACAATTCACCTGTGGATAAAGTGCATATTCTCAGCTTTTATTAAAGTATTGTATGTATTCATTTTGGGTTCACCATGTAGAAAGTACAGCAGTTTTTATACATTTTGGGGCACCAAAATGTTTGGGACATATTCATGGCATGTAAATTAAATCCTTTGCATGGAATGAATGCTGTGACCCATAGACATTACCAGGTGCTGAGTATCTTCTCTGGTGAAGCTCTGCCTGCTAGGATTGCAAAGGGAGGGACTTGCACACTTGCAAACAGAGCACTGCAGTAATGCGAGGGTGGGGGTTGCCTGACCAATCACAAGAGCTGGCGGACTAAATTAAAGAGTAGATGCTAAACACCTGACATTTAGCAGCATTTTAACATTTTAGCAAATATTTTTGTGTGGGTTCAAATTGAGGATCGCACATTTACATTTTATTTCATATACATATTCTGAGACGCAGGTTCAAATGTGTTCTACAGACTCGTCAGTTTTGCTACTCTTCGCTCAAAATACATTTTTCTAAAGTTGAGAGCACAGATCTCTTTTTGTTGTGATCTGCAAGATGACATTTGTGTACTTGTACCTGCAGATTTGTGAGTTTGTAATCACGTTGTTGTAGTTGTAGAGTCTGAAAACATATTCACATGGAAAATGTCAGTTTTGCAAATATTGTGCTGCAGTACTCAAAACGTATTTGCACATTTGTGAATCTTTTATGTGGGTTCAAGTTGAAGGATACAGATTTTATTTTCAAGGTCAAATTGAAATGTTTTCTACTGGTTCTCAGGTGTTTTGCAGCACATTTACCTTCATAGATAACATGCTGGTGCAGCCATGCTGCTTTGCTGTCTTCAAGCCTTCTGTTTGTGGGTGGGGTGAAGAAAAATTGGGAGCCAGTCACAGCTACAGGACACTACATATTTAAATGAGCAAGGCACAATGGCTTGTGTGAGTGAAGAGCCAGGCGTGGCTCAGGAAAATCATTTATTACAAATATTTATAATTTTTTTTTACTGAAATAAATTACACAAACAACTTGAAGAGGGGCCAGGGAACAATTAAAAAGTGTTCAAAATATTATTTAAAAAAGGACTCCATTAAGACACATGCAAGGTGTGGGGTGGGGTGGAGTGAGTTGAGGGTGGAGTGTGCATTGCTGTTAGAACAGCCAACTCTACTTTACGGCTTTGGACTATGTTTCCCTGATGGTTTAATTCTCTCTAATGGCTGATCTCAGTATCATAAACTGGAGCTTAAAGGGCCTGACAGGGCAGTGACAAAACATACAAGGAACGTCTACATTGCAATCATATGTTCAGGAAAGTCATTAAATGAAAGAAGATACATGTATTTGAAAATAGATGTTAAAGTTGCCCATTCTTGCACTACAAATAAATCGAAGAGAGTGTTAATTATGTCTGATAGGAAACTACAGATCTCAGTAGATCTCACAGGGGACATCGATTTATGCCCCAAATGATTTTGATGTTGAACATCTGCCCTCTATTAGTAATGTTCTGTTTCGTATCACCTTATTGTTGCAGGGGATTTTAATGTCACTGTAAACCCAGTACTGGACCAATCTTCAGGAATACATGGCTCTCCTCTAGCTTGTTCATCTGCTCTGAGAGCCTTCCTTGCAGACTTAAATCTAGTAGATTTATGGCATATTCTTAATGGCCAGACTGAAGACTTCATTTTACTTTGCCCATCATAGCTGTTCTTCTATGATTGATTCTCCATCCTTAATTGAACATACACCCCAAATTGACATGCTCCCCATCCTCATCTCTGGCCATACTCCTCTTCAGTGCAAAATAATCCCTTTTATCAGCCATCCTAGAGCACATAGATTTAGTTTCAGTGACTTTTTATTATTAAATACAGATTTTTATGTCAGATTAAACAACAGTTGGGAAAGCTTTTAGCAAAGAGTTATATTTATTGAGATACCTTCTGAGGGCATCATTAGATGTAATTGGTTCTATCAGATGCCCAATCAAAAACAGGTGGAAGTGGGGTCATTTCCAGTAGGAAGTCATTTTATGTCTTGACGGCAGAACACACTCATCTACCCAAGTGGCGGGCTAACTGCTCTACTGATTTAATGGAGTGGTTAGCACGGTATCCACTCCTGCTGGAGACCTGGGTTCGAGACTCGCTGTATTGGCCCTGCCATTACACTTTGTTTCGCTTATTTTTTATATATATATTGTAGCCAAAGAGCCTGTGGGGTGGGATCTGGTTACAGTGGACTGTTTGTTGCCAGCTAGCTACTAGAAGCGAGGTACAGCAAAGGCAAACAACAAGTCTACAGAGCACGTTCAATCTCTCCAATTTAAATTCACGGGTCCAAACATAGTATCCCACTTTATACAGATTATGTCCTTTTGTTTCTTTCCAATGTGGAAATGTTCCCTCTCCCATGTATTAAATCTGTTTAGCCATTTTAAAGAACTGGCCTGTTATAAGATAAACTGGACTAAGTCTACTGCCTCTAAACAAAATAGCTAAAAATATTCAGCTGCCATCCTTTTTAACTACGACCACATGCTTCACCTATTTAGGTATTAAAATCTATCCCTATCTTCAAAAGATTACAAGAGCCAACTTCTTTGGTCTGCTTCATGTAACCTGAAGGGGGCACTCCCCAGACAATGAAATATTAGTTAATTACTATGCCACTCCCGTTTGGTAAGTGGGAAATCCTACCGGTTATCAAATAACTTAGCACAGGGATATTCAACTGAATTAATTGGACAGAGGCTGAGTTATAAAAATACAAAAGGTAAATTTTATTCCATTCGCTTAGTTATTTTTAGAGGCTCATGGGAAACCAACACTTTAAGGATACGTAACCGGAATTACTAGCAGACACAAATAAATTGAGGGACAAAAACCAAAAAGGAAAGAACCAACCTATACAAATGAAGAAACCACCATACCACCTCTTCTGACAGAGAAGGGACTGAAGGGGGAAAGAGAAAGAGAAATGAGGCCAAGGGAGTGGTGATCTTTAAGGGGGGGGGGGGTCCCCCAGTGCTAAACCAACCAGCTAATAAAGTGGAGTTAGTTATCAATAAGCCCTCGGAGGGAAGTACAGGAGGGGCCGTTAAAACCTCACCCCAACACAAAAGTTACCCACACCCACTGCAATACGGGCACACCCCTTCTGATACGGTGATTTTCTTTACTCACTACAAGTTAGTACACCCCACTATGGGCAATTTCAAGATTGGTGATGACCTTCCGGTCCTACAAATGGGCAACCAGGTTACCAGTATGACAGGAGGGGCTGGGGGCGGAAGAGCTTAGGGGTCCTACAGGGAGGGGGAGGCACATGGAACCACCATTCCTGTCCGGACAAGCGGAGAGAGGGGGGAGGAAGAGGTGAAGCCAAATCAATAAATACACAACCAAACTCAACAAAACAAGCAATACTAAGAGTGCTCTGCTTCACAATGCCGTACTTATTATAGCTATGGGAACACAGTGGTCAAACTAAAGATAAAAAGTCCTGCTATCAGTTCTTTACCTGGGGGAATCCTCTTTAGTGGTCTACCAGGCCGACTAGGAATGGCCCAGTTGCACGAAATTAGTTATTTTAGCCCAGGACAAGCAACAAACAATTCTTCCAGCCCAGCAACCAATGCTCCATTCACGTGCTCACAAATTCAAAGGGGGGGGGGGGGGTGTCATGTATTACAAAGGGCCGACCTTTTATCAGTTCGGGGCGGAGATAAGCACCAGGTAGGGGTGGAGACGGACACTATCGAGGGCATACCTGCTATACCCACCCCAACTTTCAAAGGTCACCGTCCCGGTGACATGCCTGGAAATACATAGCATATACTATTTATTGCCAGGGCCTAAAAATTATATTCTGGGAACTACCTACCTAATCCACAAGGAGTCTATTACTGGGGTTATGAATAGCTGGCCAAGCTAGATTAAATGGGTTGGAATGGTGGCCAGCAGTACGATGAGTGGAGTGCCTGAGCTGGGCTACACTTAGACCAGGGGGTGTGTTCAGATGGATTACAGGCAGGGTAGGGCTTGTCATATGAGAAACTAACTGAGGGTGGGCTTTCACTCGCAGTGGGCCGGTTACAAGGTGAGGGAGTTTCGTCCTCCGGATGGTCCTCCGATCCATGGGCTGACTGTTTCGAGCTGGGTATCCAAGTCCTTTTCTTCATGAGGGATTTTTTTCTCACAATAAATGTACATAATTTATTTAAAGTTTGGATTTTTCTCATTTTTTCACTAATTTTTTATAACCCTTTTTACTCTTTAACAGGGGTGCCAATAATTGTGGAAGGCACTATTTTTAAACTTCCCTCCCAATGCAATATAATACAGTATATTGGAACATATGTATATTTAAATTGAAATACCTACATTTTTTAACTCTGCCGATTGCCTTGGAAAAAGTTAGCTGCAACCGAACACGAGTGCCAGCTATTCTAGCTAGCCAAGGGACGCCTACAGAGGCAGTGTATTACTTTAAACACATTTTCACAAATTCACAAATCTGCCAACATAGCCTTACACAACTTACAAATGTAACCAATGTCTTAACAGTATTTATGGTTAATTTTAAGGTTGTTTATTACAGAGGTTGTACAGTAATTATCAAGATGGAGGCATGTCTCTGACTCTGCCTGCACTGACTATGTGTAGGGTTCATTTGCATAATGTCCACGCGCTTGGCTTTGTTAGAAACACGACAAAAAAATCCCTGTTAACCCTGTGGGTGCTGAACATCAGGAACACCTTTAGTAAGAGTTACACTAACATACAATAGAAACTTTAAATATGGTTATTTATGTAATATTTTGCATGGAGAAAGTTCCCTTTGTCGCGCTGCAAGGAGAAAAATTTGGCTCGTGTCTTGTCATGCCAAGCCGTTCATTGCAGCATTAAAGCACCACAGCTAATGTGAAATGTGCCATTGGAATTAATAAATTCTGAATTAAATCCAGTGCAGTGCTGCAATCGTCGTGCTACTTACACCTTCAATCTAAAATGGCCTTAACAATTTATTTTCAAGGCAGAGTCACAACAGTTAAAATGATAGCCCGGCTGAACTTTTTATTTTTTATGATCCCCATCGCACCACCACCCAAATTTCTGGAAGAGGCTCACAAGAGGCCTGTTTGGAGGTTAGCACTGCCTGGAACAACCTCAGTCATCATAACGCATAATATATTACCACTAAGAGCAGCATTCAACACACATTACTTGCAGCTCAGCTGGCTTCACTTGTATAAATGGGGCACATGTTTCTGTTGCAATGCTATTTTATTACTAACGCTAGCTGAGTTTCTGCCATTTGTAGTGCAGTATAAATAACTATAAAATACTCAAACATACTCAGAGGAATACCTGTATGGCAACAAACAGTGATATTTTCCTGTACGTGCCATAGTTACACAAGTGAACACTACTAGACTGAGGCTAACATTTTAGATTTAATGAATGCTGGACAGTAACAATGCACCATTATAAGTTTTAGTTTCTTTTACATACTTTTAATTAGTAGAAAGCAACAAAACACATAAATGGTAAATTTTATGTATGTGAGTAACAACCAAATACTAACCAGTTTCCTAAAAACACATCACCTCTCAAATCCTGCATTCCCCCCCAAAATCATTTGATTGTTCATTCAAAGAGAATGTTTAAGTGAATTATCATCTGCCTGTCCAGTGGTAAAGACATCAACAATTTGTATCGCAAGTCTCATCAAGGTGCTTCTGTGTCCTTTTTTTGGCTTTTGCCACCATTAAATCTCAGTAACAATGTTGTTTAGGTAAAATGTCCTGACTTTTTGGTCTTTGCCAACCATTATCTCTAATGTCACTTTTTGGGGGTTAATTTAAAGTACAATATACAATATACTGCAGCAGCACACGAACCAGCCATAGATTAAGTGCTACTGTACAGTGCCAGTTCAAAGTTCTGGCAACTAATCACGTTGCAGCAATGTACCCTCCAATCTTTTTCTCTTTGAAGTTTAGGCCCTGTGCCAGTTTTAAAAAACAATTACAGGCTTCCTTTTTAGCCTGCTTCACTAGTACAAGTATTTAAAAATCCATTGTCAATGAAAAATCACTTAAATTTCACCCACAACACTGTTCTCAATATTGCTCTCGTGTCTGAATGTAAATGTTCTTAAGGCAGAAATTAATCGTATTTTCCTATAGCAATCTAAGAACAGTCATTATTTCCCTAAAAAAATAGTTCTTGACCCCAAAATAACTATCATTAAATGTACAAATAAATGACCCATACAAGCTTATTAATATAGCAAATTCTACAATGTACTCTAAATTCTTGGATTTAATTACAATATGTTGGTCTCAAGTGTTAGAAAAGGCAAATCTACAAACTGTGCATGCGATTTTAAAGGGCACCTTGCTCAAAATTAATAAATCACAAAGATATTCTTGACAGTACGTTAAGGACATAGATTTTAAAATAAATCTGTGCCAGAAAAGTGAGACCCCTGATAAAGGCCATGTGTAAATTACTTTAAAAATTGTAGTCTCAGTAATTATATGGAGCATTTTACAAGCAACTGGGGACTGCTTTGGACGGATGAATGGAATTTAATCAGTTTCTGGCACACAGAGGTCTTGCTCTACACCTTGCTTTGCTGAAACGGATGTTTCTCGGTTGAAGTACTAGAGCGTCCTTATTTACTGCTAGTTAAAAGTTAAAGAAAATCATAATATTACAATGCAAACTTCCCATTAGGACTTCAGCTCTAAACGGAAACAGTAAAAATGTGAAAATAATATGGCACACACGTGCTATGTAGATTTCAGTAACAAATCAAATTTAAAACCTAATAGAATTAGGTTAAAATATGTAACAAAAGAGTAATATGAATGAACATAGTGAATTATACATGTTAATATAACTCTCATATATCATTTATAATACCAATGTATTACTCTCTTGCTCAAATTATTTATGCTGTCCACTCTCCAGATATAGTGCAGATGAACTGTCATTTCTATCAGAACAAAGAAATACATAATTTTCATGAATTTGGTCAGCTTTACAGAAGTGTGACGATATCACACATCTGGTGTCTTTTTGCTACAGCTGTCAGCAGGGTCTCCTTTCACAATGCATTTATAATACTGGAAGAGTAACAGTCAAGATATCTAGATGGAAAGAAGCAACATACAGTTCACTGGTATTTAAATTAAATGTATATGAATGGCTAATATGAAAGGAGATGTGGCTAAGGTAGATTATAACCTTTTAAGTGTCCCTCCTGCTATGTTAGCTATGAATAAATATTAACTCCCTTGGTGTAGAGAAAAATGGTCATCTGGTCAAAATATGGTTTTGCTGATTTAAAAAAAAAATCTAATTATATTTTTTGTTCGGTGATATTCTATCAGATTTATATTAAGGGCAATATTATTTATTTTATATTGCAGTATAACAGAAAATAAAATATTCAGCTATTTGATGATGAATTAAATACAGCTTTGAGCGTCATCATTGAGTGACCTACAGGAATCATCCCTAGCTTTAATACTTTACAGGACATTCCCTTGTATTTAAACACTGAAAGAATCAACAAGGCAGAGATGCATTATTCCTGATTCAGGCTCCATTGTGATTTTCTCAGTCTGCCACTGTATTAATCAGTCCCTGCCCCCTAGGCTTGAACAGATGGTACTGTTAACATGCTTAAAATGAACTAAAACTCCTCATACTGCGCTAAAATCCACTGGACTATCCATCTTTTATGATGCCCTGATGTTATGTTCCCCGAGCAAACATAAGTATTTTACGGTTTGCTTAGGGAGATGTTCATGGCTCCGTTTTTCTCTTCAGTCTTATGGATTGAGTATCATCCCTTTAAAACAGCCAATAGACAGTGCAGCTCGGTCAGCAATTATAGTCTGGCACGTGCAGAACATTTTGGTCGGTCGCCAAGGATTTATTTTCTTGGCATGGACATTTTCATGGACATTTTCACCCTCATTTAAAAAAATATGTCAAAAATCAAATGTACCCAATAATTGTCTGAGCTGTATTATACAAAAATATAACCTTAACACGGACTATGAAGTATGATTTGATTACAAGTGGTTTGGTCAGTGTTAATGATAGTCTAGTTTGCTCCCTCGTCTGGGATATAACAAGCAAAAATAGGGAAAAAGTGCATTTTGTGAGGGTAAAAAAACAGGGTATAGTGAGGTCCTCCTGAATCATACATACATGTATAAAGCAGTCACGTTGTTACCCAACTTGAAGTAAAACCTTTCCTAATGTATCGGCATCCTTTCATGCCTCTGTAAAATGGCATTGGCATGCTTATTCAATTGCCTTCTGTTTGCTAAAATGTATTAATCTTGGCTTCTCCATCACTTTGCTGTCTTGAAACACCATCTCCAAGACAACCCAATGTATAAAATGCACTGCGACATAAAAAAAGTAAAATAACGGATAAATTAATAAAACGGTGATCGATGTTTGTTTGGCTTAAATTAGAGGTATTACTTTTCGATGAGGGATTTTGGTTGTAGCTGAATAGAGTATTGCTGAACAAATGTCTAATGGTATTCTTGATTCTTGTTACCAAAGCTTCTATCATAAACTGCTGTTGATTACACATTTTTAATGAAAAATGCTATAAGATTAACTGACTTAAAAGAGAGGCTGTGTGTGTGTGTGTGTGTGTGTGTGTGTGCTTGCGTCCGTGCATGTGTGTGTGCGTGCATGTGTGCGTGTGCCTCAGTGAGAGAGAAGGAGAGAGACATTTCCAAGTCTTCTGCTTTGTAAATCTGGTGATTTAATCCAGTATGCTCAGTACAGTGCTCAGAAGACCAGGGGGAAGACATTGATCAGAAATCAGAGGCGCTCGACACCAAATTAAACCTCTACATGCAGGAATCCGCTGGGATCTGCAAGACTTCTGCAGCCTACAGCTTTGAAAACACTGAATACTGTATTTCTAGCTGTGGGCTCACTGGCAGAAAGAGAGAGATAGAGCGACAATATCAAACTAATGGTCCAGATTTCCAGCACCATTCATCACAACCAGTTAGAGGAGAGAAATCCAGTTGTATATTTACAATTATTCTACTTTTCAAGTATCTGAGGCATTATTAAAAATTCTCAGATAAGTCAACACAATTATCTGTTTAGAGTCCTCGGAAACACTGAAAAATAATACAATTGGCAATAACACACAATTTACAAATGTATTCTGACTTTTCTTAATGGCATGGCCTGTAGTGAGACCCATCACAAATACATTTGATGTAATAAAAATGGCCATCTGAGCAATAGATAAGCGATAAACCTAATTTATTATAAAGACCTTGCTTTAGTGTCACCACTGTCTGCTGATGGGTTACCACGGTATTAGCCGCACCATTTTGCAAAATGGCCATCCTCATTACCATACTTTTGTTGATGATGGAACAGACAGCCAACATAATAATCAAAGCTGCATTCATATAAAGTGGCTGTATGAACAATTATGTTAATTATTTTAATCTCAGCCAAAATAACACATTTATGTCTCGTAAAAACACAGATGACCACATTAAGCTTGATTCTATTTCAATGTCTTGCACACAAGCAAATATTGTGTGCACCAGTGGAAAAGAAGATGGATAACGTGGCAAGCTGAATACCTCAGATAGAAATTCTGTAGGCCTACAGTTATTCTACTGATATTGATTCACACAGAGATTCACACAGCAAAAATGCTGGTGTAAATCTAACACTGCTGGTGTACATTGAATGCCCTAGAGTGTTTATATGTAACCACAGTCTCATATGAACACCCAAGGGTGTTAAATGTACACCACAAGTGCACTTCTGTCTTGGTGCAAAGAGTAATGCCTGCAGCATTCAGGTAGCATTGTGCAAAAATAAAATAAAAGGTAGTGTTCATGACATTAAAAACAGTATGTCAATATTAAAATGGATTTAACCTTTTTGGTTCTTTTCAAGTTGCTAGCTGGGCTTACACACTGAGCCCACTTTTTCTTGTTCAGTCCAGGATTGCTCACTGGATGTATGTGTTCAGGCTCATAATTAGATTATGTGTTCTATAACATAAAATAAAACCTCAAACACAAAACCCATAACCAATTTAGAGCCATGCATTTTCATTCATATTATTTTTCACCTCTGAGTTTGTTCTAATAAGAGGGAAATTTGTTAATATTCATCTCCATCTGATTTAAACTTTCTGCAAATTTCCATTATTATTATTTTTTCTGTAAGTAATTGGCGCTCACTAATTCCTCTCTGCTGTTCTGCAGTATTTGCTTGTCTGACCTTTACAGATTCGGAGAACACGTACCAGAATTTAGTTTTATTTGGTATTTGCAGTCACTAAACAGATCAATAACGATTTTATTCATATAAATGGAAATAAAAGAAGAAATAAAACAGCTAAGACACAAAGAGGAATATCTGACATGGAATGTTTGATTTCAACATTATGGTAATGGTAAATGGACTGCACTTATATAGCGCCTTTATCCAAAGCGCTTTACAATGGCCTCTCACTCACCCGTTCACACACACATTCACACACCAATGGCAGCAGCCACCATGCAAGGTGCTAGCCTGCTCATTGGGAGCAATTTGGGGTTCAGTGTCTTGCCCAAGGACACTTCGACATGTGGACAGGAGGAGCCGGGGATCGAACTGCCAACCCTGCGATCAGCAGACGACCGGCTCTACCTCCTGAGCCACAGCCGCCCCATTAGCTCCCTTCCCCCTTCCAAAAAAAATAATGTATGAATTATTTAACATAGGATTGCTTGCTTAAAATATATGTAGGAGTATGAAGATGTTTATCCTAATTTTCTTCTAAAATTTTTATTTAATAGTTCAGATATCAAAAGTGGCTGTAGACTTTTAGACTCCATGGGGAGTGAGCCATGATTCAGCATTGCTGGGGTTTTTTTAAGGTAAATATTAGAATTTAGTTATGCTTCAATATTTAAATACATTTTCAGATAACAATGGAATTTGTAACATCTAGATCTTTGTAACATCAGGCCATTCCAAGTGTAGATTTAAGGAGAATGATGTTTTTTCTAGATTAAAGAATCCAGATCAAGAAAATGTTCCATATGCCATATGTCATTTGGGCTGGGAGTGACATATCTACTTCATCAATCAACAAAACTCAGCCAGCAAACATACAGTGCCCACTCGCTGCCCTTGCTGGGTACAACTATTTTCCCACCATTTTTGCAAATCAACATCTCAGCAATCCGTGAAGTGGGAGATAAGGCAAGCAAATTATTTGCAAACGGAAAGTTTGCTTGCTCTTTAAAAACAAAAGTTACTGTCTCCAGGCCAGTCACCACAATTTCCAGGCCATATCTTTTCTTGGATGTTTTGCTCTTAAAGAGCCTTAAGGTTCATTTGATTTAATCCAGAACAACTGAAGTCTGGTGTGGTTTAATTTAATATGCCATTTCTTTGGCTAAGTGCATGTGATTTAATTTAAGGGTTAGTCTGTTAAAACCTGTATTTTGCAGTGTAGGTGCAGAGAATTGGACAGTAGACTATATCATTGACATTGTATGAAAAAGCATAAACCCCTTTTCTAGCGCCACCGTTTTTTGACACAAGTCTGAAAATGAAATAGTTACTGTTCTTGAGCCCCTGTAACTACAGGCATAATCCTGGTCTCTTCTGTAAAGTAATCCTTGTTTGTTTTCCAATAATCAGAAATACTTTAAGTAGGCCTATTACTGAAACAACGTAACAGAAGCTCAAACACAGTGCAAGTGTTAAGTTTGTTTTCTTGTCTAAAATATATTTTTTTTTTTACTGGATAAGAGTACTGACTTTACCGTTATTCGTGTTGTCTGGGTTTTTTTTTTATGGAACACAGAGAACGTGCATGTTGTCTTGTGTCATGTTAGAAAATAAGGAACCATTGTTGCTATAACATTGGGTTCGTAAAATAGTTTGTAGAATTATGAGTTTTAACACTTTCAAATGGTATATTGTGTGACCAGATCATTTAAAAATGCAATGAATGCAAATAAGCTAAACCACTTCTAGTGCTAGTTAAGGGCCGTTAAGGTGTGCAGAAACATGATCATTTTGATAATAATATATTATAATATTATTATATAGTTTATTTACTATATAATATTAATTTAGGTTCAGTAGAGGAACACTGTCCATGAGTTACATATCTATGCTGTGTCACATCATCTGTCAAATTAAAATGGTTACATTTGGAACTGAGCAATCATGTAAAACCATTATAGTTGCCCTTTAACATTATACACATCCTCTCAGCCAGTCAGAACTAAATAACAATCCAGACCATTTTGTGGTTTGTTTTGGGTTAATGGGTCACTGGTGCAAAAACGGAATGCCACACACCTAATATTGAGGTGGTTGTGTCACATCTATCCATATAACAACAACAACAATAATAATAATAATAATAATAATAATAATTAATAAATACATAAATAATAAGCATTTCAAACTGGTACCCCAAATACAAAAAACATAAATCTATATGATTGCAGGTTTCATTGTAACCACACCAATCACATGAACACTATTTTTCGCCCAACCTCCCCATCCCCTCCCCCATCAGCCTTTCCCATTTCATGTTTTTGCCACTGAACTGCATGCCAGTTTTTGAGCTCTATGTCTGGTTGAAATTTAATTAAAGGCATACTCACATATTGACCTGGTTAACATGCCATAATGCTGCAGATTCAACTGCCGTGGTTGTGTTTAATAGATCTAAGGGGTGGTAAAGACTGCCCTGGATTAGACTTTCACTTTAAACAGCAGGGGTTCTTCTTCCTACAAATCCACAAACAAACAGAATCATTTGGGCAGATGAGGAAAAAGGAACTGTTCACATTGTATCTTCTCAGCACGTGATTAAGTACAGTATTTTAAGTACATTTAAGTAAGGGTGCTCACACACACACACACACACACACTTTCCTCTAAGTAATATTTTTAGTGTCCAGTAATGAACTATGAATAAACATTTGCTGAGTTTTTACAAGTGAATCATTTATAATGGAACTGTAATGTGCAATGTAAAAATAACTGCAGCTTTATTATTTCAATTTTTACAGCTTTTCATACTCATAACATACTTCATACTTTTTAAATAAAGATGTAATTAGAAGTTAGCAAAGTTAGCAAAGAACACATCATTGACCAATAATAAACCAAATTGGCTTGATAGGCCTTGTACATCTGACTTTGTCCAAATGTATTTGATTTGTGTGTGATCATTAATTTCTAAAGTCAGACATTCCAGCAAAAAAGGTTATTTTTTCACAGATCAATTTTCTTGCGAGAAATGTTTCTGCAAATATTATATATTTGTGTAGGGCAATAAGGTTCACAAAACCGTGAAAATTTCTGAAAAAAACATTTCAGAAGAAGAGCGTTACAGAAAATAAAATAAATAATATTTATTTATGAACATGTTACAATGCATTGCTACTTTGAATATCACAGATTTGTTTGTGAAAACCATTTAGGTCTTTACTCCATTGCTTGGAATTTGTAATTACTTGAAAATGATAAAGAGTACAAAGCATAAAGGAGTCCGTTTAAATGATGCTTCAGAAATGCATTATGACCAAATGGATAGATAAGTATTGCATGAGAATTTCTATCTGTATTAAGATTTGTTGGTCAAACCACAATTGGTCCCTATAGAACTCTCCATTCCATAAATGTCATTGTAGGCAAAATTATCTTGTATAGTATACAATCAGAATCTAAGTCAATGAATGGCCTTTCATAGTCCGCATACTGTATTATTTAACAGTACAGTGATTCTTTATGCGTGCGTGTGTGCATGCGTGCATGCGTGTGTGTATTTCAGAGAGAGAGAGAGAGAGAGAGAGTTTAGCTCACAAACAAAACTATTTATAGAATATTTCTTGGATTATTGTTTTGTGATTGTGGTAGCGTTTTACGTTTGTAGCTGGTTGACACATCATAGTACTATTGTTTACCACAAGCAAATTAAGATCAAAATCATCACCAAAATGTTTCTGTATATCAATAACAGAAGTGTGATGTGTCAGTTCCCCCAAACTGTATGTAGGCATGCACAATCCTCATCATGTACATTTGAACTATCTCCAGAAATTATCCCACTGTGTAAGTGTCATTCACCTAGCAGATAAAGAAAATGTGTGCCAGAGGACAGAAACTCAAGATGGGTGTAATTCAGATGGCAGAAAACCATGGCATTAGGAATCTAAAGAAACTCTAGTCTTCTCCAGGCATGGAAGGAAGAGTTAGAAGTGCCAACAAGGTGAAAGCAACCACAGTAGTGTATTTGCAGCCTCATCAATCTGTATTTTCCTTTCTTAAAATACTTAAGAATAAATGTGTTCTTCTTCAACAAATGCACGTTAACTAGAGATGTGTCGTTGAGATAAGGGTATTTCGTCGGAGAAATAAAATTTCAAGAGTGTCTCGATCAACATAAGAAAGGTCAATATCTCAGAGAGACTCTAAAGTAGCTGGGAAAGTAGGGTTTCAAGCAATGACAACATAACATTGCCTGCAGTGTTTTAACCAATTTAAAGAAACAATTATTTCACAAATAAACAAACACAAGATCATTGTTAAATATATGGATAATAATAATTTATGTATGATAATTAATTGCAAGAAATAAAAATGATTAGTGTTCTCAAATATATTGGGTGGATAAAGTGTCACACTGTTGTACAGGCTCTGTACCATTATTACCCTTGAAAGGATTAATCGGGAAGAATCCCTTCCCCCAGCACTGCTTCTCTACTTTTTGAATAAAAAAATGTATTCAAAAGGCATAATGTATAAAGACCTGCTGTAGAAATGTATCAGCTACAATGAAATGGGTTTATGTTTTAAAGTCACACCAGCTACCTCAGTAACTGTAATATAAACACCAAATCAGAGTATTATATTACTGTTACTAAGGCAACCCCATTCCCACCCATTACCTCTGCTCAATACAGGAAAATAAGCAATGTATGTGCAAAGTACTTACACATACATCATTGAAACCTTAAAAAAACATTTAAATCAATGAAATATATGAGTATTCATTTTCAGATTTACAAACATAAAACACTAATGTGCAGACCAGAGAGACAACCATTACGACACAAACAATGGGTGAATTCAGACCAGAAGGAGCAAACCATAATCAGACGCATTGCTGACACACAAGCAGACACACTTTTAGGTTTAATAAAGAACACAATTCTATATAAAAAAGCTGACGCTGATCTTTATACTTAAGACATATTTCATATCTTTGTTATGGCATCACTAAAGCCTCCAGGTGAGAGAATAATCCTTACACTTCCTCAGCATTCCCACATTTCCCACTTCTCTGCAGCGATTCTGCTTAAGTGACAGAGGATGAACAACAATGCGATCCCAAAGCATGACGAATTGCATCCTTCAATTTGATTCGATATGCTGAGAGGTGCTTCATCCATCCCACCCAAAACCCATGCCATCATCCATTTCTACCTTTGCAAAGCTTCTTTTTGCCAGAAAGAACACAAATACAGTTCCTTCACCTTAATAAACCCTTAATTACAATGCATCTATGATATGGAAAGTGGTTAGTTGTATGTGACAATAACATATAGTCTCCTCATAAAGCTTAACTTGGTATATCGTGGTGCATATCGTGGTTTAACTTTCAAATACTTCTTATTTTTATATCTGCAGAAGGCAGAATTTTCCCCATAGTAGTTGACGCCTCCTCCTTATTGCAATCATAGTTCAAGGTCTCATAAGCACCGAATTGACCATATATGGCACTTTATGGTTTCTGTTTTTAGAATCAGAACCTCGTAATTACTCAATTATCTTAAGCCATACAATCTCAAAAGCTTTGGTATCTTTGTGTGAAAATGAAAGAGAAAAAAAAAAAAAAGTAATATGGCAAAGACAAATAGGAAAGCAAGATATCTAGTCTTCCATCACAAAACGGTTTCAAGTTATTGAGTTTCTCTTGTGTTTCAGAGCATGTCTATACAATTCTGATCTTTTTTGGGGCATATTAAAATGTTTGCAATTGCTCTGGTGTCAAGTTTACATCTTCATCAGATCAGATGCCTCTTATGACATATATACATATATACTATAAATGACTAATAATCATTACTTTGTTATTATTAACATCATCTTAGGCAAAGACAGAATATAGATACCAATATAATAATACATTTTATATAGCTCCTCTCATACAAGGAATCAAGCAGCTCAAGGTGCTTCACAATGGAGTAAAAGTGAGAAGTGCAGACATATACTGAAGTATTTCAATGGATTAGGAATATGAAAATTTAATTTATCAAACTTTTAATGAACTTGTTTCACAGTTTAACAGTTCAAATTTCTTTCTTTCAAAGATTATTGTGTAAGAATGGGGAATTAATTTAACTATGGTGCTTCTGCTCAATTTATAAAATAAAATATATATATATTCCTTTGTATTATTATTTTTTCAACTTCAAATTTGCTTATGAATAATAATGTTCACCTTTGATTACCACTGATGTGTGTATGGGAGTAGTCTTGGGGAAATACTTGAGAGTTTCTCAAGACTGCTCGACTTTCCCTCAGTGGAATAAATTGGTACCATATGGTGAGATGACAGGATCACTCATAATCTTCTGTGTACCTGCACAGCACATTAATCATTGTGGGAGATTCCTTCCCTTTAATCATACAGGAATGTACAAAAAAAGCCTTGTCTTTAAATTTCTTCACACTTAATAAAATTACATTTATAGTCATCCTGGATTCCAAACCAATCTGACTAAGTTAATGTTCTGTATTTTTGTCTTTTGGTATATGATTTTGTTTTCTGTGCTCGGGAGCTGCAATGTAATTGTGCCAACATTATTATTAATTTTTTTAAACAAAATTACGTATCACCGTATTGTTGTCAATTTGTATATATTTTAAAATATTTATAATTAAAGTTCAACCATTCATTTTATATATATATATATATATATATATATATATATATATATATGCACAGTATGAAATATATATTAAAGTGTAAAAGCTGTCCTAGCCCTAGCGCCTTGCAAGCCCTGCCTCATTTGTTGTGTGCTTCCTCTGACCTGAAGAATATTTATGTTTCCCTTTAAATAATGGTATGTATAATTATGGTTCCAAAAAAAAAAATACATGTGGTAAGGATGCCGTCATATGACAGATTATTAATGACACCTACCTTTCTGTACAGGCTAATGAGAGCTCCATTGAGTGGTTGCTGGAGGTAAAACAGAGCCGATGATGTAGTGAAAGTGACTCCATTCATTCAGCATTGGCAACAAGCAGCTCTATAGGAAGGCAGCAGAAATGAGAGGCCATGGGGGTACAGAAAAGAGGGGGAAAGAGTGAGGGAGTGACCCTCTATAGCGATGGTCTCTTGAAGAATCAAACATGCCCTATTTGTGGAGCCCAGCGCAAGTGATTTGCATTGATTATCTCCCCTTCAACAGATACATTTAAATCAATGTGGCACAGCGGAGCAGGACAAAAGTGTGAGAAAGTATGCTGAGAGTGGAGTGCATGAAAGAGCTGCTATAAGCATAGACAGACAGGAGGAGCTATAGCTCCCCCTTCATGCCAAACGGGTGAGATAAGGCCTCCAGTACTGCAGCACAGAGAGCCGATAGGAGCTCAGCTTTGGTTCAGTTCACTCTCCCTTTTAATGGAACTTTCACTATACTACACATGTGAAAGATATGTAATGTTAACTACACATTATCGTTTAAAACAGAGAAAACCTCAGATTTGGGCACATCATTTTTGGAATTTTAATATTTTCCTTTTATTGTGAGAAACACCTTTATTTTATGGTACTGGAGTGGAGTAACATTTCAGTCAAATTGCAATCAACAGGTATAGCTATTTTCACATATTTTCACACAGTGTATGTAGATGCTCAACAAAATCCTCTTATCTTGTTATTCTGTGATTTGAAAATGTTCATGAATATTGCATAGTTAGGAATTCTGAACTAAAATGTATGGAATGGACTTTGTCAGTTTTTAAGTAGGTCACGCGAAAATGATAAACTCATTAATGCATGTTACCTTCAAGATTGTAATTCTGAAGCCTGTCAAAGGCAAACACAAATTTGAAAGAAGAGAATGGCTGAATGGAATGACAACACTCATTTCAAACCAATGTTGTGTTTTTGGTTCTTTCTAATGTCAGAACATGCGATTAGTATGGCATGTTGTAATTCCCATTGCCGGGGTAAGGGAAACTAACCTCTTTATAAAAACGTATGAGGCATATACATGAGCAGGGTTTTCAACTCTCTCATATTATATACTATCAATGTAAATATTTTTATTTGATTTTCAAAATACACATCCAACACGTATAAACAACTATACTGTTTATAAAGATCTTAATTTCAGATTTGATATGGACATTGTTATTCACATGGATGCAATATGTTCCTGGACACAAAGTGTATTGTTATTATTATTGGTACACTTATTAATATTGATGGTGACGATGTTGGTGATTATGTTTATTTTAATACATTTTATGATCATGTCAAGCTATTTAGAAAAGGTAGGTTTTCAGACTTGAAGATGTCTTTGAAGGTTATCAAGTTATCAAAATAATTTGAATAAAAGTCATTTGAAAGCAACTGTAATAACATTTGCTGATTGTGCAAAAGCAGTGTGTATAAACATAGAAATATTGAAATTGCAGCCTATTATTTTTGGACTGTGCAGTATCCAAACACTTTCTGCTTACCTTATGGATAAAACATACACAAAATGATTTGAAATGAACTAATCAAGAAACAATTTAGAAGGTTTAACATCTTCATTGAATAGTAAGTCCAGGACAAATTCAGTCAGTGAAACAACATCATAAATATTGACATATTTACATTTCTGGCGACAATGTAAACACAACTCAAGCCTAGCACTGCCAGGAATAATAAACCTCACTTTCTGATTGGCTGGAGCCATGTCTTTTCTTTTTTTTCTTCTTCTTTCCACATAACTCATTGATAATTTCTCCTGGAGCTGCAGATGCAGAGGACTATGATCAAAGTGACTGTCATGTGCTGTCAGTTGAATACAGACGAGAAGCTTTTCTCTACAGTACATTATTTTGCCATGCTTGATGAAAGACTGTGTACAAGGGGATGCAGATGGTTTGGAGGTGGGAGAGAGTGTGGCAGGAACAAACACATCCTGAATTTAAACCTACACCTTACAAAATTATTATTATTTAAAAAAATAATATCAGCTGATCCTTAATGCTTAGATATTTCATTCATAATAATAAGAATGACAAAAATACATAAAAGTACATACCATAGACTGTATAAAAATGGGTACATACATGCATGAAGGCATACTGCATAAAGACAAACATAGTTTCAGTGTCTTAAAATAACAAACGCTCCAGCTGGATTAACTAATGAACAGTGAACATCATTACTTAGGACAATGAGGAGTGTGCCATTAAAAATATATATATATATATATATTTAAGTAGATTTAATTTTCAAACTTAGTTTTAACCTGAATTTTTATGTTATTTATGGCATTTCCTATACTCCGGCAGTAATGTATCCCTATTTGGGGATGCACTATGTACGTCGCTCTGGATAAGAGCGTCTGCTAAATGTCTATAATGTAATGTAATGTATTTGCATCTGGGAAATAAATAAATAAATTTGAAAATCACAAATAGAGAGACATGCCACTTTCATTGTTTGAGTTGCAAACACCATACTTAGCTAATTGAATTCAACCTCTAGTCAATGAATGAATGCATTCCCTTTGCTATTTACAACTGCAAGTTCAGAGAGTGATGGAGCAATGGCATAAAGGCACAAGCTGCATACAAATCAGACACAATTTCACTTAGATATCACAATCACTAAACATGGTATGGGCCTTGAAATGGCTCCAATAGCCTTAACTATAGATACGGTCGCTGTTTGATACTGCACTTACTGATACTGTACTCTGAAATGTATGTCCAACAGTGCAAAACTAATTTAGTAGAATAATCTATGTCTGAATGTAGCATTTTCTAACAAAGAATATGTTTAATTTACACATGTAATATACATTATATCACAATTGTATTATTGAAAATTAAAGGTCCCTTACTGCTGAATAGATAGAATAGATAGTCTTCTGTGGTCTCCTGATGTCTTTACAAAATTTCTATGCAGTTTTTGACTGAGCGATGAGCGTATACCTTGAAAATGTAGGCCCACCCTTTTCACATTAAAAACGCATCAAAAGAGTCATACTTAAAAATCCACCTGGGTGACAAGGACTCTCACAGAGCTAAAACGCTGTGAACAGCTTACTGGGTGGAATGCCAGTTGTGAAGTGTGATGCAAAAAAATCAATGATAAACAGTTGTGATTCTGTAAAAATTCCAAACAAAAAGCTGAATTCAGAGTAGGTTCCTTCTGCAGCCTCAAGGGAACAAAGACAAGTATTGTAAGAGTTAATTTATTTTTATAAAGTGTAATTTATTATAAAAAAACGGGAAAATACACTTTAATCATATGCTAAATGTCCCAATAAAAACATTCTGACCATCACTGACACATAAGTATGCCTGAAATACAAACATGCTCACCATTCTGCTCCTTAAATGTCTTAAAATTTTATTGAAATTTGAAATTAGTGGTTAACAAAATACAATAGAAAATCACACAATTGAATGCCATAATGTCCAAAGCTCTGTAGCCGACATTTATCTGGCTTCTCTGTGTGTCTCACATTAAAATAACCATATTGAACAAGACAAAGATAAATTGTAAATATTACGCCTGAATATCGCACGCACGCACCTACACACATAGGCACACATTTTCTAATAATAATCTACAGCACATCAGAATGAGTAAAACCATTTATCCTGAAAGAACAGATTACCCTGGATCATCTACCAAGCAGAACAGAAAGTGCTTGGCCCCTATCCCTGACCCTTCTGAGTTACACATCCAAGGGAGATTATAGCTTCAGACTACAAAGAGGTTGAAATAGACACACCAAAACAAGTATAACAACTATGTCTGAAACTGCCTTTTGTTTGCCAAGGGACAGTGTTGTAATGCTGAGGAATCGAAAAAAGAACGCCTACTGATAAATGTTGTTTGAATGAAACTGTCTACCTGTCTAAACATTGTCTACACGGTTCAAAATGCAGGTTATCAATATCGAATGCAGCCGTTTGTCTTCTGTGAACAGAAGGCACACCTTAAGTCTAACTCAAGCGTACCCTCTTCTCTCACCGAGTGTGCAACAGCAGTGAAGCATAAGGACTGAACTACAGAGGATCCCGCTGTTTAGCAAACATCCCTGCTTTGGGGATGTATTCATTATTCAAGAGAAAGGACCACGGCAACCTCACTTGATTACATAGCTGAAAATGGGCAGCTTATCAAAGGTTTATATGAAGATATTGCTCATCCAGCTTTACCCAACTGGTGTAACCAGAATTCTTTCAACACCAGGTACCTTGTTGTGTACCTTTCTACAATAATTTTGTTTGCCCAATAAATAAATTACATTTCACATGAAGGGAGGTTTTATTTATGCTAGTAATGAGCACAGTGCTGGCTACTAGCTGGATAGACACTCAAGTGTGTATAACACCATGCAGGATGCCTTCAATAAGTGTATAACCCTATACTACCTGCAGCTAATTGCAAAAATCATATAGTTAAAAAACGCATGCCCTGGAAGTGTACATTTTATTCCACTGGTAACTGCTTCCCTCATTCACCTTTTTAAATCATAGTAGATACTGGGAATATGGGATGTGATAATGTTCTCAAAATATTTTCTAGAGAAGGATCTTTAGGATGCACATTAATGGAAAATTACTGATGGTTTGTTTCATCCAGTTTGAATAAAAACAGTACCATGGTTGATTAATTGCTGTTTTAAATTACATTTTCTTTATCCGTGTAACTCAATAAGAAATTTGATTTTTTAACTACACATTTAAGTACTGAGTAATTATGTTATAATTAACATATAAAGTAATTATGTAAGGACATGAAATGTAATTGGGGTTGTTAAATAAAATTGCAAACACTAGGAAATATATATTTAAAAAGTACTTTTTCTTCCAGATTGAAAGTCATCTGAATTATATGTGTTATTGGACCGTCTGATTCCAAGTTGTAGATGGATTATATACACTGATATAATAACATTGTATAATTCAACAAAAATAGGTAAAAATATGATCGTTGTCTAGTTCTTATATTTTCCTGTTCAATAATCAGTCTTGTTATCTGCTATTATAGAACTAAGTACACAACAAATTCACAGTAAAATGTCCAGTGTTAATTCAACTCTAGCAGAGTTTATATGAGCCTACCCTGGCCAGATTAGGCTCATATGTACTCTGTTAGAGTTGAATTAACGCTGGACATTTTACCGTGTAGCAGCGGAAAGTACTGCGTTAATGAAACTTTAACACATTGACAATGATCCAGGAAAGGTAAGTGGGTCCATACTTGATAAGGACACATGAAGCAATGTCTTTTGTGACATAGACATTTATTTTCTCTAAAATAGGTGAACTGAAATTCCCATACCACTCCACCCACTTTTATGTAGCTAAGTAATAGATACACCAAACCTTCTGCCTAGTTTGTCATTTTCTTTTTCTGCAAAATCCAAAATAAGTTCATTGTTTATACAGTAACGGGTATCCTGGCAATCAGGATAAGGAATGGTTTGCATCCATTCCAGCATAATGTCCTCAATTCACAGGGGGCAGCTGCAGCAGCATAGAGGGAACTGCAGCTAGGAAGCCCACACTTTCAGTACACAATCCAAACAGAGCTCTAATGTGTCCCAAGGGTGCTGGGGCTGAAACCTGAAGTGGAAGGAGAAAAATGCTAAAAACAGGCAACAGGGGGCCCCTTCTGTTTCCTGACTCAATTTCAGTACATTAGAGACCGGAACGTCCATTAGATATTCCCCAAACTACTGAACGCACTCATATTTTTTAAATCCAACATCAACGTCTATGTTCATCCCTTTGGAAGGATACACCACATTAACTGAGTGACTAATCATCGCAATAAAGTTAAGCATTAAAACATTTGTAATCTTCTAAGATTATGTTGCCAAAAAACATATCCACACGGCAGGCAGGTCCTGAAAAGGCTGACCCAACCAGGCTTAGTGACCTTGATGTACTTATCTCTATGACCCTAGTTTGTCATACACACTTCTGTACATGTCCTCACAATTTGTTTCTGAACTTAAGCTTGCCTGACCTACATTTGTCTTGGTACCTAACCTTGCTGGCTATAAATGTACTCTCAATGTTGACAGCATAACTGAGATTACTTCAGGCTGAATATTGTTCTCTAAGCCCATATCAGCCTCATTTGAAAAGATGTACACTTAATTACTACTATCATAATGACATACCGATACAATTTAATTGAAGCGATTTTGATCTGAAACTCTGAAACTTATTACTACAACATGTTTATTTTCGTTGACCTTGAGCATGGACACTCAAGTAAAGTAATAGTGGAGAAAAAACGCATAATGTAAACGGTCGAACTAAAAAAAATGTTTTATGAGCAGTATGAAATGCTTTTGCTTTTAAATAACCCAATATACACTGTATAAAAAAAAAATGTTCAAATACAGTGTCTTAGGTATCATTAAATTTAGCGTATTTATATCCAAACCAGAGACTGGCCATTTGAAATGTGTCACTTTTTATTCCACAACAGGATCAAAACACGCATTGCTTTAATTTCCCAGGAACCTCTTGCTGAATAGACAGATACAGACACTGAGGGCAAAGGTCTCTCTCAAAAATGATTTCTTACAGATGGTACAGCCATTAAATCTAAGTCCGGCAGATCATTAATTTTCCAGATAATAAAGCTGATCCTGTTAGCACCTTTTTCTCTTTATGTGCTGGGAGCACAGCTGCGCTCCTGCCAAATGGGAAATGACAGTCGCACCACTGTATATCATCGAGACCATAGAGTTTTGTTGAGTGTGCCGAGCAATAATTAAATATTAATTCAGACACAAAAATTAAGTGGTTTAAAAAAGTGTGTTGTCCATCCCCTGAGTGTTTTTTTCTGACATTGATGTCTGCTCCGAATGCATCTATTCTTAGACGAGCAAAACCACTGGTAATGTGACCTAAGTAACTGTCTGCTGGCTTAGGAGAAAATGAAAACGCATTTGGGTTCGGGTCTCTTAACGTCTGTCCGTCTTGGGCATCTGCATTTGTGTGCATTATGCTTCACATGCCATCAATCATAATTTTGAATTAAATGATGAGGGGATTTCATGAATAGCTCAAAAATGTGAAATGGGTTATGCTCTTTGAAATTTGATTGATATCACTGCCTTATTATTTCATGCTTTATTGAAATAAAAACTTTTAAATAGTGAATTAGAAGTATAAATAAAACTATTTGAAATGCTTAAATTATATCAGAGATGAATTTTCTTTCTAACACTCTTTAAAATAGTCATTTCAAAGCTTATTAAATCACTCAATCAGCCATTCTTATAGTTAAATTAACAAGTTTCCCCCTTCAAGTGATGCTGGGAATGGTGAGCTTTGCTTGAATTTTTCTTCTTTTCTTTTAGAATATTCAATATAAATTCAGCACTTTCCAATGAAATGTTGACTTGTGGAAGATAGGAAAACAATATCCTTACATTCAACTTCATTTGAGGAACAATGTAAACTGTATTGATACTTCTAGAATAATTTACTGAATAACTTAATTGATGCCTTATTATTGTTATAATTATGACATTTGTCACCTTTTACTGTGTGTCAATATGCTTACGGGTAATTTCTATGCAGTTGTGTGTACACGACTTATGGCTTAATGTTTACTGTCTTTGCTTTCTTTAGTTTGCACAGTGTTATGATTTAATGCATTTTTACCATGATGACTTTATTTTGTAAGTTTATGATGACACTGTAAGCTTTTGTTTATGTACTTACTTTTTTGTTTAATGTACCAAGTCAATACAAAATCCAATAAAGCCTTAACACAATTTAAAATTTACAGGTCATCATGGTAAAGTTTAAATCAAACTAAGAAAAGCAAATAAAGTAAGAACGAGTAAAACGTAAGCATGTTTTAGCACAGCAGTGTTTTGAGGGATCACTCTATAGACTGAGCTATACTTCTAATATTCTTCTTGGGAGCCAGTGAGGAAATGAGACAGGTTTGGAGAACTGTGAGATGGCCAGAGGTTGCTGAGTACAGAGCTTGTGCAGGGGTGTAAGGTCTGCAGGCAGGAAGAAGCTGTCCTCTTTTCTTCCTGGTGGGGTTGGCTCAAGGGTGTTCTATTTCATGCCAGCAGCAATTTAAAGCAAGTGAAGAGAGACAAGGGACCCAATTAATCAAACACTACATGATCAAATTAAATGTGAGCATACATTTCCATAGAAAGTGTTGGACATAACAATACTACTATGAATGTACCAAGGTCGCCAAACATGAAAGTATTGTTCACCTTTTTGCATTTTTGTAAGTCTGATAACTAATACAGCAGTAGAGCTAATATTCAAATGATGTTCTTACATCTCAGATATTAAGACATTCTAAGAAAGGCATTAGAACTGTTTTTATATAAAGTTGGTGCTGTACAGATATTTATATGAAATTAATGCTTTAAGGCAATCTAGTTTAGATTAGATTACATTTCTTTGCATTCCTACATGCAAGGGTATTGTTTAAAAATTTGCTAATGCTAATATTATGTAATTAACAATATCATTCTGTTACTACATTGAATTTAATAATTATTTGAAGTATTTCAAAATTCCGATCAAACAATGATTCTGTTCAAAGCAGTAACAGAATAAAGTTGATAGTTAATAGAGAATGTGATGACAACAAAAAAGACTCCCTAACATGTTTTTCCTGCTATGTATCCTCTCTGTCATAGTTCATGCATCTCTGTTCACAGCTTTTGAGGTATAAAAAATGGCATCAGCCATCGTAATCTAGACCGACTTGCAGAACAAGCATTTTACAAATGCACATAATCCATCTAGACAGCTAGATTTTTACAGGAGCAATTGAGGTGAAATGTCTTGCTAAAAGGTACCAGAGAAGATCAACATCCCACTGATGAAAGCTTTGCTAAAGGGAAAGGATTTCCCTCTCTTCACCTGAGCATCCTGAAACAACGCTGGTATGTAACACCGTAAACCCAGCTCCGATGATTGTGTGTCATCGTCTGCCACTGGTGCAACGATGGGCCCAATCAATACCAATACCATTTCCATTGGTTTTTTTGTGTCTGTTAAGTCTGTTTTTTTCTGGTAGCACTGCACGTCCGCCTTTTCTTAATGAGCAGTGTACAGCCTCGGCAGTGAATTGGAAAGCCGATGCCCCACCACATTACAAGCTTGCAAACTATAGCTAGGTAACAGCAAGTCAGCTAATAGCTAACTCTCTTGTGAATGCTATATATTAGCCTCGCTCACAAACCATACTACGATGCAATGGAAAGTGAATTGACATTGTTTGTCGAGAGCAGCTATGTTGTTAATATCATTCCTTAGAGTCTACAAAGGCCATGTTGATTAAATTATCACAGCTGACAAGCTGTACAGGAAAGTGTGCCGCCCCAATCTTTACATTATGGTTATGCCCTTGATTTCCAAAAGGCTTTTCAAAATTCCTATTTGTTGAGTTTCTGTCAAAGAAAAAAAACAATTCCTAACTCCAGTTGATGCATGTTTGTCTGACTAAAGTACGACGATGATTCGTACTATGTTTTTCTGATGACAATACCAAGTCTGAATGGAAGCAGTTCTGCTAACTCTCACACCGACTCTGTGGCTGGGAGGTTTGCCTGAATCAACTTCTGCTGACACCGACACCAACTCCGAACAAGGCTGATTCATCTGGACCTTTGACAGTAATACAACTTCTAGACATTTACACCTGGCTGCTGTACACCTACTTCAGCTCCACAAGAGCATATACAGTATATAGGCAAAGGATTGAGTAGAGGAAAGAGTATGACATACAAAAAAAGATCTACATGGATTGTATCTGCATGGCACTCGCTGTGGTGCTTTTGTAGAGCAAGTACAATCAGATGAAATGCAAATTCATATGGTAACCAGTAATAACGTTTAGGTTTAGACATCCATTTCCCCCCCCCCTTCATATAATTTTATTGAGAAGACAAATAGCTTGGTTTTACAACAAATTGTTAATTTCACTGCAGCTATATTTTATATACTTACCTACCATACCAGCAATGTACAATAGATGTGTGTGGATTTATGCACATTGTCCCAGTCAGCAGTATGTCCCAGTTCATTGGAAATTCTGGAAAGTGACAATGCACTGTGGCATAATGTAATGTAATGTTGCCCCGTGTCATATCCTGCCTAAGGCAAGAGTTTCCTGTTATGTTTTGAGTCGCCATCTTTACTGTCTATGACCGAGAAATCCTACAAATAGCATATCCATTTTTCCGCTTGCCTCAAGGATATATCTGTTTAATATTTCATCAATACAAGTCATTCTCTTTCCAGTGTGCCAAGTGCAATGTTTATGTGTGATAATTTAATTCTATATCATCCAAGTTTGATTTGAAGAGGAAATTAAGAAAACAGGTCTATAATGCATACATAGATGAAAGTTCTGAGCCCATGAAAATGTTTGGTTGGATTATATATCAAACAAAGTTTACATATTCTAACAGCCCTCCTAATTTGGATATATTTTATCACAGAAAAATGCCACACAGCATTCCCTTAGAGACAATTTCCTACCTCCCATACCATGGTGAACAGGAACCTTTGATCAGAAAGTTCTTACTTATTTTCTGAAATATTTGATTTCATCAGTCAAGTGGATTGCATGCTTTGCTCTGAAAACTTCAGCTTATCAGAACTCAGTGAAGCAGCGGAAGCTCTAAGATTGTGCAACAAACTGAAAATGAACACTGAACAAAACAGCATTTTTACGAGATTGTAATTTTACCGCAGATGAAAGAAGTCACTGTAACAAGAGACCCTGTAAAAGTGGTTAACTTCACTGCAGCACACAAATGCACCAACCATGGGAATGTTCATGTCCAGGTTAAAATCTCCAATCATGTGCTTCGTGTGTCCCTGTCATCAACACATTTGTGGAGAGACTTAGTTGATGATGAGGACATGGACAGGCTAAATAACAGGTGCAGCGTCACACTGATAAAGAGTGAGATTCAGGCCAAGGTAAACTATGCACCTGCCATGACTTCTACCCCTATGCTCTAAAACATTAAATACTGGATGCTGTCCATTCAAACAAGAAATACAACGTCAAGACAGCAGGGAACTTGGTAAGATTCATTTAATTTTGTGTAAAATGTTTTCACCTCAAATTCAGATGCTCCCCAAATGTAGCTATTTATTTGGCAACTTTATTTTTATAGCCTTTATTACGTCTTTTTGCTCTGTTAGTTTAAATTGTATTTTTAACAACCTGACAAAATGCCATTTCATTTAACAAACTGACTGACAAAGACTGACAAAAAAATGTCATGTCGTATGTTAGATGCAACTTAATGTTGTTAATACTTGTGATGGAACATACAAACGAAAAGTAAAAAATAATAAAAATGTTAACATTTTTTTTTAAGGTTTTAAAAAAGGTAAAAAGGTTTCTAAGGTATTTTCTTTCTGTTCTGCACTGTCCCACAGAACCTTTTTTTGCTGTCCTGCAGCTGAACCAGCCAAACCTGGTCACCCTAAATGGGAAGTTACTGCAGTATAAGCTTTTTCTTCATAAATTCTGTAAAAGCCTCCAGAGCAATTGTCTCTGAATCAGAGAGCCCTCATCAATCTTTAATCCCCCAGATTGCTGTGCAGAGCCTCAGCTGATAAACCTCATGTGCACGAGGGAGGAAGAGCCCTCGGTCCCAGAGTCCCAAAGTTCAAGCACAGGTCGTACTACTTGTTGACACTTGCCAGGTCTGGGCAGGGGCAAATCAACTGGGATTTCATCTCCAAAATATTATTTTGCTTGTGCTCGTGCTGTATTGAAGCACTTTGTCAGTTTTGTCTGCAACAATAACAATGCATCCATCTTCCACTGCTACTTGTCAGGGAATCTATTCTTGCAGCAAAGAGGTGCAGAAAGGAGAAACAAGATCACAGGAGTGTGGCGCAGTCTGAACATCAAAGCCACCAAATGTAGAGCAGACTGTCAGGACAATGGTAGGATAATACCATCACCATATTATCATTTTCAGGGAAGGGATTAGGGGAAATCATTGCACGGCATAAGCATTCTCTCACGGTTTCGTCAGTTGTAGCACTTATTTTTGCAAACAACTCTTAAAGCAGTGGAAAACTAATTTCTGCTCAGCTGAGAAAAGCTGGAAAGGAGTATTTATCATGGTTCATAGCTTAAGGAAATGCGAGCTACAATAAAATCAATGGTAGCGAATATGCAAGGCTCAAGAAGAAAATACACACATTATAGTTGAATCAATTTGGTTAAATGTATCACAACTAAAGAAAAGCTAAAAATATTTAAACTAAACTTTTACTTTCAATCTACCACCATGCCATCGTGTCATTATAGAGTGATAAGTTTGGACAAAGTTTGACCTAAACTTTTTTAAGTGCCTTTGATTTGTGAATATATGAACAAAAGAAGCTTCACTGCATGGTTTATGAAGTGTTTATTTTTTCTCCTTGCGCAGGTAGGATCAGAGTGGATTGAGGGAATGTTTTGAGGGAATGTTTTGATGCGTATTGTAAAGAATGGTGTTCATTCAAGGATATTCTCAGTTTTGTTCCTCCATCTTGTCCCTACCACTCAAAAAATCCTTTACTTCCCATCTCTATGTCTCCAGAGAACATCTCATTACATAACATTTTATGCGTTTAACAGACACTCTTATTTAGAGCAACCCTATATTTTCACCCAATTCACCCATATATTTTACTGAAACACCAAAAGGGGGGGCGGGGAGGGAGACTACCATCTACATTGTCTGGTCCTGCCTCCACCACAACATTATTCTCTGCCCTACCCCAAGGAAGACTTCGATGATATGATATTCTTTTCAAAACACTACACTATCACTTAAAAAATACTGTTTTAAATGAAGGAATACATGTCACTCAGATAGAGTACATTTTAGCCCAACTGGACTCATATAAACTTTGTTTGAATTGAATTAGTAATATACTGTGTAGTCTCATTGTATTACGGGCTTTTCTTTAAACAATCATCTTTTCACTGCATTTACACTGGTAATTTCAATCAAATAGTTTGACATATCAGATACATATAGTTTTTTTTCTAACAGCAAAAAGGTATAAGAGAAAAGTAAGGCAAATATATCTACTGCACAGTTAAGGAAACCCATAACAAGGGCCCATTGCATGCTTTATGAAATATATATGAAATATATGAGAATGCAATATATAGGGGCACCATTCCCCTCACAAGTATAACCTATAGGTACACCAAAATATCTTACAATGCCAACAGTTGGCACTAAATAACCTATGAAAACGATTGGTCTGAAATGTCAAATGTTTTCATCCAGACCTTATAGTAGGTAGGGACATTAAACATCAAAGTACATTACATTACAGGCATTTAGCAGACGCTCTTATCCAGAGCGACTTACACAACTTCTTACATTCCATTCCTATACATCTGGATATATACTGAAGCAATTCAGGTTAAGTACCTTGCTCAAGGGTACAACGGCGGTGTCCTGCCTGGGAATCGAACCTGCAACCTTTCGGTTACAAGTCCAGTTCCTTAACCATTATATTACACTGCCGCCCTATAAGTTACCTAGTGTTAGCACAAAAAGTAAGATCAGTAAAAAAGTATTTTAATTGCTATCTCAAGTAAATGGCTAGAAATTATTCATTCATTAATGTATATGCAATGCAGAAGGGAACATGTAGGATACATGTAGGTCTACTGCACCCTTATGAAAATACCCAGTCTCTCTTTTGTGTCCTCGAGTAGGTCAATCATCCCCAGTATCAATGTGCTACTTCACCCACAAGTGAAAGCAGAGATGACCAAAGTATGCATAATGAAGCAATTTATAATAACTGTTACTGTTAATATGTAGCAGTTACTTGGGAAGTAATACTTGGAGAAAGTTTGGTGAGTTTGGATTTTGTTCTTTTTCGATTGATTTTAAATGTATTTGCTTTGCACAATGGATACTTGCAAATCACGCTTGCACAACAGAGCCTGATAACCACATACTGTACTCTATTCTGCACTGTATTCTTTTCTCATCCCCAGAATTTAGAGAAATGCACTACAAACATATATCTGCAGAAACACACATGAAAGTGCCTGTCATACAAAGAGAATTGTATTTGAGCAAATTAATTCATAGACAATCTCAGACTACAGACCACACAGCTTTGAGCACAGCTGGATCCCTTGCTAAGGGCGGGTTCAATTTAAGCATCAAGTTAGCAAGATAAGAAAAAATCAATAAGACATTTTGGGCCATACTGCTTTTTGTGATAACACATATTTCATTTTTTTCATATTTGAATAACATGGAAAATGTAATACATTACCTTTGGTTTAGTGACCCCATTTGTAATCTTAAGAAAACAAATATTGTTATTGTTTATCATACCAGTTAGAATTACTTTTTGCCACCTGCCCTGAACCTACACAATATGTCTAACATTTTCTAAAAGCATTTATAGTTTCTGTGCATTGTGGTGTTTTGCTAAGGATGGGCACATCTTTGGCACAGTGCTTCTATGTGAAATGTGGTACAGTCAGTGTAAACTGTGACTTTCCAGCTTCTAAATTCTGCCCTGAATCCTGATGAAAGTGTGGCCTGGGTGCCTCCTATTTCATACAGTCTGATACATGACAGTGAACATAATGTGCTTCATAAGCTGTTTACAGTGTGTGTACTGTTGCTTTAATGGAGAGATTTTCTCCTTGTACAGTTTGTAAATTATTATTGCACAATCGATGTGAATCTAAACAGCATTATTTCATATAATTAAAATAAATATTATACATGCATATCACACTCAGGTTTTCCTCTTGCATCACTTTCACTGGCCTCAGAAAGAAACAACAAAGATCTCCATAGCCTGTGACTGCACGTTAATATGGCAACAACATCACCGAACGGGAAACATTAACTTGAACACAACATGTAGTAGTTATAATCCTATATTATACATTACATTACAGGCATTTAGCAGATGATCGTATTCAGAGCAACTTACATTGCTTCTGTATTTTTACATAGTATAAATTTTTTATATGAATACACGTTAAGTCCAACATTTTCCCACTTGGGAATCAAATCTGCAAACCTTAAGTGACAAGCCCATGTCCCTTACCATTAAGGCCATTTCATAGTCACCAAAAAACTATGCGGATGGGTGCAAAAACTATAATTTTGAATAAACCTATATTACCATTAGTTTTTCCCAGTGGAATTCATGTTACCCAGAGGTTGTCTGCTGTTGTCACAATTAGGACTAGCTCTCCTGTAGTACTGTGTGGCCTGTGGTAAATAGTCAGTACCTAGTGGTTAACTTAAGGTCCCATGTCATACAATTTTTCAGCAATTTTATATTATTCTACAAAGTTTGCCAACCAAGTTAAGGATTTTAAGGGGAAAACATATAGCAATATATTTTTTAAAATATAAATCAGTGAGTTTATTATCCTTCGAGCTGAACAGGCCATTTTGGGTCGGCGTTGCAGGTTTTTGGCACATGCTCTACGTTGAAGGGTTAACTGACATGAATGACACGAGCACCCCTCCAATCTCCTGCCTACACTCCCACTCCGGAAAAGCGAACAAACAAACATGACATTCATAAATCACCGTATATGATCAAGCCGGAGTCAGATCTCAAGGAAGACCAGGAGCCGGTTAACCCTATTAACTTGGCCCACCAGAGGCAATTTCCATCTAGTTTCTACTAGTCTTATTTAGGTGTCAATATCTCAAAGAATATTCCCTGCACATCCATTTAAAGTTTGAATTGAAGAGGCAGTATCATTCAGAAATTTGCAACAGAGTAAATTTATGTCAGAATCATCACATACAGTATATACATAATATGCATAAAAATATGTAGCCGAATGCTTTTATATATGTAAAAATATGTATAAAGGTACATGTTTTTACAAAACAACAGCAATGTGTTACAGCCGCAAGTGTGATTGGTGGACGCTGTGCAAATGTTGACTGTACTGGCAAAATGTAATAAGATAAACTCTTCATTGAATCATTAAACAGTTTAAACAGTAGCTTCATAACCAGGCAGGATATTTGGTTTATACCACATATTTTGTAGAAAAAAAAAGTGTCTACTAAACCGAAAGCACATCGGGTACTTTACATAGTACAGTAAGCATGGGAAAACACAACATGCTTATTTATACAACTTTTTAATAATATATTATTGTTCCTATTGTTACAGCTGGCTCACTCAGGCCACAACAAAGAAGGATGGCCCACACAGTAATCCAGGGTTAACTTGGTATTTATTAATAATAAAAGAAACTAAAGCAAATGTATGGGGTATGTGGTCAGTTATCAGTGTGCAATGCATGTGATGGATGTAGTGGGACAGAATGAGCGCATGTTGTATAATAAAAAGGAGAAAACAAAACAAACAAAAAAAACAAAGTAACAAACACTGGAGTGAATACCAGCCAACTGGGTAGCAGAGAATTCCCGGCCTTTATGGACTTCCCTACAGCAGCACAGCCAATCAGCAGTTGAGGGCGGGACATAAGACAAGCAGGGAGGTAGCATTGCTGGGAGAGAGAGAAAAAAAGAGAGAGAAACACCCGGGAACCACTAGGGGAGGGCAGACGGCCAGGGTCGTCACACTATATCTATATCGGAACATTGTTTTTAGCATGAAAAAACAGTGCATTTTATTGTCTGTGACTGTGGCAAGATTAAGATCTTAAATGTCTTTGGCTATTAATAGCACCCTGCTGTTCTATTGCTCTGCAGTGTAACTGGAGACGCTGAGGTTTTGACAAGTGGTGACACTCTGTAACAATCCTGCGTCGGAGTTTTGGGGTTTTTCTTAAAGCTGTAGTTTATCACTTAGAGAACCATGAATACTGTAATTGGGATGTCGACGACTACCACTAGGGGGGCACCATGGTTATAGCTAAAGAATCTAGCCAAGTTGCCTAATATGCTATAGGTAAATGTATAGTTTGCAACTAAATACAAAATCACAATATCTAATCACAAACTATACATTTACCTATAGCATACAAGACTTATTTGTTAGAGAGCTGTAAAGCACATTTACAGCTTACTTCCAAGCTATTGTAGCCAATTATACTTGTAGCTGGAAAAGCAAAAAAAAAAACCTAACACAGCTCATTTATGACCCAGCGCAGACTTCAGGTACATGTCTCGCAACCGACTATTGCACAGGAGAGCCAAAAGACGTAATAACATCACTATCCGGTCAAATTTAGTTAATACCAGAATTACATTCCTGAATATCAAATCTATCATTCACCTAAATTTCAAAATTCAAATCATTGTGTAAATATATAAAATTTTGTTAAATATAGGAACTAGTTAGACCCCCAGAGCCCACCACACATAAGAAATAACTTTGACTCACCATAACTGTTCGAGTTCCAAACAAAACTTTTGCGTGTTCAAACATGTGTCATCGAAATGGAATACTGATACTCTAGTGTTATAAAGTATTCATTTTTAATTACAAAAAATGCCGTTCTTCTTCTGGTGTCCAAAATGAGCTTTTTTCTTCTTTTGTGGAGGGGAAATGATGTACAGGCGCTGAGCATCAAGGATACGGTAGTATAAGAAATACCAAACTAACAAAACAAAAAAAATTTGAAACATCTGTAACCGAGGGTCATAAAATGGTTGAGATACGTCTGCACAGCCTTGTTTAAAATTCGCATGTAAACAAACAAATGCAGGCATCCCCTGATAAAATCTATGATAACTCGCTTAACCCTATTTATTTACAAAGTCTGCGTGCTTTTACAATGGCAAAGTATTACAGTCACCAGCTGGGATAGGTAGGCTACTCGCTGTGGAAATGCCTGTAGGCCTACTGGACGTTGGCGAAATGGAATAAGATAAACTCTTCAGTTGTAACTTAATGCAGGTATGATATTTGGTTTCTTAAACTTATTCTGGCTATATAAGAGATTTTGTCAAAAGAAATTTGGTGTCTATCTAAACCTAAACCTAAAGTAGCCTACATTGGGTACTGTACATAGTAGCCTACAGTAAGCAAGGAAAAAACACATCATGTTTATACTACTTTTTAATAATACATCATTGTTCCTATATCGGGACATGATTAGCCTATTTTTGCATGTAGAAACTGTGCATTTTATGCAGCTTATTGTCTGGGACTGTCTGGTTTAGCATCCTGCTGTTTTATTGACCTGTAGTAGAACTAGAGAGAGCATTGCTTTCGCAAGCGATGAAACAGTTTAACAATCCTGCATCAGAACTTTGCCGGTTTTCTTCAAGCTGTAATGTATCATTTCGGAGAAACATGCATACTGTAATTGGGATGGATATGACTACCACTAAGGGGGCACAGTGGATAGGGCTACTTCTCAACACATTTCGTGAAATTTAACTTGTTATAAACGTGAGAACTTTCTGTATAACACAAGTATATGGGGGAGTCATGCCAAATAATTAGGGAAGTAGAAGAATAAAAAAGGATCAGAGTTTAAAGCTAAATTGGAGGTTAAACCTTGTGTATTTTTTTCATATTTTTATGAATTTATGGTTTAAACAAATAAACAGTATTATAATCAAACTTATTCAAAATCATAGCAAGCACTGGGTTTCAGACTACACATATAACAATTTCAGATGGTAGTTCCTGGTTAAAGGGTGTATTTTATGACGAGAAAGGGCAGAATTCACAACAAAATCTTTAAAGTCAGTTTTCTCAAAACTGTGTTTTGCAAAATCACAATATTTAAACAGTCATATCTCCAGAAATATTTACCCAATCTCATCAAGTGATACCTTTGTAGCTATAATTCTATCATGAGATGACTCAAAACTCAACCAGTCAAATTTTTAAACATGTATCTGAAGCAGAGATCCGGTCACATGTCACATGGCTAATTTTGCCAGTCAAATCTCCGCTTGCTTGTTTGTTTGTTATACTCTGTGGTGATAGATGCTAAATCATGTAAAAGCTGGCATTAGAAGAAGAGGCTTACCCAGGGGTGTCTTTATGCAATATAAATCATCAAAAATGATTGGCTATTTTCACTGGAGCCCAGTAGTGATGTAGAAACTGGGGCCAATTCTGACCAGACTGTTTCGCCTGGTGATTTTTTTTTTCTTATACAACAACAAAAAATAAAACGTGAGGTAGTACGAAGTTCACATTTTATCAGCACATTAGTATCATGCCACACTGCACAATCAATATGAAAACTAGGTAAACTCAGATTTCTAAGACACGGGACCTTTAAGTTAGTTTTTAAGTAAGTACTGACACAATGTAATGTATATCAATCACTCATTTTACTCTCTTGTTACACACACACATATCTTTTCTTTTTGGTAATTATTTCCTTTTGAAGTTAAGGCACATTTTGGAAATTGGTGTTATATTATAAATGTATATGGTAAACTTTAAAAAAAATAGTTTATGTATGTTTTAGTAGTAAACCCAGATCACATATAACTTTCTATCACATATTTAATCTAAGCCTGTGGCTAAATTCGAGACAAGGAAAAAGCATTGGTGGCCTCATTTATTTTTATGAGACAACACCATATGGTATCTGTGCAGTGTACTACCAATTTAGAACAGCATTTATATTGGTATGGAAGGTGTTTATTAATAAAAATCCCAAATGGCAGAGGAATATGTTGACTTGCTTGAGATTCTCACCATTCAACAGAAAATAGAATAAGAAGCTTTTTTATATATATTTTTAAAAAAACTCATAACTTCAGAATTGTAGCATTCTTCCATACATGTCACTAGTAATTAATATTTCAAAATATCTCCATGCTCTAATTTTGGAGATACATAAGGGACCAAAGGTAACTGGACAATTGGCTGCTCAGCTGTTTCTTGGCCAGCTGTGTGTTTATTATTTTTTTAAAAATCATTTCTTTCTTTCATGTACAGTTTTCACACTTTGTTGGCTCAGAGCTTGAAATGATCTGCACAAAGTTATTCCACACTAAAAATGCAGTAATTACTTTCTTTTTGTGTGTAAGGCAGTGGAGCCAAGACAACACAACCTTATGATAATCAAATTTTAGACTTTCTAGAAAAACATGAAAGCCTAAGAATACATACAGTGAGCACCATAATTCATTGGACAGTAACACGTTTTTGTTGTTGTTATTTTGGTTGTGTACTGTAGCACTTTGAGTTTGAAAGGATACAATGACAATGAGATTGAAGTGCAGACTGTCAGCTTTAATTTGAGAGTGTTTTCATCCATATCAGATGAACCGTTTAGAAATTATAGAACCTTTTGTTCATAGTCCACCCCCATTTCCGGCCATCAACAAATATTGCAGTTTAACATAACGTAGAATAAAGTCAATAATGTAGAGGAGCGTTGGCATTAAAATGGCTAATCATGTAAATTTGTTAGCTCCTACCTTATCTACCTTACCACCACTGGTGTAGCACACAGCCTCAAAGTGCATGGGGGCTCCAGCGCACGAAGAACCCCATCCTAGTCTGATAAAAAAACATTATTAGACTTGTTTTATTTGAATGAACAAGGTGAGATTCAACTGTAGTGTTGATCAGCTCCAAGGCAAACAGACCCTCCGCCAACCACATGGGAAGTGAGTATGTGATTTATTTCTCAAGCTGACAAGTAAAAAGTCTTCCAGTGGTGCCAGAAAATGCTGCTAAAGCTAAAATACCAAAAAATACATCAGAAAAATGCTCATAATAAATAAAACTACACTCTGACTAATTGTCCTATTTCAATGTGGTAACTGAATATTCTCCTAAACTTTAAACTTGATACAGCATATTTAAAATCTTGCCTGAAGCAATTACACCAAAGTTCATTCATAAACTGAAGAATTATAGGACTCAGGCCTATCACTATCTCATAATTAAGAGTTAAGTGGATATGGACACGTCAGGCTCCAGAACTATTCCGTCCATTTAGAATCTATATCTTTTGTATCGCATCCTCTGGGAAAGCCAGCGGATTTTGTCGGTCTCAAATAACTTTTCCCTGCGAAGAGACCCCCTCACTACCCGCATCTAGTTCTACGGGATCTTTCCGGAATGGAGACGCCTTTTTCCAAAGTCATGGAGTTGATTGGTTAAAAGGCGATGCTTTTACACGTTTCAGTCAGTTAGCCTGAACATAACCTGCCCCAGACAAGGGGCCTGTTTCACAAAGCAGGATTACTGAGTTAGCTGGATAACTGCAGAGTAAAATCCAGAACAAGCTCTTTTGACTTCAGTCCATGTTCCAGATTTGGGAGGGTTACGGGTCTTACTCAGTGGAAGATCCACAAAATCATTTGTACATTGTACTTTCATTGATGCAAATGAAGATGGACAATCTTCCTCTGCCCCCCACCCCTCTCCCCCATCACACAAAGTATTTTTCAAAAGTGTGTAGTAGGCGGAGACTAGCTGAGACAGTGAGTGCACTTACTCTTTAAACAAAGGCAGAGACCGAATACGTTCCCTGTTCCCTGCCTCCTGTCCACTCAGACCCCTGTCTACTATGTGCCCTGCCCCCTCACTTTGCAAGCAGTGTGTGAAAGAAATCCTGCAAAACCCTTTCCAAACTAGTGAGGAAGCAGTTCGTAATATTTTTTTATTTTTTATTGACAATATCAATTAGTTTACATATGACGATGGTTACCAAGTGTAGATTATGAATGAAGATAGAATTAACAAAAATAAAAAGAAGATAATATGTCCTGCTCTTGTACTACAAGTTTTAGTTTTTACTTCCGGTTTACTTACGGAAATTGTCGGATGATTGCACAATTCTGTGGATGACTTTGCTTCTGAATCCCCTCAACAAATTGCCGGAAATAAGGGTTTCATTCTGGTATATTAAGTGCCCCCTCAAAAGCTTTTTGATGAAGTTGACTCAAATATGCGCCCTCAAAGGGGTTAAGGGACATGTTCAGCCAAAGCCAAGTGTTGGTTATGTTGTTCCTCACTTCCTAGACAAAAGTGATTACCATAATTATCATATTTTAACTATTGTGGCATGTGGTTTTGTTAAAAATCTTTATTTCTTGATGAAGAATTTTTTTTTCAGAATAAATTTATTTTGGTTGGATTTAATAAAGGTTGGATTTTCCTAATTTTTTCAGACTAAACGGTGAATTTTTTATAACCCTTTTTACTCATCTTTACCAGGGGTGCCAATAATTGTGGAGGGCACTGTATGTTTAGCCAAACCAAAAGCTGATAGTTGTTTTTAGTACAGGAGAAAATGGGAAACAAAATCTAAACATCTAAACTGCATATTGGAGGTGAAGCTCCATTTTTCTGCATTGCATGACATGAAGTATTGTAAAATTAACCTGATGACAGGGGCCTACAGTTTGGCTTCATAACATGTTTACTTAGTAAATAGTATGTGTATGCAATATGGTGTAACATGTTTGGGGCATCTAGCGACATTGAGTGAGAGGGAAATGATCTTGCAAACAAACTTTTTAACTTTGCTTATGAAAATGCGGTGGTGCAGGCTGATGAGAAAGCGGTGTCCCAAAATTAGTTTTTTTGTTCGTGCAATCACCCCTGATGTAGTGTACTACATATCATCAGCTATGTAGGACAGAGTAAATGACTGAACGAGTGAGCCATTTGGGACACAATCATAGTCACAGAGCTGGCTTGAAAGGGGTCTATTAAACATTTTCCTGTGAGAATCAGTACGTGGAATGGAGAAAGCAACTGCGCCATCCTGCAGCTGGGCAATACCTATGGACTCAGCCACACTTATACAGGTTACTTCAGTTTTAGTATCAATATCAACTTGAAGCAATATTTATGTTTGATGAACAGCCATTAAATAAATAAATAGATAAATGCTGGTTTGTCAATACAATATACTGTATGTAACTTGGGAATGTAAGTAATTGGGAAGCAATGAGAAAAAAGTTCTCAAGATAAGAAGCAGGTAGGCAGCAAAGCATAATTTTGAATCTGTAGCAACCTGAATGAATGGGGAAGTTTACCCTGTTGCAGTCCATCAGTTTCACATAACACATTTTAAGTGCCCTCAGGCTTGTCAACACAACAGTTCTCAGCATGGGTAAAACTCAGCCTCTAGTTCTCATAAATAAAAAATTCAAAAAGTTTTTTTTTAAATTTGAAAACATCTGAAAAGCAGACTTGATATGGAGTTATTTATTTAATACTGTTTATCACAAAGTAATGAAAGGCTACTAATCCAAAATTAATTAAAGGTGCCTTTCAACTGGTGAATTTGAATATCTCATTGGGACTGTATATGCAATAGAACTTGCTGCTGAATACGTTTACAAAGCATAGAATTTCATGGCAGTTAATTTTTGAACATTTGTGTGCTTATAGTATTAATAGATTTTATCAAAATTAATTTAACTCAGTAAATTGAAAATACTGAAAATAAATTATATAATTAAATAAAATACAAAGTTAAATATTCAAAAGCATTTTGACAGAACTAGTATAGAAACTAACCTGGATGTTACACTGTAATATCCCACCATTGCAGTGTGTGTGTGTGTGTGTGTTTGTGTGTGTGTGTTGTTTATATAAAATCCTTAAAGGGTAAGTACTCCCTAGATCACTTCTTTTTTTTGCAGTAAACATGTTTGTATGCCTACCTTATAATAAAACTTATTAATCCATTCCATTATTTCAACAGTTCTGAAATAATATTGTATATCATAAGAAACTGGTAGAAAAGCATCTTTGTGCTGCCCTCTAACGGTTGAAATTCCCTTTCTGCTCCCCACACTGCCCTTGCCCCAATCGTGATGTCAGAGTACCTCTTTGGAGGTACCTCTACGTCATATGGATAATTGTTGTCGCCCACAACAGAAACAGCCAGCACCTGATTGGTTAGACCCACTACGTTCCTTTTCGGCTCTACTATTTAAAACCGGAACAACGTGGCGTTGTGGCGAACTCTCTTATTCTACCTAAATAGTACACTAAAATACATTTCTGAAAATATTTGAGGAGAGAAATAGGCCATGCAGTTGCTGAATCTTGATTCATATTTGATCTGCAATGTCTAGTTTAACAGTTTGATCCGAATTATACGAAATCCTTTGTGTACATTGTACGTTCATTTATGCAAATGATGATTGAACACAGCTCCTCCACCTCCACCCCTCTCCCTCGCTCATCCAACAAAGTATTTTTCAAAATTGTTTAGTAGGTGGAGACAGGCTGAGACGGTGGGTGCACTTATCCTTTAAAATAGGCAAAGTAATGAGTTGAATATATACCTTAAAATATAATAACTTAGGTTGCCAACAACATAAATATATTCTGACCAACAAAACCAAAGCAAAATAAATCACCCCTTGAAAATAATTGAATGTTTATGGTGACTTTTTATGAGCAGTGTATTTAGATTAAATGAAATTGATATAATTTATTACGTGCTCAGGGTATGGTTGCGATGGTCAGCTCTCCAATATAAAACAAATAACTTTCCCTGCGAAGAGACCCCCTCACTACCCACACCCAGTTCTACGGGATCTTTCCGGAATGGAGACGCCTTTTTCCAAAGTTGATTGGTTAAAAGGAGATGCTTTTACACGTTTCAGTCAGTTAGCCTGAACATAACCTGCCCCAGACAAGGGGCCTGTTTCACAAAGCAGGATTGCTGAGTCAAATCCAGAACAAGCTCTTTTGACTTCAGTCCATGTTCCAGATTTCGGAGGGTTATGGGTTTTACTCAGTGGAAGATCCACAAAATATCCAGCTCTCCAATATAAAACAGTTGAACCTCGATATCTCCACCATTCCAAAATCAATCTCAATTCCATTTCACAGGTGGACTACAATCGCCATGGGCTAGCTATATTATGCTATTACTATGTTGTGGACACCCCCTTAACCCCTTCTCTAGCACCACCTTTGTTTGAACACAAGTCAAAAAAATTGAATGGTTACTTGAATCCCTTTGACTACAGGCGTAACCCTGCCCTCTTCTGTAAGGTAACCCTTGGGAGTAATTCCAAGAGAATTACTGTAATACCCCTTTGACACCGAAACAACGACCCTAGTAAATCCAGTGTTTGCCATTGATGTGAAAGGGTTAACCCGCGTTATCCAACCCAGATCCGCTGTTATGTCTTCCAAAACTGGAATGGACCCAAATGCAGGACTCGGCGACAGACTCTGGAGAATACCCCGGCAGGAGTAATAATGTATTTTAGACAAGTGAACCGACAAACAAACAAGCAGGAAGGGTGATGGTCAGGATACAGGGCTGGTGAGATAAGCGGGGCAGGACTGGAGAAGAACTGAGGCAGGAGTATGGAATACAGGGAGGCAGACTGGCCGGACAAAACTGGAAAGAGACTAGACAGGTTAGCACAAAACAACAATGGCCAAGTAACAAGAAAAACTGACTGAACAAACTGGCGACGAGACAAACAGAGAAGGCGATATAAATATGGTGAAGAGCAGGTGAATGCGGGATTACTAATTGCAATGAGGCGTGAGGAATGTATGCGAGTGTAAGTGGATAATGAGTGCGAGTGTGGAATGCAGGCGGGGAAAGGCGAGTGACTGGCTGAGAAAGAATGAGGAGATGATGAGAAAACGAGTAGGGCAAATCACGTCCAGCCTGCATGGCACGAAAAGACAAACAAGGTAAACGAAAAGACATGACATGGAACGAGAAGAATAGGGAGGGGTGGTTAGGGCCAAAACCTTTACACATGCGTTTTATAATACCACTAGTTTTGCTACTTGCATTGTGCGGTGCAGTTGGTTTTGCTACTTACTCAGCTACTTGCGTTGTGCAATGCAATTGGTTTTGTTACTTGCTGAGCTACTTTCTGGGCTATCTACTGAACCACTTGCTGAGCTAGCTGCGAAGCTAACTGCAAAGCTAGTTGCAAGTGGCTTTGCTAATGGCTTTACGAGTGGCTTTGCTAATGGCTTTACGAGTGGCTTTGGGAATGGCTTTACGAGTGTCTTTGCGAATGGCTTTGCGAGTGGCTTTATGAATGGCTTTGCTACTCGTTTAGCTAGCTAGCTTGTGCATGAGCTTACTACTGGTTCTGCTACTTGCTTAGCTAGCCTACTGGTATTGTGAATGGGGCTAAAATAGGCTGCAGACCCATTTTCGGCACTGCTTTTGGCATAGAAAACATATTTAGGCCGGGAAGAAATTATTTGTGGCAATATGACTGGCCAAAACTAATAAACCCTCTAAAAGCTACCCTGATCTTGCTATGGACCCAGTGTTGCCAACTTGGCGACTTTGTCACTATATCTGGCGACTTTCCAGACCCCCTTGGCGACTTAATTAGTCAAAAGCGACCAGCGACAAATCTAGCGAGTTTTTCTTGTCATTTGGGGAATATTTGGGGAATAATTGTGTTGACAAAGTACTGCAAAAGCATCTAACATATCCCCCGTTCCGTTCACGTCACCGACCGAGAGTTCACGAGAGCCGATACAGCGAGGGCTGCCGTCCCTTCCTCCTCACCACTCACACAGCAGTCCCAGCCTGCTGTAGCAGCCAGCGGAGCGGACACCGTGACCGCTCTGAGCAAGCGCTGCCTGCAAATGAATCGCGCGTGCGCAGCTTACGGCCAATCACAGACGATGATTTTGTACAGTTAGTTATAGTAGCTAAGTACATAGATATGTATAAAGGCGTCCTCAAATAAAATGTATTATTATTATTATTATTATCTGTAACAAAGAAAAGAAAAAAAGCTAACGTTGTAGTTATATGGCAACAAAAAAAAAAGTTTGTAAATACGTAAATAGTTAGTTTGTAAACTACCTGGTCAAGCCTTTTCTATTCATTTTGCCTCTTTCAGAATTGCATATTATGCAAATTAGTTGATTACGTCATCTAGCTACTTCTAGCTACTTTTGGGAGAGCCAACAGCTACTTTCCTTACAGAGGAGTTGGCAACACTGTATGGACCGCATAAGCCTTCACCGTAATTTGTCCAGAGCTGCGAATAAGAAACCAACTTCAGCCTCAGTTTTTATTTGTTTTTGAGCATGAGACATGTAGGCTTTGAATGTAGGCAATTGCCATTGCTACTTACTCAGCTACTTGTTTTGTGCAATGCAATTGTTTTTGTTACTTGCTGGGCTATCTGCTGAACCACTTGCTGAAATAGCTGTGAAGCTAACTGCAGAGCAAGTTGAGAATGACATAGCTAATGACATACAAATGACATAGCGTGACTTAGCGAATGGTTTTGCTACTCGTTTGCTACTGGCTATATGTGCATTACTCCTGGTTCTGCTACTTGCTTAGCTACTGGATATAGCCTACAAATGGTAGCCTATTATGTGAATGCTACTCGCTTAGCTTTGCTAATATAATTGTGAATAGTTTAGCTGTTGGTTTACCCTTTGGCTTTGTGAATGCTTATAATGGTTCGATGTTTCGTTTCACATTTTTTTCATAATTGTGTAAAGGTGCTTTGCAACTTGATCGCATATTAACAATATTGCCCCCCCAATACACCATTTGAGGGTTGGTGTGCCACATAATAGCAGGTGGCTAAAAGATTTTTTAAAAGGCTTATACCTGCTGAGAAATATTGCAGGACAGGCCTTCTCTCAAAGGTATTGTGTGGCCTTCACTGGAATAGCATGGGATGGAGACACTGTAAATTGTAAAAACAGTAGCCGTGGCTGCAGGTAAATTAGCATTTTGTAATGCTAATAAATGCACTAGTTGGCAGGCATAGCTGGACAGGTCAAATCAGGCCTTTTCACCGTGACAAGAATTGCATGGATGTGAGAGTAAGCAGAAATTCCTCAACTCAGAGAGCTGCATGGGATTTTGGTTGAAGGAGGACGTATATAGTGTGGTGTATGTCAGGGCATTGAAGAGGGAACCAAAGAGGACTCAATAGAAGTAGAGTAGAGCAAACAATGAAGCTAATGTGGTCTTGGGGGAGAAAGGAAATGCTGACAACGGGGGGAGGGCATCAATACACTGACAGAGTATTACAGTGAGCTGAGCCCATTCATTGCTAATTGTATTTTTAATGAATACAAAGTTGTACTGTAAGCCAAGTGAGTCAGGGACACGTCTGTTCAGTTTATCAGTCCCCCCACCTAATTTATTTTATGGAAATAGAAGCTTCTCATTGCAATTCCAGTAAAAACATACATTTGAACGGAACCTGTTTCTAGGTGTCTTACTACTAATACAGAATTATGCCAAAATAGACTGCAACTGCCAAGAATAATCTCAGTACTGCTAATAATCAATTATTTGTTCAGCATTAGGTCAGTACCTACTTTATCAAGCTGAAAGATAATTATCTCATATTTATTTGGTATTTCAGTTAGCGATATTTTCACTTTTCAACTCTATGGTAGATTTTACTTTTCAAATAAATTAAGTTAACGAGTGCTGTAATTTAATCATTTGGTTTTATTATTATCCTTTTAAGAAACATATGCATGATTTCACATGACATTTGGGTCATCCAAAATAAGCAATTACATTCAAAATATCTGTTTAGTAAATTGTATCTTTAAATATCTGCAATTTGATTTAAAAGGTGAGGCTAAGGTTACCACGTCGTGTGTAATGCATAAGCAATTAAAACATTTCTGTAATATTGGATAACTTTATTATAAAAAAGAACACATTTGATTAACCTCATCAGAAAATTGTTACAGATGCATATGCATTTAGAATTGAAACTACAAATACTCTAAATTTCCATTGTTTCATTGCTGAACTTTTCAGGATTCAGATGGTGCATGATACCACCTCTAATTTGTTTTATTCAAATAATTTAAAAAAAAAGATATTTCTCTTTAACTTGCCAGCCCCCCCCCCTCAAAAAGAAATGTGAATTATTTCCCAAATTAATTATACTTTGTTGAGGGCTAAGACGGTTCTATAACTTAATGTGCAATGTGTGAAAAAATATCTATACATCCTGTTAATCTTAATTAAAACTGAAAATTATCTAACGTACTGAGGCCAAATCAGTAGCAATTATGGCACTTGAAAACGTATTTTCTGTGTAGCTTGGAAACAAATGAAAGTGTGTTCTCTGTGGTGAGTGAGGTAGCTGATAAATTATTCCAGCACATGCTCACCCTTCTCGTCTCTCAGCAGGCTCCTAATTTGATCCCACGGGACCTAAAGTTGCATTCAAAATTTTTTTAATTTGGTTTGCTTTCAGGACTACCTCAATAATATCACAGCCCTCTATTTCCCATTAAGAGCCTTTACTTGATTATCACAACAAGATCAGCATCAATCAGCAATAGTGCGATACATTTTTTTACCAAAATATTTTTCATTTTCTAAATGTGTATTAATTTAAATCTGATCAAACATCATTCATTTCTGCAAATGAATGATGCAATACAATTTCTCACATCTCAGGTGCGAGTCATATCTCAAGAGAATGGGAGTTTCCACATCCTTATTTAGCAGACAGGTACATGACTGTAGACTGTATACCATGCTGTACTCCAGCATATTAGATTCCAAATGAAACTATAAACATGAGGTTAAAGTGCGAAATGTCAGCTTTAATTTGAGGGCATTTACATCCATATCGGGCGATTCTTGTAGATATTACAGCCCTTTTATACATAGTTCCCCCATTTTAGGGGAACAAAAGTAATTATCATAATCTTAAATAAAGTTGTAATATTTAGTACTTGGTTGCAAATCCTTTGCATTTCATGACTGCCTGAAGGTTTTTTGACGTTGGTATTTCTAAAATCTTGGGTACGGCCCTGCTCTTGACCATAATTCAGTTTGTATTTAATCTCCAATCATTTGATGTATTTTCTATTGCAAAACACTAACTGAACAGAATTTGTTTTTTTGTCCACTTTTTAAATTATGTATATTGTTCATTTTAAATGCATAAGCACAAATGAACATATTTACAGGATCTTTGATAAAAATTTTTGATAAAAGATTTTTTTTTTTTAACTTACCCAGACACAACAATAGATGTGCAAATGAAGTAGTGCTCTATTCTCTATTCAGAGTGTGTTCATCTAAATATGCATAAGTAAGCTCAAAATGCACAAGTGTCTCACTCTCACTTACCCTGGAGAAAATTTCTACCAGTCATAGCTGGCATTTCAACATATAATAGAATGGTTTCCCTGTGGTGCAGAATACAAATCACTGTTTTAGTGAAAAACGAAAATGTGTGTGTGTTTGTGTGTGTAGCCATATACTAAAATAACTACTTTGCCTGAGGAACAATGTTGCCGTGGTAGTGTGAGTTTGTTTCATAAACATCATAAATCTCTTTGCCACTCTGATTTACTGATTTTCTTCTTTGTCCATCTCAATCTGTTCCTACACAACCCTTAGTAGCCCAATTGGGATTTTCCCTTCTATTTCCCAATTGCCTTAAATGTTACAAACATGCAAACACTAAGTCTTACACCCCTGAAAAGGGGGAGAGAGATCACAATCGTGATACTGGTATTGTTTCCTCATCAGAAGCTTTATCAGGAATCATTTCAATAATGAAACATTTACATCTTCCATAAATTAACATTTCCAGGAGACAAGTACACTCGGTTTCCACAATCTACTTTCCCTTTACAGTGTTGCAGTGACACAGTTCAAATAAAAACCACCTTTACCATTACTTTCACCAAACCATTACTTTGAAAGTACACTGTCTCGGGTATATAACATAAGTATAGTTTGAATAACTCCCTAATTTAAATGTTAGTACGACACCAGCTTCTTGAGATATTTAATAGAATCCCTACTCGCCTACTGTACATTCCATTCCAGTTTGGTTCAATGAATTCTCGGATTTACTCTTTAGTGTCTTTCTTATATACTTTTCCCAATTTCCCATTATAAAATACACAGTTCTTTCCAACTCCTAAGTGAAAAAAACAATAAACAAAATACTTCAAACGCATCAAATGTTTTAGTAAACTGAAAATAAATGTTAGAAGAAAAGAATATACACTGCAAGTTATTACAGTAAATGAGGATCTCAACAACATAAAGAAAATGCCAAGTTACTCATGCATAGCCTACAAAGCACTATCTGTAAGTCATTCATTCCAACTTGCAAAAACTAGGCCTTCCTAGATAGTGATATCAAAATGTGGCCAAGTTACAACTAACAATATTGCCTATCGTAGCTCACACTAATTAAACAACTCTATTCCAAAGCAACGGTACCCAATATATCCTAAATAATTTTATGTAACTTGGCCCTGTGTTTTTTCATCTTACAATCTCAAGAGAAAAGCGGTGTCTTTTGTCACTTTACAATCTATAGTCTAAATCTAAGTCTTAATGAAATCCTGAATCCTGCTAACGAGACATCACGCACATTTCACACGGACCTATTGTGATCCTAAAGTGGCTGTCACAGTTCAGTAAGCTAGTATGTATTACTAGCATGTATTATACATTCTGTAGAAAACTTTTTACTAATAAAAAAACAAACAAGTGCAAATAACGGATATCTGAACTGCAGGTTATTACAGTAATTGAGTATTAACACCAAAAACACAAAGGAAGGAATGCTGTTTTGCATGAGCTGTGCTAACGAGACATCATGCATATTTCACATGGGCCTATTGTCATCCTAAAATGGCTGTTGTGGCTCAGTAAGCTAGCTTATATTGCTAGCATGTATTTTCCACCTAAACACTCAGTGAAACTGGCCATTTAATTCACCAACATCACATACCAACTCCGTTAGCATTTCCCCATTCCCACCATTATATTTATTTAATTAATAGTGAAACAAAAACATCACACCTGAAAAAGGGGAAGAAAGATCACAATTGTGACACTAGTATTGTTTCCTCTTTAAGAGCTTTATCAGGAATTTAAAAAACCATCAAAAAGCTCTCTAGTGTATGGACGAAGGCATAAGCAATCGATACAAAGAAAATAATGGGAATAAACTTTTTATTATTTTAACTTTTCTTAAACCAGCTATACGTTTTAAGTTCTGTCATAAATTCTTATGATTTTACTCAATTCTAATGAACTTTTACCAGATACCCTTGTGAATTGTCTTATGAATTGCTCTTTAGATTATGGTTTTAAATGTGCATTCACTTGATGACCTTACATGCCCTTAGAACTATTTTCTTTTCACTTTACAACTGTGGTTCAAAGGAGAGCATTATTTTAACTTTTCATACACTCCCCTACGAAACAAAGGTCCTGACATTAAACATTGTGGTTTTTTTTCACTTAATTTTTTTGTTCATTCATAAAAGGGAAGGTCAGATCCCATTTGTCGCACCACAGTGTGAATACTATCGTCCCAGTAATTACGGAGTTTAACAGGTCCTCCCGTTGGTGTCATATTTTTTAAAAGAACACGCACACCGAGCTGTAGTACTGAGCCCGTCATAGTATTTTTTACTCTTTAAAGCAGCCTTTGAGCACTTTTACTTGCAATAACATATGCTTACTCCATGCCTTGTGTTAATTTTTCTACATTGATAAAACATTGGAATCTGACTCTGTTTGCATGCAGTGTCCTGCTCATACGTTCTACCTGGCCGTTCCCCATTGGGTGGTATGGTGTTGTTCTGGAACTGGCGACACCACTGAGTACTTTTAGTTGGGTGAACAGTTGGTTTTCAAACTCCCCACCTTGGTCATTATGGATGCAGGGAATCCAAATTTAAGGGCAAAGATCATTGAACATGAGGTTAGCAGCTGTTTTACCAGACTTGGATGTAGTAGCGTATGCTCGGGGCAAAGCACATTAAATGGTCAACAATTCCTGATCCAGCCCTGTGCTACCAGGTCATGGAGGTACCTCTTCATCACCTGGTACAGCATCTTGGGCACTGACATGCATATATAGGTGTTTAACTGGTTCAGCCAGGGTCTTTAAGAGAAACGCTCAATTGCAACCTTCCAATGCATCCAATGTCATTATCTGAATGTGAGACGGAATGGCACTCTTCTCTGAGCATCTGTTTTACTACCTGTCGTTGATATTCATTCAGGTGGCTTAAATAAACAGGTGGTTGTCATACCTCATTAGTTGTATTGGCATGGTCCACAATCTGCACACAAGCATGATTTACTGTGGTTGTTGCGACTTGTTTCTGGTTACCGATATTGTAACTTCTTTGCAGACATGTGCAGGTAAGACTGTCATAATGGGTTGTACTGTGCCGATTAGAGTGCGTCCTGACAATGTCATGGTCAATTGGGTTGGAGACATCAATGGTGATAACTAGGAAAACCCCTTTTCTAATATTAACAAGAGTGTCACAAACCTTGAGTCCTTCCGGCCAGTGGAGGTTGAAGTCCGATTCAAATATCATGGTCATGTTCTCTAAATGGCCTTGCAACTATACAATACTCAATTTGAATGGCACTCTGTTCTGGGAATACCATCCTCTCTTTCTTTGTTTTTGCTGCATACTCGCATGTCTGCTCTGTACCAACAGCCTGAATGAATGCCCTTACTTAATTTTTTTGAGATCTGGGAAAGCTGTTCTCACCACACTGTAGTGTTTGATCTTCTCAGTTTTAGTTAGAATGTGCTCGATGACATTGAAGCCTATTATGGGGTGAGATCCTTCATCACCAACACTGGAATAATGAGCTCTTTTATTTTGGTCTGTCTCAGAGGCAAGTCTGAAGGTAGTTTAAACCCACCCCAGGTATGGCATGTTGGTTACATTTGCTGCACCCAATCTCAAACTATCAGGTGAGTCAAGGATTTCAGTGAAACCCTTCAATCTTGCGGTTTGTAGAGGATTCCTCTTTACCTTTATTATCCATCATGCAGACCTGGGAACCCTTGTCCCACAGAGCTTGAATTCTGTGGCTATGCAAGTACATTCAACCAGACCTTGTTGACTAACTAGCGAGGTAACTTTTTGGGGGTGGTTTGCATAAACTGGCGGTGGTATAATATGGGCATTTTATTTGTCACAGAGATGCTCTCCACCTGAGTTTGGCAGACAAGTACAATTTCCCTTATGGTCACGTCAGTGCTGTTTTTCACATGCTTTGGAGCAGTGTTTTCTTACAGGATGAGCATTGCAGGTGAGTTTACACTGCCACAGTTTGCACATACAGTGAGCACCATAATTCATTGGACAGTGACACATTTTTTGTTATTTTGGTTCTGTTCTCTAGCACTTTGAGTTTGAAAAGATAAAATGACAATGAGGTTGTAGGGCAGACTATCAGCTTTAATTTGAGGGTATTTTCATTCATATCGGATTAATCGTTTCAAAATTATATAACCTTTTTTAAATATGCCTCCCCCCCCCCCCCCCCCCATTTTCAGGCATCAAAAAATATTGGACAGTTTAACATAATGTAGAATAAAGAAATAATTTTTTTACATTTGGTTGCAAATCTTTTGCATGCCATGACTTCCTGATGTCTGTGACCCAACAACATCAAACGACTCTTGATATCTTATTTTCTGGCACACTTCAAGTAAACTTTCAAACCCTTCAAGTTATTTGGGACCTTTTGCTGGCTATGGTTAGCACCTGTCCCGCAGTGGTAACCATTCCCTGTTTAAAGGCGTCTCCCTAGATGGTTTGATCCCTCTGGTTCTGCACCCTGCTTGGAAATGCTCATCACTTCCACATCGATAGCAATGCATACAACGTTCACAACGTTCAGTACTTCTCTGCTGGCAAATAAAGCATTGACTTGGGGCACGGATAGAACTGTTAGAGTACTGTGTATGTCCTGTTTGGAGCTGCATTGGGGCATGGGTTTGGGGCTGGCTGTGGTTATTATAATACTGATTAGTATATTGGGGCTCCAAATAGGGCGGGTGCTTGAGGCTGGCTATAATAGATTGTATGGTACTGCTGCGGTGTCAGCAGTGGCTGTGTGTACAGGGCACTTGGTAGGCTGCACACCCTCTGGTTGGACTACTGCTGCTGTCTGTGGAACATTGGGTTTCTTTTTGTTCCTTCTTTCTGCCTCATTAGCACAGGCTACATTTAGCCTCTCTAAGAGTACTTCACCTGAGGTCTTGGTATCTAATAGGAGCGGCTGCATGTATATTTTAATACTGTCATTCTGGAAATCAGTGAGTACTGTATGTAAAAAAATGCTCTGAACTATATCTGGATCGTACTAGAGCCCTGATTCTGCCTCTTGGGACGCAAACAGTACCTTCCGCTTCATGTACAGGACACGCATTAGAAAAGTCCAGGGGGTCTCTTTGCTATGCCGTGCCTCATAAGTAAGCTGCTTGTACAATTCTGTAGCACTCTTTTCCTGGAAATGGGAATTGAACTCAGTATACACCTGAGTATAGGAAGGGTTAAATTGCGTAACTGTAAGCCTGGGGAAATTACTCTAATCACAGCATCTTCTATTTCTATCTATTTCTGAGCTGTCTATTTGACCAGAGATTTTAAAATTTTTGTGGCAAGGTTGGCCGAGTGACTATGGCTGAATATTCATTCAGGGGCTGGCAGTAGTTTGGAATTGACACTGAGCACCCTGAACAGTATTTACATTGATCAACTCTTCAATTTCTACTTCCTTTTGTTTCACTACAGTTTTCAACTGTTCTAGTTTCATCTGCAATTTCTCTATTTCCCTGTTATGGTCAATGACAGTAAGCAGTTCAGCAAGCTTGTCTTTCAACAATAACAATTCTGACATGCCTTCATCTTCTAATTCTGCCTTCTCATCGCTCTCAAGGTGTTTCACAATGTGAGTAATTAAGAATATGGGAGATTTTCCAGTCACATTTGCTCTTTGTCCTCCCGATATTCCAAGAAAATCACTGATTTCTCAGAGGTTGTCTTTGGTCAAGATGCAACCTTTCCTATCAGTTCTTCCTGCAGTTCTTCATTCATCATTCTTGTCATGTTTAGCAGAACAGGAGGGATTGTTGTTACGAGGGCTGACTTTAAACTGACTGGTCTTCACTACTCTTGGATCTCTAACTGGTCTCAAGTAATATGTACTTAACCATCAGCCTCTCGCTCTCCCTCATACAACAACACCATCCTCACTGCCTGGGTTGTGGTGTGGGGGATTAGCTGTATCAGAAGTCACCTGCTTGGTGGTGGATAGCGTACAGCTGAACAGCCAGTCCAATGGTGCCTCCAAAAATCTAGCAGAATGCCTTAGTGTTCAAGCACCTATTACCAACTGGGTTCGCGGAAAAACAGCAAAATGTAAACCTATTTGCAACTGTAAATAAAAGTGGGATAAATATCGCTAACACCCTGTACCTAGTTTTGTACTAAAAATGGCATTATTATCCTCTGGAGGCTATTTTATTCAGTACTGCTATTTTTTTTCTTTGCCAGCAAATATGCCGGATGTCCGCCAGCTGTAGCATAATTAGCATTGCCAACCACCCCTCACAATTAGTCCCACTGTCTTCACAGTGGAGCCACTATTAGCCACAAAACAAGCATGCATTCAACTCTATGGTATTTTAGCTTCTCAAAAATAGGTCAATGATCCCATCTACTCACCAATTTATTTTGTAACACAACATCTTCAACTGTCCCTTGTGGAAACACTTGAAGCTGACTACAGTATACGCGACAAAAAATATTCATGACAACACTCAGCCCATTGTTTCAATATCAGTGTTTCAAAGTAGCAGCTATCCCTAGAAATGAACATTGAATGCAGTTCACAGTAAACTGGGTAAATCAGCTCTACTACAATTCTATTGTAAATATTATAAACGTCAATACACAGTTCAACAAGAACAAGTACCATGAGGTCCTAGATAATTATCAGTCCAGTTGGAGTCTGAAAATATGTGTTTTCAGGCCACGATGGAACGCAGGCAGGGTTGGCATAGAACGTAGGAGAATGGGAAGTTCGTTCCACCACTGGGGAGCTAGGGTGGAAAAGCTCCACAGTCGGGACAAGCAAGTGCCATTGACACGGAGGGGGGGAAGTGTGATTCGCCCTGCTGTAGACGAGCGAAGTGGTCAAGCAGGAACATAGTTCTGGATCAAGTCCTGCAGGTAGATGGGGCCTGTCCTATTGGCTGCAGTGTAGGCCAGGGTCAGAACTTTGAACCTGATCCTGGCTGCAACTGGCAGCCAGTGGAGTGGCCTCAACAGGGGGGTGACATGTTTTTTGCATTCACTTGTTTACCATTAATATAAAACAGTTAAACAAAATGACTATCCCATATCAAGATGAATGGAGGTTTAGTGACACATTTTTAAGTTGAAAATTTTATTTTTCTCTTTGTTTTAATGGTAGTTATTAAACTTAAGTATAGTCATTTTATCAGTGTTTATTTTTAGTTGAAAGAAAAATGTGATATCCTAAAAAAATGGATGAAATCATATTTTATAATATTTTAATTTCAAACAGTAACATTGCTTTTCAGTGTTGTTTTTGTTTGTGGAAAATCTTTACATTGTATTTCAGGAAAAGAGGTAAAACCTTAGCCAAGGGTACGTTATGTTAAGCCCTGCATTGCAAATTTCACCAGAAGAGGGCACCAGTTTCCGAAATATAACTGCAAAACTTACATAGCTACGCCCTTTATTCCTTTGAAGAGTATCTATATTTTGTGGCATTAAATACAAACACCTTGTGTACACTCCTTAACTGGACATAAAAAAGATGTGACAAAATGTACTATTTGTAAATACACAAAAAATCACATTTTGCCATTGTGTTATTTGCTGGAACATTTGTCTTATGAAAAAATTAATAGTTCCATCAAAGTACATAGTAAAGAATAATTCTAATTCATAAAAGTTAATATTTTACTTAAATGTACATTATAAATTATTATTATTCATAAATAAATGAATCAATATGGAGTGTATTTAAATATAAAACTATAAAAACTAAAGGTTATTAAAAAACTATATGATGTTAAAAAACATGCAGAGCATAGACTGAGGCCTCGCCTCGAATGTCTGATGAAGATGTGCCGTCTACAGAAAGAGAAATCTAAATAATTTTCAGTACTTCTTTCGTAAAAACAACAAAAAAAAGCTGGAAAACCACTTAGGTGCTGAAAAAATATTTATTTAGGGCTCTCAAATGCACAAATATTATATCTAGCCATGGAGCAAGGATGGCTATTTGCACTGCTATCTACAGTGCCCTCCACTATTATTGGCACCCCTGGTAAAGATGAGTAAAAAGGGTTATAAAAAATTCACCGTTTGGTGAATTAGCTTAATCTCACACTGAAAAAAATAGAAAAATCCTATTTACTTAAATTGAAGTAAATTTATTCTGAGAAAAAAAAAATCCCTCATCAAGAAATTATTATTAAACAAAACCACATGTGCCACAATTATTGGCACCCCTGCATTTATATCTACTGTATTTCTGGCAGCAGAATGATGGTTTAAGGCTCGTTTGATACGTCAGACCTTTGATGACTTACAGCCATTTAACCAACCATGTGTTCCATACTGTTCCAGTGTAATTTACAGCTAAATCTAGTCCCACCCCCCAATTCCCATAGAGATCCATTCAAATGCAGAGACATTTAGTATCACTTGTAAGAGTACCAGAAAATAAGATATCAAGAGTCTTTTGATGTTGTTGGGTCACAGACATCAGGAAGTCATGGCATGCAAAGGATATGCAACCAAATATTACAAATTAATACATTATTCTATATATAAATGGAGGGGTGCCAATAATTGTGACCAACATGGTTTTGTTAAAAATATTAAAATATAAATGTCTTGATGAGGGATTTTTTTTTCTCATAATAAATTAACGTCAATTAAAGGATGGATTTTTCTCATTTGGTGAATTTTTTATAACCCTTTTTACTCATCTTTACCAGGGGTGCCAATAATAGTGGAGGGCACTGTATATACTGGTGAAAAAACTACTTTTCAAAACCAGCCTTTTCACAACGCTTTTCAAAAGTGTCAAGTGTCTTTAGCAAACTCTGCTTTGAGTGGTGCAAACAACCCCACGTCGAATGGCTGCAAGATATGGCAGAGATGTGGCGGAAGGCATTGGAGCATGACATCTTCCCTAATTGGCCAGGTCCGTAGTCTTTTTGTCAATGTGGCTGTTGTGGCCGTCGAACACCAGGTGCAGGGGGTGCTCCTTCACCGCATACAGGAGGAAGTGTTTCTGGAACCACTTCCGGAACGGGGATATGTCCATGTAGCCAGATGTAACAGGGTGATATCCGAAGTTCTCCCAGGGCAGTCATCTCCCGGGTACCCCTTCCCAGAGATTATCATTGGTGGGATGTCTTCCACTGATGCGTTCAGGCATGCCAGCACTGTGATCTGGTGCCTGGTGGTGGGTGCCTGCCCTGAAGGTTATGTTCAGGCTAACGGATTGAAGCAAATAAAAGCACCGCCCTTTTACCAATCAACTCTTTGGCTTTGGGCGTCTCCATTCCATTGGATACCGTAGAGATATGTGCAGATAGTGAGAGGGTCTCTTAGCAGGGTGCGATTATTGAGTTCCGCAAAAACGTTCCGGAATTCATTTGGGGCTTTAGAGACCGACAAAATCGGCTGTCTTTCCCTGAGTTTATCAATATCTTTATTCTCTTTATTATGTTTATGAATAAACTTTGGTGTGATTGCTTCAGCAAAACTTTAAACATGCTGAATGAAGTTTAAAGTTTAAATGTTCACTGAGCAAGTACCAGATTGTGGTGGTTAGGTTTTGTCAAGCCAGCTAACGCAAAGAAAACCTGGCTATGTTAAGCTTAATTCATAGTATAGCCCCCTGTACTCGAGTACTACAACACTAACTTTAGCTATAGTCTTCTATTAAAATGAATTAACATTTAATTCAGTGGTGTTTAAAGAAAAGTGTACAGTGTTGCTACTAATTACCTGTTAGGCTAATCAGTGTAATTTTTTTTTGTTAACCTTTTCCATCCCTTTGTAAATCATATTTGTAAATGTGAACATATTGCATCAACACTTATAGTAACCATGCTTCAAAAGATATGACTGACATTTGTCCTGACGGGACATCTCTTTAGTACTAATAGGGTTTATACAAAAATTGTAAGTAAACTAGATTGTGCTCCAATTAAGTTTATTATTCTATTTTGCAATATGGTTTCCACTGGCCAATCAAAAAGCCCTTTATTACATTTGAATTTGGGGAAAGGGGGTGGCCTGTTGTGATACAGTGATGTATGGTATACAAAAAATGTATTTGTGTGCTAGCCTGTGCTGGTCCTTGGTTTCTATTTAATGGAAGCTTGCAGCTATTTTTCTGTTTTTCCATTTGTTTTAAATCTAATTGTCAGTCAACATGTTACAGTAAGCACCGCACTCGTGGCTGTGAGACACTTTAGGGAAAACAACAAAGGAGCATGCTCCATCATCTTGTCAGAGGGAATCCTTACAAATTACCTTTTCCCCTGAAACAAAAATACAAGGGGATGAGCTTCCACCCTGCACAATTCTCAATGTTCATATCTTTTTCCCGAGCTGTCACAATATTTTAATTCTGCTGTTATTGTGGCTCAAGCTGACGTTTTTAAATGGCATGACACATTTTCCCGATTTGACTTTTACAATTAGTTTCAAGAGTTAAAACCCAAAGCAGAATAAATTGCTTCCCTGCCTTTATTTCCAGTATAGTTTCCTGAAACCTGTCAGCGAAAATACCAGAGGAAATAAAAACTTGATATATTTCTTGTTATTTATCTACTGCTTTAAAGAAGCATTTATGTGATCTGTCTGGCTGTCTTATTGGGCATCATAAGAAAAAGTAAGAAAAAAGAAAAGGCAAACATTCAAAAATAGACAGTGTCATACACTTTACATTTAAAATAGCTCAACCTTTGTTTCTCTTTGTTTCTTCAGTTTTAATTCAAGGACATATTTCAAAGAAAGTGCACATCTGGAACATTGTGCCCTGGAAATGTGCTATACATTCCAAAAGGCTTCTACCCAGCTATTGGGGTTAACTACTTGTGTCCTTATTATACTGAAACCTTTGAATAGCAAAAACCAGTGCCTTTTATTGCGACATACTCATAAATCGGAATGTTGGATTTATGTGAGATAAATTATTCAAACACCTTTCTTTGGAGCTGCAAGCATTATGTGGGCACTAAGGGGTAATTTCACTCATCATTTTTTAATTTATTTTGTCATACCTTACACATTGCATGTACAGTAGTTCATATTTTGAACTGAAATTATCACAAATATACTTGGAATTAATTGCTCACCCAAACAACAAAATGCAAATGCAAGGATGAATCCATATATTCCTTTCTTCAGAACAGCTATAGATTTAGGTTCCTGACCTACCTTTCAGTTTTCAGAGCTTGATGGGTTTTATACTGACAAACCTTTTCAGCTGCCAGATCATTGTGGTCCTTCAGGTATTATTTAAATGTGCATAGCTCATGTTTATTTTTTGGATCTTCTCCCAGAAATGCATGCTAATTTGTCAAAATATCCACCTTAATACCTCCAAATCAATAGCTTTGTCACAAATCTGAAATACTGATTTAACGGTCTAACACACACCAGGCCTGGAATTTATTTTATTTTATATATTTTTTTAAGACAATGCCACTTTTATGGAACACGAGAGTGCCACAATGATAAACAAATTAACTTAAAAAAATGTGGAAATATAAAAATTAATAAATAAAATAATTTGGAAATAAATAAATAAACCTGGGAATGAATATATAAATGTAAATGGATGTGCAATTAATTTAAGTTCTAAAATTGATATTTTAATTTATTTGAAAATATATTTTCTAATATATTAATTTATTTATTTATTCCATATATATTTCCCAAATAATTTCCCTATTTGTTTCCATATATATTTACCGATTTCCCAACGAGCACAATCTGTCAATCAACTTGCTTTGCTCCACCCACTAAGTTCCACTTGTTCCCACCAAAGCCCATCGAGAGAGAAAGCCTGGCCAACTCCAATGACTGCAATGTAATGGGGAAAAAAGGGCAATGCCATTCTTTGAGCATCAGGGACAGAGTAGAATCTGGAAAAATACATGGTGAATGGAGCTAAATTAAATGTTAAAGATTATGGAGCTAAAACGATCATCACAGTCGATTTCAAATATTTTTGTGTAACTGGATTATTACTGGCAATGTTCCACAAGCTAATGCTTATAATTAATACATAATTACAAGTCAACATGGAATCTATGGTTGTGTTATGATCTCATTTTCAAAGCATTTCCACTAGCATTGTGCTACGCAATGTTGATGAGTTTGCCGGTTCATGAATATTCATTACCGGCGGCTCCTCAGTCAACAATCATGCGGTAGCCAACTAACCAGTAGCTCAAACTAACTAACCAGTATATTTTTTTATCTGCTGTCTGCAAACTTTCTCCAACTTATTATTATAAAAAAATTATGATCTCATAGATTTTGGTTTCTGGAAAAAACTTCCGTTGACCTCCATTCATTCTCTTCTGTTTAAACCAGTTTTAGTGCTCATAGTCGCCCCTAGTGGTGAAACATGATATGCATGCAGTTGGCATATGTTTTTACGATACAATCTCTGTTCCCACCCTTCCAACGTAGGCTATGTGTTCAGAGCTATTTTTATATGGTCAATTGTTCAGAGCGTAGACTGTAGAAAAATGGTTCTCAATGTGACCAAATACATTCATTGAGAAGTGATGGTTTTCAATGTTACTTGGTATTTAATTGATCAAATAAAGCAGCCGATAACACAGTTAATTGACCACACCTGGTTTCTTGGGTCTGAATTGGTTGTAGATATTGAGGCAAAAACAAAAACCAGCATACCCTGCGGCCCTCCAGGACCAGGGTTGAGAAACACTGGCCTACATGGAGGGTTGGAACCTGGTTTACTTGGAACTAGGCGAAATTATGCCACTTTTCCACTACAGTGCAAACTCGTACCAAGCCATGGCGAACCAATGGCCCATGTCCACATTATTCAAAGCGGGTATACCCGAGTAAACCTGAGCCATAGCATGAAACTTTTCGGCCCAGCTTCAAAGCAGGACCGAGCTGTGCCGCTCTATCAGGGTTGTGTTGTGTAGCGGGGGTTGCTATGTGACGCGTTGCTCAAACTATGCCTTTGCACGGATCAAATACTGTATTATGAAAATTAAACCGAACCGTGCGGAGATCACAGGTCTGTTCAACTCGGTACGGGTCGGGTCGTATACACCGGCTATGGAAAAGCGGCATTAGTGGGTGGACAAAGCAAGTTGACAGATTGTACTATCTAGCTAGCTTTTCTCTATCCGTTGTTTCTCTAAATATGTGAGGAATTTACTGATCCCAATATAACAAAAAAATGACATTATGACAAGCCAGAAAAAGTCATTTTTCCCCGCACAATAACATAAAAAAAATTAGCCCAATTGGGCTGGAATAAGCCCAATCTGGCAACACTGAACACATGCGTTGGAAGGGTGGGAACGAGTCAAACTTAGTGGGTGGAGCAAAGCAAGTTGATTGACAGATTGTGCGCGCTGGGAAACCGGTAAATGGTACATGGAAATAAATAAGTAAATTGGGGAATATATATTGAAATAAATATATATATTCAAAAATAATTTTGGAAAATTTATTTAAAAATTAATTTAATAACTTAAATTAATTGCACATACATTTACATTTCTATATTAATTCCCAGATTAATTAATTTTTATATTTTCACATTTATTTATTTATTTATTTATCATTGTGGCACTCTGTGTTCCATACACTTTGCCATTCAATGATACTTCAATGTTACTCTGTTGGGGTACTTGTAACATATCTTTATGAGGCTTCTGTATCACTATAACAATAGTCATAACTGCATTTATGTTCACATTTGTATCCCCGGATTGCCATCTCAGTAACTAATTCCTATAGACATCTTGTGAGACACTTCACAATGAAAGGTATCAGTGTCATGGGTTGTGGCTTTCTCCCTCGTTTGTGCCGGTTAGCAATCTATCAGATTTTTTTCCGCGTTCCATCTCGGGTTTTGCTCTTCCTAATTATTAATTTCACCTGTTTCCCTACCTGTTAGGTATTTAAGCCTCTCGCATCCGCTTCCGGATGCTTCATTATCATTTTGTGCTTTTACCTTTACGAAGTCAGGGTTAGTCATTTCTGTCTCTGCAGTTTTAAGAAAGATTAATTTTTTTATTTATCGCAGCTTGAGATTTTCTGGCCTTGAAGCCAAGGGAATTAGTTTTTCTGTTCCTTTTTCTCTTTCCTCTCTACGCTTCCACTCTCTCGAGTGAGTTTTATTTTTGTTTCTTTTATTTCACCAGTTATCGGTTATAGTCACGTCCCGAGGGTGCCTTGTTTTTCCTTCTCTCGCTATTTTATTTAGTGGTGGCTATTCAGAGTCTCCTATCTGCCCGTGTTACGAGGCTAGCCCATTTTATAGGGGTGTGTTATTGTTTGGCTATGGCCAGGGACTTTATATCCTTTCTTTCATTTGCCGCGTTTGACTCATCGTTATTCTGCACAAACCCTCACAGTCAGTGAAGGTAGCACCTCCTAAATTACATGATTTTAAGGTATAATGAAATACAGTAGACCAACATAGCTACAGAACTGTATAGCAGTCGGATATGAAATTCCCTGGAATCCCCTGATAGTGTAGAGAGCTGAAGTTTGGCTTGGCTTGGTGGTGCTCATTTAAATTTCCTGTCTCTTGCGGCTTTTTTAAATTATTATTTTTTTAAATATATATTTGTTTCTGTTTTATTTTTCATTTTCTCACAATTTGGTAGGCAATTATTGTACCCTATGTTATTCATTTCCCTGTGTAGCAACCGCTTGAGAATTTACCGCTACACAACCCCGTCAGCCAGTAGTAGGAAGGAGGGTGCCATGTCCTCTTCAGGGCTGGACTCCTCGAGTTCCTGACCGTGATTGCAACTCGCCCAGGGCTGCTTGTACGCAACGATTCTCGCTGAGTCCCTCCCCCCACTCCAGGAGCGGCCACCAATCGCCACTCCCTCAAGTCACCAGTCATACTCGGATCTGGCAGGATCACGGGTGCAAACCCCTGATCCTCAGTGTGCAACTGTCATCGTCCTGCCCCGTGATATCGACCAGGACAAAACGTATGGCTGTCCAAACTAGCCCCATGATTTATCCGACCATTCAAGCTCTTACGACAGATCAACCCAGCATCCTACCAGCTGCTGCTACCCAAATCCATGAGGGTTCACCCCACCTTTCACATGTCCCGTCTAAAGCCCGTTGCCCCCGCTCCCCAACACAGGGCTGCCCACCTACACGGTGAAATGCATCATGGCCAGTAGATGGATCGGTCGATCCGAACAGTTCCTTGTGGATTGGGAGGGGTATGGGTCTGAGGAATGCTCATGGGTTCCTGCCCGGGACATACTGGACCCCAATCTCATCCGCAAATTCTGCCAGCACCAGCGAGGAGGAACTTCAGGAGCCGTTCCTCGAGGAGGGGGTTCTGGCACGATTCCTCCCGTGACCACCAGAGGGCGGCCTCACACCACAAACTCCCCTGTCTAATGTGCTGATTGTTTTACCTCGTGTTCTCCTGTCTCACCTGTTTCCCATTTCCCTCGTTACCCCTTGTGTATATCTACCTCCAGTTTCCTTTTTCTCATTGCTTGATCCTCATGTTTGCTGTTCATTTCGCTACCTGCCTGCATTCTCAAGCTCGCTCGTGTACTACCGTGTTTATGTCTTCGTTTCTCGTATGTATGGTTCCTGAGTTTATATGTTATTAGTGTATTGTGTTTTTGCCCTTACTGGCTACCTTTTTTTTTGTGTTACCTCCCCAGTAAAAGTTATAAGTTATACTCCTTGTCTTACCTCCGTCATCTCTCGCACATTGGGTCCAACTCTTACTGCCTCGTTACAGTATTATTTTTGTTGCTTTTGAATTTTGTAGGGCTCTCCTGAAAAATAAACTCTAGTTTTAGTGAGACCTTTCTGATAAAATAAAGGATAAAAAAAATGTGAAATGTGTGTGTGTGTGTGTATATATACACATCAATGTGCGCCCATCAGAAAATAAATAGTCAACCAACTGCAACTCAGTATGCATTTTACCTTTTCATAAAACTAGAGAATGAATGTTTTATTCTTGGGCTCCCATTTGATGCAACTGGCTTGCCTAACTTTGAGCTGAATGCCAGGCACTTACTGTTGCACTTTCAAGTCCAATCTTTGAAATGTGAATGAAATCTTGAGCGCACACTCTCAAGACGGGGACAGACAGCACATGACTGATAATGACTGAGGGGAAGAAGTTTGAATAAACATTCTGATGTAAGACAGTGTAACACTCTGAGATGGTAAAACTGGTATTATTGTTATTCTTTTAAAGAATGGCTTACCAAATTAGCTATTTATGGAATAACTTATCATTAGTTAACATTAGATATAATAAGCTAGCTTGTTAAGGGTTACATTAGTAGCCTACAGAGCGGACATATATGTTGATAGGATATGCTGCAATGGTAGGCTATCAAAGGCAAGATATAAAATGTATATATTTTCAACAGGAAATGTCCAGAAAGCTTTCTTTTTTCTTTGGACACGGTATTTTCTGATAACGCGGATGCTACACGGTTTTCACTGTCAAATGTTTATATCTTACATAATTTTGCATCATTACAGACTGCTGTTGGAGTATGTTAGTTCATGGTCATAAAGTTTACATTTGACTTTATTTTATGAAATGTCCTCACATTGAAACAAAATGACACCGTTTCTTTTTCATTCTAAGCAAAGCATTTCAAGGAATATCAGATAGATTTTTGCCACGTGCGCAAGCAGACGCCAATGTTATTACTTAGAGTAAGAGTTGATCAGGAAACATTTTTCCCATGTCTATATCACCTCACTCAATTGTCAAAGCCGACAGCAGATCAGCACTTTTAAACACAAGCCTACAACAATCACAGTGAGAATAGGACACTAAAAAAATGGTTATAAAGTAATAATTGATTTGACTTTTTCAATTGGATTTTTATTAGATCACTTATATTTGAATTAGGCTAATGTATCATATGTTCAGTCATCTTAAAGCTAAACCTGAGACAATTTGAAATATTCAGTAGCCTAACTGAAATAAATATGTAATTTGAATGAATGTAGGCTAGATGTTTTTCATTTTTGTGCGACACACTTAAAGCAAGTTTTTGTTGTGTTTCACAGTGTTTGAGTTTTTTTCCCCTGTGTAATGTATTTTCAAGAAAGGTTGTTCCATATGTGGGAGCTATAAACTGAATTTGATTGACTTCCTAGTGGAAAGTATCCCATTCACATTGCGATTTTGCATTTGCCAAGCTGCACTTTCAGTGTGCTGTAGCTGTTGGATATGTGACACGTGTATAACACACAGCCAACTGTGCAACACAAAATCACGGAGTAGCACTTTGGTGCACTGTGGTCCATGACCATTAACAGGATTTGGCACCACCCAGGGTTTATCATTCACAGTTTCACCACAGGTTCTGTGGAAAACTACAATAAGGGAGCAAACACAAAATAGTTCAGATTAATCCCCACATTATGCGAGTGGACATGTTTTCATCCGCTTGTACTTTGTTGTGAAATGTGTACTTGCTTTGCTACCACAAATCTAAATTATAATGTTTATCACAATCTGCGGTCTATTTTAAAAAAAAACCTGTGGTTCTGTTAAATATTTACCCTCAAATTTTGCATATGTAGTCATTTTTTGTAGCCAATATATTTAACTGAGATGCAGAACAGTTATAAAAATAAGGCACGGCAGTTCTGAAAATCTGAATGGAAGAAGTAAGGAACTTTAATCTGTACACGATACAAATTTGACAAAAACAGTCATGAAACATTCATAAATATGTGCATACATTTACACACAAAACAAGTTTGAGCAATAAATTCACACTGGATGAATCCACGTGCAGGAATGGAAGATTTGTTTATATTCCCGCATGTATGTTCATACATTCCGATTCGTCGTAAGTGACAGGCACTTGCACCTTATTTAACGATTAGCATAAATCCACGCCCATGAATTTCCTACAACTACCATATAAGGAACTTGCTAATTTTATTTACAGGTGCATAGAAATTCAACATGGCCCAAAAACAGCAAAAAAAAAACACACACCAGGTAGCTACTGCCACTGCAGCAGCTTGCGATAGATTCAGGCTGTCCTAAGAGTTGCCGAAACAGTTAAGCTGCGGGTTGTAAGATTAAACGATGGTAGCGATAAGAGCACACATTTTTTTAAGTTATTTTTCTGTAGTTAAATGACACCTTACATATTGTGTAATAATGTAAGTGTAATTTTCTAAGTTAACCCATCTGAACAGGTGTGATTTCGAGTCAACAGCCACAGATTGCGATTTTACTTACTGAAATCTCCTGTAGCGAATACCTTCTACTAGACACATAGCCTATAGTAACAGAATTGTGAAGATATGATTCAAAGTCAGTTCCACAACAGCAGAGCCGGGCCACGAGTCTGTTGATGTGAGTTTTCACTGTTTTTTTACATCTTTCATCAAAATAAAATTCACCAGGGTCAAGGCGCCATGTTAATTGTCAGATTGACATTAAGGGCTTTTTTTTTTACCAGATTAGCCTATACGCATAATGGTAATATACTGTATGTGCTGATTAACGACTATTCATTGATGGCAAACCCTGAATAATTGACACATGTAAATTGGGCTTATACACATCCCTAGTTCCAAGAAGACAGAACTAAAGGAATATGTCAAGTTGGAGTAGGCTGATTTAGCTTGATAAGCAGAGAAACTGTGCTATGCCAGTGGCTGTACACCTATGGTGACACTCATATAGAGTAAGGTATCACTGATGAAGGCAATTTGCTAAAATTTCAGAATATTTTAGCCTCATCTTAATGAACGTTGAGCACAGATCTTTCTGCAATGTCAGTAATGCTGTTTTGTTTGAATAAAATGGATGGATGTTTATTTCTCTAAAATTTACTTAAAATATGCTTAAATCATGTGTCATGTACTCACATTCATTAACAGTGTTGGGGATGTTGGGGATTAAAACAGTGTACTTTAACTACATTTTGCAGTAGCTTGCTGGTAGTTCAACTGCATTCATATTTGCATCGTGATTCAAGTAGTTAAATTACTTTTTTTTGCCTTTTTTTCAGTGCTCAAACAGCAACAGCGTCATAATGGATAAACCTCCCGAATCTCAGCCTGAGGAAGAATCACCATGGTCATACTTCAGCAAGTACATGACACTGACTAGCTCCACAAACAAAACCTACGTTTTTACTTGTGAGCTATGCAAGCCGAGAGCAAATACACTCTCTACTGCAAAGACATCAAATATAAATCTAACAACACATATAAAGGTGAGTATATTAACATTGACTTTGCTAGCCAATTTAGTGAAGTTTAGAAAAGCTAGGGTAGCTTTGCTGTAGTTCAACTTCTTCCAGTGGGAAGTAATTGGTAGCTTGCAAAACTATGCTTTCAAAGTAGCTTCCCCAACACTGTTCATTAAATCAGTGTTGCCATAGTTCTTACAAATGTATATGCTTTTAGGGTATTGCTGAGTTTCTTATTTATATCTGAGTGCCACGACTACACAATACAACAGAAACAGTGTCATCAGTAAAAAGTTGACAACACAGATGGTGACTTTATCCATAGGGAGGTAATAACTCCACCGGCACTGGGCCTGGTCTAGATATAGAAGACAATTGCAGCTGTGACTATGTGGAAAAGTAGAACTGAATTAATTACTATAAAGCATGAAAAATAACTAAAAGTTAGTGCTGATGTGATCTAAACTTTTCTCACATTTTATAGATTGAATTCTGATTTATGTATTTTTGTATAAATGTATTTTTTACTTTTTACTTTTTTCTGTCCATCTGTGAATAGGATAATTCAAACTGTTAAAATTTTCTTTGTAATAAGGAAAATAATATATTATGTTTTATGTCTGTGTAGGCAGTTGACAGAGGTGGCAGAGGTATGCATTGTACATTGATGTGCTCGAATAAGCGACTAATGTAGTGTTAATAGCAGATAATTCACAATAAATTGTGTGTTGCCACATTTTATGGGGCATTATGCATGTGAGCTCATTAAAGTTAGACCCCATTCACCATTCAAAAACACTTCCTAAGCTTCCTAAGTACAGTGTTACAGAGAAAGACTATTTATTATGAATAAATCATTTTATGTTTACTTTAATAGTATACTTTATGTATACTTTAATAGTTTTTAGTACCTAGCAAAGAAAATAATTGGCATCTTAATAGTTTTTTAAAGAGAGATTTCACCCATTTTGAGGAATTTTATATAGTTATACTTACCCCCGAAATAGTATGTTAAGCTGTAGTTATGCTGTCCGTGCGAGAGCAGTAATTCTAATTCTAAATCAGTATATTCTGGCTCAAAGTATGGTTCAACTACAAATTCAACCCCGTCTTCTTCTTCATAATCAGACATTTCGCGAAGAAAACAAATGCTAGCTGTTTTCCTTTGTTTACAGGCAGACTAATGCTAGCGTTATCTTCCAGTCTACTTCTGTACGGTCTATGTGCTGGGCAGTAATTTGAGCAAAAATATCATCCTTGTGCACTCAGTAATCATATGTGCATTTTTGTTTCCAACAACGACACTTTAACGCGACCTTTGACGTTAAATTTTAATGGAATTAAGCGGTTATTTTAAAGCAAGTTTGCCGGGGGGGAAATTATATCCAATGGCAAGATGCTAATTGTTATCATTGCTCCAATTCAGTTTAACATACTATTTTGGGGGTAGGTAAAACAATATCAAATTCTTCAAAATGGGTGAACTATCCCTTTAAAGTATGTCGTATGAATATGGTGTCGGTAATCATGCATGTAGGGCACGAGTAGGACTTTTTTTTAAATTTGAGCAGTGAGGCACAAATAAGTCTATACTACATTCAGGGTTATATTTATTTACTAAAAAAAAGATCATAGTCACAAATTTTGACATTGCCATTGAAATAAAGCGTGTTAATGCACTATACAGTACAATAGCCTTGAGCAATGTGGAATCCGAATGTGGAATTGGTGAGCAGAGTTTGAGGCCAACTGATATTCGACTCAATAGTGCTACAACGAGTGGCTTCTGACATTCTGCAGAATGAGCTGACTTCAAAGAAAGAGAAGAGGAGGGGGGACTCTGAGTGGGTAAGGGGGAAAAGGAAAGGCAATTAGAGGAGACACAATCATTGCTTATTTGAAGGTTAAAAGTATGCATTTTCTGAGTATCTTATTGCACCTGATAAGTGCTAAAATTAAATAAAATTATGAAAATTTAATTTAAAGGTTTTTGACTATTTCAACAGTTAAAACAAATATGAAATGTATCTTTCACGTGCATTTTCTGCAGGGAATAGAAGCTGACTAGCTAGAACTGTGAAAGAAAAAAAAATATTTACTGTAAAAAGCATTATTTATGATTTTCCATTAATTTAGATGAATGGCCTTGCCAATGTTTTAAGATGGCATCCAGAATGATCAACATTATTATATTAATCTATAATGGAAACAGTGCAGTAATCTTTAATTAGAGCCATCTAACCACAAGCAAGTAGCAGTCACCCTAGCAGTGCATGTTTACATTTACAACAAAATTACATACTGGTATCTGTCAAATGCTAACAATATTTCTGAACCTTGACAAGCATGGTGATTGGTGAAAATGTCTCATGATATTTTCCCACTGCTATTGTCTTATTCTTAACTTTGGATGAAAATATGGATGATGCATGACAGTATTTACACATTACCTTTCCCTCTCATGTTTTCAGTCATAAACAGAACAGCTATTTGCCTCGTTCCCAATGTTTTGTGCAATTATACCCATGATGTAACAAGCATGAGATTAGATTAATTTTAATGGAGTAATGTAATATTAAAAATTCTCCAGCCAAGAACTCCTGGGGCCACATGTATAAAACTCTGAATAAAAAAATGCATTAAAGAATGCTGAGCTAGAGTGAAAGTCAGAAATCTGCTTTAAAAAAGTTTTGCATTTTCTACCTCTGCCTTTCGGTCAGGGTGTCGCCATATCACACGGTATTTTATACTTCTGAATTTCTGCGTGGAAACTCGCTTTTCTGAGGGCATTTTTCTGCTCAGCACTGTTTATACATGTGACCCCTGGTGTGAAAGGGTTCAATAGTGGGTTAATATCAGGCACAAGGTGACAATATCTGAATTTCTATTTCAATATCTGAATATATGTTTGTATATTGAGTATTGATCCTTGTTACACAAAACTGTTAACAAATTAAGACTTATTTTGTGAATTAAACAAATATGTCAAATTCATTAACATACTCTTCAAAAACTAAACCTCTAAAACCATCATTGGTTTAGTCCTTAAGCAGTTAACTGAAACATGCTTGTTAATACAGTTATTTTAAGGCGGTTTTGCCCCGTATAACAGTTTTCAAGTGGCTTTTGAATCTATAAATGTCAACTTCCCCCACATATCCTGGGATTTCAAAAGGTTCTGAAGGTTTTTAAAAATATGTCTTTGTCAATCTCTCAGCATGAAGATTTGCCATTTTCATGGGAAATGTTACACTGAAAGGAATATTTTTAGCATCTAGATTTTTACAATCAATAATGTTAAAATACAACAAATAAACGTGGGCAATGATACAAATAACTAAAGAGCAGGGAAAACATAAAATAAGCCACCTGCCTGATGTGTGCTTGTTTTGAAATTTCAGTAACACAATCTACATTCTTGCACAATCAGAACAAACAAACAAGTGTATAAAAAGATACATTGGGGATATTATATGGTAAATCAATAACCTCTAAAGCACATTTTTAATTGACATTTATGTCCAACTACTCAGACTATCAAGTGTGCATGACTAAAATTGTATATAAAATTAAATATAGAAAGGTGAGCCTAAAAATATTATGTGTACAGTAAATTATTGTGGTCGATTGAAAGGCCGCACAAAATAATCTGGCATTTGGATGATTGAACTGTCTCAACATGCCACTACAGCCTTCTAAATATTTAACTAACCCTTTTGTACTCAAACCAGTTAAAAATTAAACAGTGCCCTGCTTGGGAAAGTTTCATTTTTACCAGGGCCATTAATAGAAGATTCACTCTTACCCAAGCAGCGTGTAATTCTTTCTGACTTTCCCTTCCATTTGCCTTGAGGACAGTCCGGTTTAAAAACAGTTCAGCGCTCAAGACCATGCCTAATAGGTAATCTGTCTAATTACAGCCTGGGAGGAGTCAATAAGTAAAATATTAAAGAGACCCCATAACCTCAATTTCACCCTCCTTATGAGCAGGGGCTTCTGGAACAAAGGGGTGTGCTCTCCATGTGCTCATCTCTTTACGCCCTATGGATTAATTCAAGTTTGTCATGATGACTGGAATTTTGGGCTCAAACATAAGGGGCAGTATTGTTTTATTTGAACAAAATAATTTTCCAAACACAAAAAGGTTTATTGAGTTAATTATTGGCACCCCTATGATTAATATTTTGTGAAGTCTGCCCTGGAGAAGATATGAACACTGAGCCTCTTCCTGTAATGTCTGACAATGTTGGAGAATCTTGGACCACTCTTCCATGCAGAAAAGTTAGGATTGTGCTTGTGGACTGCCCTCTTCAATTCAGACCACAGGTTTTCAGTATGGTTCAAGTCAGGAGAAAGATGGACATTGCAAAACATTGACTTTGTGTTCCTGCAACCATTCCTATGTTGATTTTGATGTATGTTTGTATGTATGTATGTATGTATGTATGTTTGGGGCCATTGTCTTGTTGAAATGTTCAAGTCTCAACCTTTTGGCAGTGGCAACCAGGTTTTGGGAAAAAATATCCTGGTACTTAGTGGAATTCATTATGCCATCAATCTTAACAAGAGGCCCCGGACCACTAGTAGCAAAACAGGCCCAAAGCTTCAATGATTCACTGCCATACAGTCAAGCCGGAAAGTCTGAATACCCCTTTCACCTTCTCCACGTTTTATTACATTACAGACATATTCTACAATAGATTGAGTTCATTTTTTGTCTCAAAACTAATTTTCCTATGGGTAAAAAAAATTAAAATCATTGAAGCAGGACCAGCGTGAAATTAAGTGTAAGCACTACTGTCGCCCTGACCGTTGGAGAGGGCTTGTAGTGGGGCTTAAGTTCCTGCATAAACCCTGTTTAAGCCTAGCCCAGCACAGTGGAAAGGGCCCAGGCACCCTGGAACTAAGTTCAAGCACTAGGTTTGGCCCACAGTGGAAAGACGGCTAATAATCCAGTTTCATATTTTACTATGGGTATCAGGTGCTTTTCCTTGTTCCTTTAGTCACCAAACATGCTGATGGTGTGCATGGCCAAAAAATCCCATTCCACTCCCTGGCCTACTGGTAATATAATTCTAAAATGCTATTAAACAATAACAGATAATGGATAATTATGATTGATAGGCTGGAGTTTATTGACATTTCAATGTAGTTTGTTCCTCACATATTCCTTTGTAGGCCCCCTGAGACGAGGGAGGAGCTTGCTTAGTGTCTTGTAAAAATAAGAAACATAATGTGCTCAATCCATAGACCGTAGAATATAGGCTAACAATAGACCCATTTCATGTTTGTAAAAAAAGAGGATGCACGTGCTATCCTGGAGCAAAACGTGTAGGCTATTACATGTGTAGGATATCACAGTCAGTATATCACTATTGTTATATTCCTCTGTTTTTTCTGTCTCCCCTGCTTTGTGTTTCGCTTTGGCTTTGGGCTGCTGTGTTTGTTTGTGTCTCCCGTACAGGTGGAGACGCTGACGTCACGGTCCTGTACGGAGATCCTGGGAGCTGCGCTGGAGAGAAGACTGACGCTGTTACCAGGCAACCATCTTCAGCCTAGATGGAGACGTGGATGTCGTAATGTTTGAGAAGATGCCGTAACTGGGGATGCCGAGGACCATCGCAGAGCAGCGGGGTTAAAAGATGCAGGAAGATAAATACCCTGTCTCCGTGCATCACGAGAGTTCAAGCAACCTGATGCTAGTCAACACTACGACTGTCATGGCGCTGCCTGACTACTAAACTGAATTTATCGTTTGTTAAGCAACTAACCTTGGTTGAAAAACAGACAGTAGATAGCCCGTGACTGGAATGATTACTGCTGAATACCACCAAAGCAGTGTTCCCGCTAGATCAGGAGGAGATGACCCCTTTTTCCATCTCGTGGGTCTGATTTGTGTGGGACATAACACTATACAGAATATAGTCTTATTCCAACTTCATTGTCTAGCTGTTTTTAGATGTGTTATAAATCAGTGCAAGCGAACCATCGTAAACTATCACTTTTTGGAAAGTTGATAACTTAATTTTTAACTTGAGTCCACATGAATGATAAAGTTTAGACAGATAGGATGCAACACATGAACAAAGAAGGAGCAGCTACTTAACAAAAACAATTTATATTGCGACACACCTCATCGCCCCTGAAAAAAAATATAAAAAACAAAGTCAAAATTTGCTTGATTTTAAAAAAAAAATGTAATGGCCCTTTCCTGGCTTTTTCATATTTTATTAGGAACATAGATCCGGTAGGTAATTCAGAAACAGCGTTAATGTGCCAATGCGTCCGAAACCACTCATTGATCCAAATTTCCATGGAAGCAAGCGTTCCTGGTAGTATATATCTATGGTAAACAAACCGGCCATTTTGCTATTGTTTGGATTGACAGAATCCGCTTCGTTCGCATTCGTATACGTGCTAGAAGCGTCATTTGGAGACTGTTTTAGCTGTCCTATAGAAATGAATAGAAAGCGGGGGGGGGGGGGGGGGGGGGGGGGGGAAGACTATGTAAACGGTTCATCCGATATGGATGTAAATACCCTCAAATTAAAGCTGACAGTCTGCACTTCAACCTCATTGTATCCTTTCAAACTCAAAGTGCTAGAGTACAGAACCAAAATAACAAAAAATGTGTCACTGTACAATTAATTATGGTGCTCACTGTATATGATTTTTACAGACCTTCTGCATATGGGAAGATTTAGCAACCTAAAGTTATAACCTGGACATAAGCATGGCAAGCTGAGTTAATACTTAGCCTATGTGCTTCGTCAGCTTGCCAGGTCTGCACAGTGCACACTCTGGGAGTAAGGTTAACATTAGCTGAGCAGTCTACGCTTCAATGAGAAGGATTGCAGCCATTGTTTCCTTCCCTTTGCTTTTCCTTCCCCAAGTTCCTTACAGTCTCATGGTTTCTCTCTTCGGCAGAGATTTGTCTTCTCTCCCATAAGCTTATCTCATGTCTCGACAAGTTTGTCATTTTGATGCCCCCAGTCACAGGGATCAAGAAGTGATGTGATGCATATGTTTTTTGAATGGATATATATATTTGTAAAAATTTTTGAATAAACTGGCAGGGGGATTCAATCAAACCCTCTGGATTAACCCGGTGCCAAATCTCAATAAGGACTACTTTTCTCACCGTATTAAGATAACGCCTAGACGTAAGAGGCTTGTGCCAATGAAAATTGGTTTTCATGGAATGATTGACACCATGGATTGCTTGTGGTTTGGTCAGTTTAAGTCAGAACTACCTTTTCATGCGTATACCCATTGCACATATCAAAACATGGGGGAATAGGCTGTTGCTACTACAAGATGACTTTTCCATCCTGGTAATAAAATAAACAAATTTAAGTGTTAATTAATTAATTTTAATTTGATTACTGAAAACCACCAAAATAAGGTAAACTCTTAACAAATAAAGCGTAATGATTAAATCTTTATTTTATTTCTACAACTTTTTAGAGTTTTATAAGCAGTTTAATTTACATGCCTTAACTATTTCATGAATAACCGATCTTTACATGGACCCATGCGTGTGAGGCTAATATGAAGATGCACAATGTTATATAGGTATGAACAGACACCAAAACACCATTGAGATCATTTGTTTTTATCTTATTACAGTAGGTGCCATGTTTTTTTTGTTTTTATGTAGATGAATCTACCCACTTATGTTTTTGTTACAAGGAAGTATGCAAATTAGCCTGTGCATTTCAAGTACAAGTATACAATGTACCTGGCATTGCGGTTTGCATCAAGACATTCATTAATATGTAACCATTAATAGGTAATTAAGATGTAATAAGCAACATTAGTTTAAAATGTTTCCGGGGCATGGAGGAGAGGAGGTCGTAGTGGAGGAAAGAAGGGTGCATTTTTTTGGGACGCACCCGTCATGTTTTCACCCCGAGCGGTCATATTTTCTACACTTCATCCGAGCCAGGAAGCATGCTGAGAAAAAGTATTTAACTTGCACAAAAATTAGCTAGCTAGGCAACGATGCTGGCTACAGTACACTTACGGCCACCGGTGTCAGGAATTTCTGTACATTATATATAGCCCCTTTAAGCAGGCATACCTGAAGCCAGAATCAGGCCTGATAAAAATAATATTTATAGTAAAAATGTTATGATTGACTCACCGTTGCTATCACCACCAAAATATGGAGCACTGCCATTCACCAAGCCACATACCAATCATTTGTGGAGATCCTCTGTAAAACTTATTCTGGTAAACACTTGAAAATCCATCAGACTTAGCTTTTATCATATGTGTTTACCTTAGACACATAGCTTGCACTTTGCTTGATGACTGACGATAAGTGAAAAAATCATAAATAAATGTAAAATCAATAGATCAATGTGGGGAAAAAAGAATGCATTCGCAAGAAAGCCATTTTTGACTTCTGCACGAACAAAGGAGTTTCTGGAAAAATACTAAAATTTAAGTTTGAAAACACAGATGTCTGGATTTCATGTACCATTTTAAACACTTGTACACTTGCAGTACACTGGGATTTGACAACCATTTTATTTAAGGATACGATTTTCCCTCATAAATTCAAATGGGCATTACATTCTGTTGGAAAGTTGTGAGTCATTCCTCTGGATTGCTGTGGGATGAATTGAACACATACATCATCGTCTTTTGAACTAAGGCTCTAAAGATGTCTGCAAACCACATCCGTTAATGTGTAAACCAAACAGAGTGACGCAATGCTCTGCGACCAGCAGATTAAATGAGTTTCAGGCCAAAGAGGATTGTGTCATTTGCAAGTTGGCTGAGAGAACTCAAAAGTGACCATAGATGGTTGGAACCACACAAATCAGTGCATTCATTCTGTACATAAATAAATAAATAAACAAACTATTCTGAGGTAAAGTGATATACATTACATTCTGTGTGGCCCTTCTATGGATAGCAATGCAGCACCTGCTATTTCTTGCGCCAAAGATAATAGGATTAATCTGCCCTTTAAGTTAATTGCTGGCCTGAAAATATAAAACACAGCACACCTCCCCCTACATTTTATTCTTTGTGTACCAAGATGTTAACAAATACAGGACATATATAATTATTATTTATTTATTTTCCCAACGGTGTTGACGTGCTAATTGGTTTGAGAACACAGGGGTTATTTTTCCTAACCAGTGGGGTGGATGTGACCCCTCCCACCTGAGAGAGGCAGCCATGACATTTACCAGTGTTGCAAGGTAGTAATCCATTTTTGCAATGGCAGCTTTGAATGCACAAGTCTGAAAAGAACCACGCTGAGGCCCATCAGGGGATTCTTTACGCCAGCCCACAAAGCCCATTCAAACGGGGAACCGTAATTAAAGGAGAAGGGGTAAAGCTGAGCTAATTCAAACAAGGTGCAGGGCAGGCAGAGCAGAAACGGCAATGACGCAGCCAGGCAGAAGAGAGGAAATGAAATCCACAGCATTGACAGACCAAAAAAGGGCAAGTGATCCATTTTGCCTAATTCCTAACATATATAGATATGTGAAGAAGAAGAACCTGAAGAAGGACTGCCAAAGCATGTCGTTGGTCTCTATTATGTTTGTGCTTCCCATCACCATATTAAGATAATTAAAATACTACATTTATTAGCCAGATTGTTCTTTTGTTTTTGAGTGCGCAGTCTGCTTACACTGAGTCATCATTAATTGATTTTTGCCCAGGGTTTTTCCTCTTGGATATACATACTGTATGTGTGTGTGTGTGTGTGTGGTACATGTGTCTGTATATACAGTGCCCTCCACAATTATTGGCACCCCTGGTAAAGATGAGTAAAAATGGTTATAAAAAATTAAGTTTGGTGAATTAGTTTAATCTCAAAAAATGAGAAATATCCATCTTTAATTAAAGTAAATTTATTCTGAGAAAAGAAAATCCCTCATCAAGAAATAATTATTTTTAACAAAACCATGTGCCACAATTATTGGCACCCCTGCATTTAATACTTTGTACAACCTCCCTTTGCCAATAAAACTGTTACGTCCACCTCCGCCCTTCCAGTTGACTTTCCTTTGTGTTCTGTGTTTTCCCCCGTTCCTCTCGTCCCTTGTCAGTTCTTTCATGTTCCGTGTTTGTCTTCCGTGTTTGTTCAGGTTGGGTATGGTTTCCCTTCTCGTTACCCTCATTATCCTTCAGCCTATAACTCGCATTTCCCGCTTGCATTCCACACGCTGCTAATTACCGTGCAATCATTCTCGCATACATTCTCACGCTGCACTCACTCATTGACTCATAATCTCGTTATGTTAGTTGTGTTTTGTAACTCGGCCTGTGTACTTCTCTCTGTCTAGCTCGTTTGTGTATAATTCCTGTTCCAGTTTTGTCTCCTTGTCCCACCAGCCTGCTTGCCCTCCACCTGCATTGCTCACCCTGCTCCCGCTGCCATTGTCCTCCGGTCTGTCAGCTACTCACCAGCCCAGCTCCCGCTGCATCCAGCCTGTCCCTGCTAGCACCAACCCCGTTCCTGACCCTCATCATTAGTTTCCCCCTACCTGTTTATGCAATTAATAAAGTGCTCCACAAAGCTTGTATCGAGTCTGTCTCCGAGTCCTGCGTTTGGGTCCACACCAGTGGAAGGAATCCTAACAAAAACAACACTGAGTCTTCTCCCGTAATAAAGTTTTTAATGGGGATTAGGTAAGGGGACTGAGATGGCCATGGCAGAAGCTTTATTTTGTGTTCAGTTAACCATTTTTGTGTTGATTTGGAGTGGACATATGTTTTGGATCATTGTCCTGCTGGAAGATCCAACGACGACCCAGTTTTAGTTTCCTGGCAGAGGCAGCCAGATTCAGATTTAAACTGTCCTGGTATTTCATGGAGTTCATGATGCAATGTACCCTAACAAGGTTCCCAGGGCCTTTGGAGGAAAAAAAGCCCCACCACATCACATAACTGTCATGGATCGCGCCTTTCTTCCCTTATCTCCGCGTTTAGTATTCCTTTTTTCCATTTACCTGTAATCTATCTGATTTTTCTGTGTTCCACTACAGGTTTTGCTTTCGCCTCGGTGATTAGTGAGTTCACCTGTCCTGCATTTCCGCTCACTATTTATACCCCACTTTCTCCTTTTCTCATCGCTTTCATGTTATTTTCATGTAACATTCTAGCCGGTAAAGGTATAGAAGTTGTGCGTGCTATCGACCGCTTTGCTTCTCAACGTGGGACTTTTTAGCAGTACAATTTAGAAAATAGAAAAGTGTGCTCTTTTGGCTCTCTTATTTCAGAGCAGAGGTTTTGGTTTCTTTGTTTCCCACTCAAACCTAAGAGTGCACTCGCCCTAAGATTTAGGGTTCTTTTATTTTTCTCATTCCTTTTTTTTGTTCACTCCACAACGGGAGTAAGATAAATGTAACTGCTTCTTTTGTTTGCTCGGATATCGAGCTCTTCGCTTATTTTCGCAAGGTTATTTGTGTTCTCCTTATTTTCCCTGTCCACTATGGATTATTGTCCGTCTTAGTGGTGTTCGTTTTGAACACTTTTAGATTCCTCGTCTGTCGCACCTGGACCTCCAATATTTCCTCCGTGTCTCTGGCATAGAGATCCCCTACAATAACCTCCACCATACTTAACAGTGGGGATCAGGTTATTTTCGGGATAGCCACCTTTTTACACCAAACCCACCTTGAGTGTTGCTTGATGAAAAGCGAAATTTTTGTTTCATCTGACCATAGCACACTGTTCCAGTCAAAGTTCCAGTAGCGTTTAGCAAACTCCAGGCAGTTACGTTTGTGGTCAAATGACAGTAAAGGCTTTTTTCTGGCATGCCTTCCAAATAATTTGTTAGCATGGAGGTGATGTCTAATGATAGTTTTGGAGACTTGATGACCCCATGCTACTTTCCTCTGTAATTCTCTAACAGTGATCCTTGGGGATTGTGCATCGGGGCAAAATAAACTTCCTCTTCCAGGCAAGTTTGTAACAGTTACAGTTGTTTTGAACTTTTTAAGTATTGCCCTAACAGCATTTTCAGCTATTTTTGTATAGCCATTCCCTGGCTTATGAAGCTCAACACACTGTTCCATCATTTAATTTTTGTGTTCTCTTATCTTTCCCATGTTGAATAAGGGAATATGGCCTCTGTGTCACCTCATATTTATACCCCAGTGAAACAGGAAGTCATGGATTACTGATTGAAAGTTCCTAAACACTGATCAACTTTCAAAGTAAAATATAAATGGAAAAAATGCTTCAGTTACAGTTTGTTCATAAGAATTTCTAGGGGTGCCAAAAAATTTGGCACACATGGTTTTGTTAAAAATAATAATTTCTTGATGAGGGATTGTTTTTCTCAGAATAAATTTACTTCAATTAAAGGTTGTTTTTTTTCAAATTTGTTCAGTGTGAGATTAAGCTAATTCTCCAAAAGGTGAACCCTTTTTACTCATCTTTACCAGGGGTACCAGTAATTGTGGAGGAAACTGTATATACTATATGTTGTCGTATTTTGTGCTTCATAATGCGGCACACATTTTCAATGGGAGACAGATCTGGACTGCAGGCAGGCCAGTTTAGCACCTGCACTCTCCGACTACAAAGCCACGCTGTTGTAACACATGCAGAATGTGGCTTGGCATTGTATTGCTGAAATAAGCAGGGACATCCCTGAAAAAGACGTTGTTTAGATGGCAGCATATGTTGCTCCAAAATGCTTATGTACCCTTCAGCATTAATGGTGCCTTCACAGATGTGCAAGTTACCCATGCCATGGGCACTACCACACCCTCATATAACAGACGCTGACTGTTGAACCTTGCATTGGTAACAATCAGGGCCGCATTTCCCAAAAGCATCGTAAGGCTAAGACGTTGTAAATCCCTTCGTATGAAGCTTCTTGAAATTTGGGTGCATTTCCCAAAAGCATCTTGACTAAAGATGCTCTTAGAAACGCTTAGATTACTCCAGACCAGTCGTAGGCAGTTAAGTGCGTTTTAGAAGCCCATAAATAACATACTTTATTCGATTTTTCGTGTTAGTGTTCAATTCATTTTACAGTTACCACTGATTGTTTTTTTATAGTGATGTTAGATGCAACAATATTAACGTTTATTTATTTATTTTGAATGTACTGATTTTTATATATTTGGAAATTACCCATAAAGGCTATTCCTTAAATAGCCCTATAAATAAATAAAATCAGTGGGAAAATTATTTTATTTCAAAAGAAACTTTGACGTGCCTAACCGGCCATGAATTGGGCATCACATTGGGGTTCGCATCTCCTAATCTATCGCCCCTCCTCCTCCCGTATCAGCAGCACCACAGACAGAGTACAGAGATGTAAAATCCAGGGATCAGAAAGGAAAAGTCCTGCTATGTGTTTCTTCCACCCATGAACTCAGCCAGCTGATTTCACAAATTTGGCTTGTGTTTACCTCATATTTACACCCCAGTGAAACAGTTAAGTTGAGGATGACAACATAATAGCTCCTAACGACTCAGGTGTGTAATAGATGTATTGTGGTGGATGATAAAACACGAAGGTAGGGGGAATCAGAACAAGTCACTCACGCAGTGAGGACCAATAAAGGGAGTAACACAATAATAAATGCAAAGAAAGAAAAGACAGGAAACTACTGCCTTGTGGCTAAACAGCCAAACGAAAATCAACCCACTAAAATAGGGTGAACTCGAATCACGAGTGAAGAACAAACTAAATCTCCTGAGCTCAATACTGGAAACAAAACGGGAAACTTAGCAAAGAAAAGAACACCTTCGGAACATAAGTTCGGGCAGCCGAAAAGATGTAAAACCAATACGAAACAAACAAAGAAAAACTGTCTCAGAGAGAACAGCAAAGAACAAAATAAATAGCACAGAACGCTAACAGGAGGAATAAAACCTATACATGAACTAAAGCTAATAGCAAGTCCCTCGTGAACATAAACAACATTTAATATCATGAGGTCGCTAGTACCTGTCTATGGTTCAATGCAATGTCAAATGACAAAGATGCACCGGGGAAGCAGAAGTGAGGAACTTAAATACCCCGCAGGTAGAAGCACAGGTGAAAAGAATAACGAGTGAGGGAAAGCAAAACCTCGGAACGGAACGAGGAAAAAATCTGATTCTCAATCCAGAAAACAGGACGAGAATCGTATTTGAAAAAGAAACAATAACCCACGAACCATGACAAGGTGTGCTTAAAAAAGTAAAATATGAATGGAAATATACTTCAATTTGGTTTTGTTTGTAACTGAATGAGACAATATATATTTGCATAAGTATTTTTTACTTAAATTAAATATTAGCTGTTACTCATATTTTGAATGTGAGGTCATGCTGATAAACGACAAAGACATTTTTTTATTGGCTTTTTTGCTCAGAGTTGCCAATAATTATGTATGAGAGATTTCAAAAAACCCTTTAACATTTCACAAGGAGCATCTGTATGCATTGCAATGGTATCACTGAAAATATTTCTATATGGTTTAACTACTTGTGTTTCATGACCAGAAAGGATCCACTGAAACATTTTCTTGATTTACAATGGCCACAAAGCTTTATAAAAGGGATTCATCAAGATAATGACTTCATTATCCATACCTATGAACAATCAATCATTAATACCGCTGCAGCTCTAAAGGTTATGACACATACCATCTTTCCCGTGTTGACATACAATTAAGAATTCCATTGTATATTACATTGTAATACGTCATATATAATGATGCTGAATATCCAAATCGTCATTTTTATGTAGATCTCTGGTCTTTTTTTATAGTGTATTGAAATCATTAGTATTGTCATGGCTTTTTTTCCTCAGGGAGGGAAATACGTTGTGACAGAATTCCTCCTCTTTGCATCAACTAACTAAGTATTTCAGTTTTGTATAATGTGACATCCAAAGGCAATATTTTTGAGGGTGTTCTATTGCAGCAATCAACTTAGTTTGTGAGACCACAGAGAGGAGAGAAAGCCACTGATGCCCATTGCGTAACACAGATATTAATGATATCCTGAATATCAAATGGACAGTCATTATGTTAATGTTCTGCTGCTAGCCAAACTATATTTAGACACACACATACACACATCAGAAATTCTAAATTATATGAACGGGGGTTTAGAAAAACTTTCAACTGAAATATATGATAGTGCATGTGAAACCATAAGATAACAGGTTTGATTCCCATGTGAAGCACAGCCGTTGTGCCCTTGGACAAGGTGTTTCAATATCCCTTCAGCCATATTCATTGAAAATCTGAAATGGAAGTTAGGCAAGCCACATATTGCTCCAACACTTCATTTAAAAAAAAATATCTATGCATTTTCATCATTTTATTGTGAAGAAACGGTGGCTACACTTGACATTTCAGACACTCATAAAGTACACCTTAAAATATCCATCTATGGTCACAGAGTATTTTGAGTATTCATATAAACCTGTTTCAATCTCAGTTTATAAAGTGATGAATTTGATCATAGGGGGAAGTACAGAAATTGTATATCATAAAACTTTTTATTCTTGTTTCCACAAAGACGACTGTAAATAATCAAATAAATGTGTATCACACTTGTATCTCTAATAATACATTTTTACAAATACCACCCTCCATCCATCAAACAACTCCGGCCAATATCACTCACTCCCCAACTGGCTAAACTAGCTGAGAGCTTTGCCTCAGCATGGGTAAAGCAGGACATCACACTCATTCTTGATCCGCTCTAGTTCAGAAGCAGACCAGATAGATTAGCCACTCATGCTCTCATCAACGCCATAGATTACTTGTACAAACAAACAGACATTCCTTCCACAATAACCACACTCATCACCACTGATTTTTCAAAAGCTTTTGATAAAGTTGACTATACGATTGCCATTGAGCGCTTGTTACAGCTGGGCTTAAGGCCCGCTCTGGTAACCTGGGGTGGCAGCTTCATGAGTGACCGCAGGCAAAAAGTCTGTTACTAAGACGCAGTATCAGAGTGGCAGGAATTGACAGGGGGCATGGCCTAAGGGAGCCTGCTCGGCCCGCTTATTTTCATAGATGGAAATACGTTGATGATCTGAATTTGGCCCAACAATCAGTGTTGGGGAAGCTAGTAGTTAACTAAGTTACCAATTACTCAATACTGGAAGCAGTTAAGCTACAGGCACAGCTATCAATTTAATAAATTAACTTCATTGAAATAACCAAGACCACAAGATTATCAGTCAACAATTTATTCTTTAACTTTGGAGAACACCAATCTATATGTTAGCTTACTTGTGTGACATCCAAGCCGACATCCAGTTTTAGATACACCTCGCACACAACTTGAATTCTGATCTGAAGGTTCAGAGGCTCAGAGCAAGCAATCGCAATAGCCAAAATATTGCCATTTTATGAAGTCCAAAATTTAGATCACTATCCTGTGAATTAAAATATTATTTTTAATTTCTGACTATTCACTTCTTTAAGTCATTTTCAAGAGTTAAACTGTTTAAATTACACTGAAAACAGAGTACTAAAACACCAGTGAAGTGTACTAAAACTTTTGACCGGTAGTGTATATATCCTCATTGTACATGTATACAATGTATATGAAATACAGTGCACAACACACTGATTTTATGGGTTATTTTTTTAAGATGACAAATTATCATCAGTTGTAATGCACCACCTTCTGCTGGTCAGTATTTTCCCTACTTCAACTAGTGATAACAATTTGGAATCAAACAGGATATCACCAGTTATCCCGGACCGGCAAGAGAAATACAATACAGCTCCTTCAAGGGAGGTGTTGCTCATCGTTTCTTCTCCATTTAATGGAAAAGGATACTACTGCAATTTCCTGTTGTTGTGGAGGTTAGGATGCATTAAAAGCCAGTTACAGTCATTATCCTGTGGTTTTCTTTGCCCTGTACATGTAATTAATCTTACCATGTATTTTACTGTAAAGTGACACTTTTCAAGAAGTGCACTTGGTGGAAAATGGATTTTTAAAAGCAGTGGCGTTTCTGTCTCTTTAATGTACTAGAGTAACTAGACCATGCATCGCATGAGCCAAGCAATGGGTTCTTATAAATGGGGGAAAAAAACTTCATCTTGATAGGGATTTGAAGCAAACACACACACAGACACACACACACACACACACACACACACACACACACACACACACACACACACACACACACACACACACAGAAAGCTCTTACAAAGAGTATGGAACAAAATGTACATACCATTAAGTGCAATTTTCTTTTTAATGTTTAATGGAAAACCTACTTTGTTTCAAATGAACAATTACATGCTATTCATAAAGACAGGTAGGGATAGTATTAATAGGTATCAAAATGTCCCCAGCCTCCATTTGTGCAAGTGTACAGCTGGCTGTGACATACAATAATGGGTAGTTAGCGACATTCTACTGAGAGCAACGTAGCACTGATATCCCATTTGAAATGTATGTCATACGTATTAGTGGCACTATTGTGACAGAGTATGATGTCCTTTAGAGGATTATCATTTGTGAGCACAATTAAAATGAATAAAATCCCTCTCTCCTTCATCACCGCCTACACTACATGGCCTTGGTCCTCACATGTTCACTACTGAAATTCCCTTCTCGCTGGTCTCCCTGATGGCTTTGTGCTACTAAACCCAGGCAGCTAATGTTGAATGCAGCTGCACAACTTGTCTACAATCTTCCCAAGAGCATGTTCATGTCACACCCCTCATCTCACCTAACTGGCTACCTGTTACAGCATGTATCAATTTGTATTCAATTGGTACTAGCATGATGGGCAGCACCACCATACTCCCAATAAATGTTCAAACCCAACCCCCCAGCCAGATCTCTTAATTTTTCCACCTATAAACGACTGGCCATCCCCTTGCTGTATGGTCACTTCTCCCAGTCACAATGCCTGTCTGTACTATACTAGCCTCCCTTGGTAGTCAGGACAGCAGTGCTGGCTGTAGTAAGTGCTGGCCATCTTCAGCCCCCTCCCATGTCGACCTCGTATCACTCCCACTTTTTGTACTAATTCAAGTTATGGTATTTTTATTGTTTTATGGTTTTGTTCTAATAACTTATTATGGATGTCATCTTATGTATTCAGAATTTGTCTGGCATGATTGTCCTTCTGCATAAAATTAAATATATAAAGTAAAAACTCTTTGCTCTTCATTTTATTTAACTATAGTTGTGTAATTTCATTTGATTATTTTGTAATAAGCTAAAACAAATAAGTGAATTCCTGAGTATTTATAACTCATTCAGTGCTGCGGGTGACATAAGTCGACAAAAATATGAACGGTCTAAGGTGCCGAGGGCGACTAACGTCGACCAGAGCCGTCTTTACACTGCTATACCGCTGAATTCCGGATTTTAGTCTGAAAAAAATAAATAATGACCATTTCTTTTACTGCCTTTTACCCGGATTTGCTCTTTCTTTCTTTTTTCTTTTCTTTTTTTACAAAACAATACAAAATAAAGTGATTCGGGAATGTACAATCAGTTTAGTTTTATAAAAATATCAAACATATTATGGGTCAGTCATTATTGCTGACAAAAATCATTTAATCCTGCACCTTTTACAAACAAGGGCATAAGAATAGTACAAACAATGGATGCCTGAGATTACATGTCAGCGCAGAATCGCGTATTTACATGACACTTGAGCGATTAAATAGGGCCATGGTTATTCTCCAGTCATGACACGAATGTGAGAAATCCCTTATGAACATAGGGAGAACCAATAAACATTCAGTGGGGAGACTAGCAATCTGTGGCAATTGGCAATTGACAACTTGTGGAGTGCATTTTGCCAATCAGGATTAGAGAGAAAAGGGAGAGAAGAGGTGATAATTAACTACTACAACCGCTACACAAATTTGAATGTAGCTGAACTACCAACAAACTGCTGAAAAATGTAATTAAACTACTAGTTTAACAACATGTAGTTAAACTACTCCTGAACATAAAATGTTTAAAATGCCAGCAATGGTTTTTATAGAGGGGAGGGACCTTGGTTGTGTCTAGCCTATCAAACAGCAACTTTAAGATCACGTTCCATTGAGGACTGTACACATTCAGCTAAAATATACAATGTGTTTCTTCATCTACGGATATTGGTCCGTAGTAGTCGGACAGTAGTCATATCCGGAAAAAACACAATATCCATACTGGATAGTACTATCAGGCTCACCCCTAGTATGTACATCTTTTAAGGCATGGTAATTCACTGAAAAGGGTTTTGCAAGGTTTTCCATCACCACTCATCTATAGTGTAACCATTAGTCTCTTGGTGTCCGGCAAATAGCAACCATACATCCATACAGTCTTCACTGTATCATTTATTGGCCCAGGTTGGTTTGGTGTACAGCCATGCAAACCCATTATCCGTCTGCCAGTGCAATGTGCTGTAGATCACAGAATCTGCTTGTCTCATAAAACACAAGGCTTTTCTCCTCCTGGAGGTAAATTTCTTAGTATGTTATTGCTTCTCTGCATGGATATGAGTCTCAGGAGCCTTTGACAAATATGGGAAAGAATGCTGCAGTGTCATGGAGAAGGAGGAATAAATGTGATACATGTGTGTAGTTAGGAACTGTAGTGGAAAATGAGTGCCATTACAAATTACCATGTATTACAGAGAGTACAGGCATTCCGTTTTTGTTCCTGCGCAGTGGCGGGTGAAATTTGGAAACTCTGGGGACTTAACACAGTGGGCAGTGATCAAAGGTTGATCTCTTCTTTCCTACCAGGAATTTGAAATCCATTCAAGTATACAAATTTTTATGCCACACTGTAGTGCAGATAGAGGACAAATTGTTTTCTAATTATGATCTTACAGTATTCATTTTTATATTATTACCCAATAATAAATAGTATAAAATATTATTCCATATGCAGAGCAAGACATCAAAATATTGCTAGATCAACCTTTGATCACTGTCCACTCAAACAGTGTGCCAAGTCCCCAGAGTTTGCAGAAGTATTATAATATACTGTATATTAGCCCCTTCGCAAATTTGGTAAATTATCATCTATTTAGGGGGTACTCTGTTTAAGGCTTTATAACTCCAGGTGTGAGCATCACATACACTTGGTAAATGGTAAATGGCCTTTACAATACAAACTTAGATTTGTTTATTTTCATAATTTAAGTCAAAATAAAGTGCCACAAATGCAAAGAAACTTTGAAAAAATATATTTAACTACAAATCAACAGGTTTGGCTCATAAAACTCACTTTTGCACTTGGAAAAACTATTTTTTCGTATTCTATCACAAATAAAGGCTCATGGTTTTAGTTTCATCGGCTTAGATTTTAGCCTATTGGTTTTTGATTTAAGGCTATTTTGTAGGCGACAAGGCTCATTTACGATCTGTAGCCCATTTTTTAATTATTATTATATTACTAATATTATTGCCCATTTATTTATTTATCCAAAGTGATATGACATTGCAGTCAAAGAAACATCTCGCGAAAGCAAGGCAATCCTGGAGAAAATAGTGAATTTCAATTAAATAAAAATAGTCCGTTTGCATGGTGGAAAATAACAGTTTATCAGTAACTTACCAATAAGCCACCCATCTCCATGAGCACCTTGTGCAAGACGCCTCCCAATTCCACTGTTTTACACCACAAAGGAGTCGTGCGCTCCCCAGGCCATTGAGCGAGACGACATTCAGCAGGTTGTATTTAGCATCTGATGGGTCAGGTGGCGGCGCTTTAATGCGTACATGTGTGCAGTCTATCGCTCCTATGATGTTGGGTAGTCCAGCGATGGCATGAAAGTCCCTCTTGATCTGTACTTGTTGGATGGTGGTGTATGGGAATTAGATTTACCTGGGTGATAGTCTGATGAGGGCTTTGATGACCGGGGGGAGCGCACGGCTCACAGAAGACTGGGATACACCTGATCTGTCCCCTTTGGAACGTTCCTGTGGCCAGAAATCCGAGGCTGGTTAATACTTGGAGATGTGTAATAAGGTTGGATCGGCGTGTCTGTCTGCTGAGTTGCGGCTCCAACAACGTACATATATGTAGAAGCACAGCCTGTGGTAACCTAAAACGGGACACTAGCCATTCGTCTGTCTCTGAAAATAGATTAGCGCGTTCTCTAAAGACGTGCTGTCTTCCAAGGGCCTGATGGTCTACGGCCGCGCTACTCAACACGCGGCCCAAGGTTAATATTATTGCGGCCCGGTTGAATTTGAATTGTCATAGCAACTGACAATAAAAATATCATATTCTAATTTCAATGAACACAAACCATTTCTAAACTAAATTCTTACTGACCACAAGAGGGCGATCGTGCATACTGTGCTTATTTAGAAAGTGTGGGATCAACAAAGAAGAAAAAACAATCGTGCAGAAAGTCTAGCCTAGCCTTCTCTGAAGTCATGGCAAAACCGGCAAAACGTAAAATTTCTGATGAACACAGGGTATTTCAAAAAACATGGGAGGAAGAATTCGCTTTTGTTGAGGTAAATAGCAAACCAATGTGCCTTCTTTGCCAGAGAACAATAGCAGTACCAAAACGGGCAAACGTTCAACGACACCATGATAGCTATCACGGTGACTTCGGAATTACATATCCATCTGGGAGTAATTTGAGAAGAGACAAAGTTAACACTCTCATTAAAAACTTTCGTGGCCAGCAAACTGTGTTGAGATTTAACTGTAAGGAAAGTGAGAGGGTCACTGAGGCATCGTACAAAATAGCATGGAATGTAGCGAGGAGTCGAAGGCCTTTCACTGAAGGGGAGCTGATTAAGAAATGTTTTCTGGACTGCAGTGAGTCACTTTTCGCTGATTTTAAAAACAAAGACGACATCCTCCTGCAGATATCCAAGTTGCAGCTTTCAGATTCGACCCTCTCCAGGCGTGTGGAAAACATTTCTGATTATTTGTTTGTGAAATTGATCGAAGAGCTCAAGAAGACGGAGCATTTTAGCCTCGCCATAGACGAGTCAACCGATGTGTCAGACACTGCGCAGCTTATGGTATGGGTGCGTTTTTTTAATGGCAATACTTTTGTGGAGGAAATGCTCGCTCTTCTGCCTCTGAAAGGTCAGACAAGAGGAGAGGATATTTGTTTGTCACTCATGGATTTTTTCCGAGGACCGGGAAGAGAGGTTGATTTGGGAAAATTGGTGTCAATTACCACCGATGGCGCGCCATCAATGGTTGGGAAGGAGAGAGGGCTCATCGCGTTACTGAGAAAAGACGGCGCAATTCCCGACTTCTTTGCCTATCATTGTATTCTTCATCAGGAACAGCTGTGTTGCAAGCTTAAGGGTGGTGAACTGAAAACAACGATGTGTAAAGTAGTTAGAGTTGTAAACTACATCAGAAGTCACGCGCTGAAACACAGACAATTCCGCACATTAGTTGAGGAATACGAGACGCAGTATCAAGACCTGACCCTGCACGCCGAAGTCCGATGGTTAAGTAGAGGCATTGTACTGGAAAGGTTTATGGACTTGCTGCCTGTGATTCAAGACTTCATTACACAGAGAAAGCAGGCGGATCTGGATTACGTCAATGATGAAAAATTCGCACTAGATGTGGCTTTTCTGGCGGACATAACCAAGCACTTAAACTCCCTCAATTTGAAGCTTCAAGGAAATGACAAAGTGCTGCCTACCTTGTTGAACGATGTTTCGGCCTTCGCGGAGAAGCTCTCCCTTTATCAAGAACAGCTTGGTGACAACGATTTTACGCACTTTGCAAACCTACACTCACAAGTCAATCAGCTGCACATCGTATCCTTTCAAACAGCTAATTGCGTCTCATATCTTGAATTGCTGGCCAGAGAGTTTGCTAGTCGTTTTACTGACCTGAAGGGGGTAATGCCAGTGATTCGCATGGTGGAGAATCCGTACAACACTGATGTGAAGTATGTTTCACAGCACTCTGAGAGGTTTGGAGTTTCAAAGGAAAGATTTGAAGAGGAGCTGATCGAATTAAAGAACAATTGCGTTTTGAATCAGAAACATAAGGATGAATCCATGGTGGATTTCTGGATGCATTATGTACCCGATGAATCCTACGGCACTGTCACTCTTTGTGCAAAGAAAGTCTTGACCTGTTTCGGATCAACATATGTGTTCGAAAGTGCCTTTTCATCAATGACAATCATCAAGTCAAAGCAGCGCAACTCTCTCAGTGACAAGCATCTCAGCGATTGTCTGCGCGCAGCAACGTCCGCATATCAGCCAGACTTGAGACGATTAGTGGCGAAAATGCAGACTCAAACGTCGCATTAAGTAAGTATAGCCGATTTATTAAAATATTTGTTTTTGCTTTTCAAGATCGAGACTATCATCTGAACACTGAGAATGAATGTCACTTGGAAGATTTTCATCATTCTTGTTTGTGTTTGTCTTTACTGTATTTCAGGCCTGGATGAATAGCAGCTCATCAGTCAAGCCATGCAGTTGAAGTCAGCTGATGTCCTTTTTCAGTTTATCCATGATAAACATTTCAAAAATCTTATTTTTGTTTTTTAAAAGATATTTGTATTTTATGTCTTTATTTGTTCAAAGAGAAGAAACTTATCTGTTACTCAGACTTGATTTCAATTTAGTAGGCCTATATTTATTTTATTAACCATTCTTGTGATTTATTGCAACAGCAATGTAACACCTTTACATTTACTGAATAAAGCCTACTTATTTTGTCATTTAATCATTTGATATCCATGTGGCTTGAAATAACACTACAAACACCACAAAATAGTTCTTATATGACCAAAAAATTTGGGTTGCGGCCCTTTGACATAGCTGTATCTTGCTGTGTGGCCCTTGAGCCATGTAAAGTTGAGTAGCCCTGGTCTACGGCATCCAAAAAAAGTAGGTAAGCCATGATGTTGCGCATGGTAACACTGTTGGCCTTATATGCAGGGACCAATTAGTGCGCCATTTAAGTCGTTTTGCAGTTTGAGATGTTTATATTTATATTGTAGTATTATACCATACTCTCAATAGCCACAATTGAAACGAATGATAATGATATAATTATATTAATGAATTATGAATTATATTATCCTACAATTTGAAAAGAAAAGTCAAATATAGGCCTACAATTGTCAAACAGGATACTTTATACATTATGAATTCTATCATTTATCGTGTAATTTATATATTCAAACTCATCAGTTCTTCTAAGTAACAAAATAGACACAATCCATTAGTCAAAAACAAAGCGGTTTTGCTCTGGAGAATGGCAGGCAAATTGTACGTATGACTCGTATGACAGCTCTGGACCACTTGTAAATCTTGTTCGTACCTAAGAGAAAATTCCAAATACTTACGAACAAATTTGTGCGAAAAGTGGTTTTTGCATCTGGCCCAATGAGTGAAACATGAGAATGTATGCAGGAATGAATGAGCTAATGAGAGTGAGTGTGGAATGCGAGCGGGGAAGGTGAGTGATTGGCTGAGGGATAATGAGAGGGGAAATGAGGAAACAAGGAGGAGAACCACACCCAGCCTGCACAACACTGAAGACAAATAGGGAAACGTAACAATGTGACATGAAACGAGAGGAAATGGGGAAAACACAGAGAACAATAGGAAAGTGGACTGAAAGGGAGGCAGCGGATGCAACAGTATATTTCTCAAACCGATTGTACCAGACAATAAATGACCACTGAATTTTGAAAGGAACATCTCAATTTGTAAAACCAATGGTAGGATTGTATATTTATTTCATATTTAGTAGCATATATTGCTAATACAATACATGGTAGAATGAGACAATACTTTCACATGTTTATTTTGCATTTGAGTGAGCAGGGCTTTTCACTTTTTTTCTGGCATACGAGCAGGCTATTGTTGGGTTTATCTTGTTTCTATGACGGAATTCTAATTTTATATGATGAATAAATATATTTATAAACTCAAACATAGACGCTATTGTCCACTATGTCATGCATGGGTTGGTATAGACTGGGTGGGGGGTTGCTTGACACTTAGAAACTACGCATTGGCCAGAAATTGTCGCGAATCGTCTACCAATAAAGTTAAAACACAGTGCTTGTGTTTTCCGCTAATAGTTTGGCTGCAGGAGCAACGCATGTCTCAGTTGAGCAAAAAGTCCTCGCCGGCGAGACCATCTGAACAAAGGGGCTAATTGCAATGGGTGGTCACTGTGGAAATGTTGACTGTACGTTGACTGTAACTTTGGCAAAATGTAACAAGATCAACTCTTCAGGGTTAATCAGAAAACAGCTTTAGCTTAATATACTGGTAAGTAAACATACTGGTTTCTTAAACATATTTATACGAGATTTCTGAGAAAAAAATGAGGTATCTTCTAAACCGAAAGTGCATCAGGTACTTACGGTGGCCCAGAGGTGCAATCCACATTTCTAAAAATAAATCTTTGTTTCTAAATAGAAATCCTCTTTTCTAAAAAGAAATCTTTGTTTCTAAAACAAAATCCTTATTTCTAAATTGAATCCTTGTTTCTAAAAAAAAATCAGTGTTTCTAAATGTAAATCCTTGTTTCTAAATGTAAATCCTCGTTTCTAAAACACAATCCTCGTTTCTAAAACACAATCCTCGTTTCTAAAACACAATCCTCGTTTCCAAAACGAAATCCTCGTTTCTAAAACCAAATCCTCGTTTCTAAAACCAAATCCTCGTTTCTAAAACACAATCCTCATTTCTAAAACACAATCCTCGTTTCTAAAACCAAATCCTCGTTTCTAAAACCAAATCCTCGTTTCTAAAACCAAATCCTCGTTTCTAAAACACAATCCTCGTTTCTAAATCCAAATCCTTGTTTCTAAAACCAAATCCTCGTTTCTAAAACCAAATCCTCGTTTCTAAAACCAAATCCTCGTTTCTAAAACACAATCCTCATTTCTAAAACAAAATCGTTATTTCTAAATTAAATCCTTGTTTCTAAAAGTTAATCCGAGTTTCTAAATTGAAATCCTTGTTTCTAAATTTAAATCCTCGTTTCTAAATTCAAATCCGAGTTTCTAAATTGAAATCCTTGTTTCTATTAAGCCTGAAAGCTAAATGCTACAGTTAGCATACTGGGACCAGATGACGTATGCACGAGTGAGTCTGAGAGTGCAATTTGCATAGCAAGTTTAAGGAGAAGCTGGTCTTCTGGCATAACAACTATCACAAAATTGCCGAACAAATTAAAGTTGAGTTTTCTTGCAGACATATTAACATAAAGCCTGTTAACAAGTCCAATAATTTCAGGAATATAACGGAAACTCGCTCTTATACGGAACTGCAGCTTGATTACAGGAGCCTACATTAAGCCAATCGTGTGGTTCAGTTTGTCACCTACAAAAAACAGGCTTATCATTTCCCGTTCATTGTTGCACTGTAGGCTACGTTGCCTACAGTACGGTACACATTAACTAGCTGTTATTTTATGTAAAACGAAATTGATCTCTCGCCAAAGCAAAATGAACTCCATGTAGGCTAACTTAGCCTGCATGTGGTCCTGACAAATTGTTAACCAGGCTACTAATTGTAGTACTGTGGCGACCTGGGGATTGTCAACTGGCCAGCTAGGACCGGGTAGTGAGCCGCTACCCGGTCAAGGTGTACATAATTGTAAATAACGTGCTGTGTGTGTTTAAATTGTGTCGTTAACTTGTTAGCCGCGTCTTGTGTTAACCGTTTTGTTTTAAATGTTACTGTCAATTTTAACTGTCTGTTATGTGTGGCTGTGATTGGCTAGGAATCGGTAAGTGTGTGCGCCAATCACAGCCTATATAGTGCCTATATAAGCAGTGTCTGAAGCGATTCAGTTGTTAGTGTGAAGAAGTGTTTCCAAGCTGAGCTGAGCTGATTGTTGTGCAGAAATTCCAAAGGCTCTTTTGAGAGCTGGTGAGGTAGCGCTAATAAAACGAAGCTCGGCTGAGCGATTCGGAACTGCAAGCCGCTGTCTCCCTCCCTCATTCTCCGCGCTCGCTACAGTACATTTAGATTCTTTAAAAAATATATAAAGTCAACACTTTTTATGGACATGATAATGTCTTGTCCAATTAATATTATCGTGAGTGGTAGCTTAACTGTCGGGTAGCTATATAAAAATACTGTAAATCCTTGAAATTAGCCATGATTCACCCAGTAGAGCGGGACTGGCATGACGCTAACTGCACAACAAATTAGCTATTCAAGTGTATAGGGCAGGCTAATTCATAACGCTTTCATTAACTTTAATTTGTGACTTTATTTATGGAGGGGGCACACTCGGCTAATTGTGAGATTTAAAAAATCAGGCCGTAGCTACATAAAAGGAAACAATGTTTGTTTCTTAATGAGCTACGTTGTCTAAATTAAACGCGTGAAAGGTAGGCTATAGGCGAGCCAATGGCTCAGATCACAAACACCGCTTTTGAAAGTGGAACAGCAAAGTTTCCAGTTTGTGGAAAGTGCTCTGTGGTAAATAGAGTGATATTATTTTTAAGTTAACGTGCGTACGGATAAATGTTCTGCAAAATGACGTTAGCACAAACGCATTCCTGTGGTTTTCCCTGCCTCGATTACTTGCGATTAAAAAGTAAAACCGGCATCGGCATGTCAAAATTGGAAATTAAATTCTAAGGTTATGTGAAATTTTACTGTGTAGGCAGATTTCAGATATCAAGAGGCAGCCTTCTAATGGATTTCATGATAAGAATTGCCTAATAGGTATATCAGTACAGCAAGAATATGAAACACAAGGCTGATATTATAGTATGTAGATTGCTTTATTATTACAAACCAAGAGGACATGACATGTGTTGCTTTTAGGGCCTGGTTCCTTCGGTAAAAATGTTATACATTTCCCGCAGTGATTGCAGAACGACTGCAGAACTGAAAGGACCTTGCCACAAAATGGACAAAACATAATGAAAAAATACGACACGGAAAAAAATGTTTTACGCGAGTATTGGAGGCTAACTAAGTTAACTATCAAGCAATATACCTTGCTTGGCAACGTTAAGCAAGCAAGGCCAGCGAATAACTTGGCTTGTGTAAAAAATAATGTATAGTACACCATACTAACAAATTGGTAAATAGCTTTTCAAGTCCACGAAGCACGCGTGAGCAACGGTACGTAGAACGGGGAGTCCTGGAGTACAACTCACAATTCATTATGATCATCATAAAATAATTAACAACTTTTCTGTCAAAGCATCGAAGTTGACCACAATTGGTAGGGTGTCTGGACCACATGCAGGCTAAATTGAGTTTGTTTGGTGAGAGATCAATTTCGTTTTACATCAAATAACTTAGCTAGTTAATGTGTACCGTACTGTAGGCAACGTAGCCTACAGTGCAACAATGAACGGGAAATGATAAGCCTGTTTTTTGTAGGTGACAAACTGAACCACACGATTGGCTTAATGTAGGCTCCTGTAATCAAGCTGCAGTTCCGTATAAGAGCGAGTTTCCGTTATATTCCTGAAATTATTGGACTTGTTAACAGGCTTTATGTTAATATGTCTGCAAGAAAACTCAACTTTAATTTGTTCGGCAATTTTGTGATAGTTGTTATGCCAGAAGACCAGCTTCTCCTTAAACTTGCTATGCAAATTGCACTCTCAGACTCACTCGTGCATACGTCATCTGGTCCCAGTATGCTAACTGTAGCATTTAGCTTTCAGGCTTAATAGAAACAAGGATTTCAATTTAGAAACTCGGATTTGAATTTAGAAACGAGGATTTAAATTTAGAAACAAGGATTTCAATTTAGAAACTCGGATTAACTTTTAGAAACAAGGATTTAATTTAGAAATAACGATTTTGTTTTAGAAATGAAGATTTACATTTAGAAATAAGGATTTTGTTTTAGAAACGAGGATTTACATTTAGAAATAAGGATTTTGTATTAGAAATGAGGATTTCTATTTAGAAACGAGGATTGTGTTTTAGAAACGAGGATTTGGTTTTAGAAACGAGGATTTGGTTTTAGAAACAAGGATTTGGATTTAGAAACGAGGATTGTGTTTTAGAAACGAGGATTTGGTTTTAGAAACGAGGATTTGGTTTTTAGAAACGAGGATTTAGTTTTGGAAACGAGGATTGTGTTTTAGAAACGAGGATTGTGTTTTAGAAACGAGGATTTGGTTTTAGAAACGAGGATTTGGTTTTGGAAACGAGGATTTGGTTTTAGAAACGAGGATTGTGTTTTAGAAACGAGGATTTGGATTTAGAAACGAGGATTGTGTTTTAGAAACGAGGATTGTGTTTTAGAAACGAGGATTTGGATTTAGAAACGAGGATTTGGTTTTAGAAACAAGGATTTGGTTTTAGAAATAAGGATTTGGTTTTAGAAACAAAGATTTCTTTTTAGAAATGTGGATTTCACCTCTGGGCCACCGTAGGTACTGTATATAGTACAGTAAGCAAGGGGAAACGGCGAATGCTCATTTGTACAATGTTTTTTTTTAAAAAGTATTGTTTCTATACGTGAACATGATTTTCTTAGTGTGTATAAATAGTGCATTTTATGCATTTTACAGTCTGTGGCTGTGGCAAGAGGAGGGTCGTAAGTGCTTTGGGCTATTAATAGCACCCTCCTAATTTATTGCACTGAAGTTTAACTGGAGAAGCTGAGGTTTAAGAGGCTACCCTTTTAAACAATACTGTGTCAAAATTTACAGGGTTTTCTTAAAGCTGTAGTTTATCATTTCAGACAAACATGAATACTGTAATTGAGACAGATACGTCTCAACCACTCGGGGTGAAGTTTATAGAGTTAATTGGCCACACCCCACAGGATGTTGAATTGGAATGACAGGAAGTGTTATTATAACCCTTGTTATTACTTTCTATTGCCCTGCTAGACAATGCCCCAGGTTTCTCTGATTTTATGTTTATTATCTTTACTAGCTACGACAGTTTTCTCTTAACCAGCGATTTTAACCTACACATAGACAATGCCACTGATTCCAGGGCTGCTGATTTTATTAATCTTCTAAACAGCCTAAATCTGGTTCAGCATGTCTCTAGTCCCACACATTACCGTGGCCATACTTTAGTTATACCTAATATTTAGTTATCTTGAAGGATATGTTTCTTCCATTCTCAATATAATTGTCTCAGATCACTATTGGATTCTTTTTAACATTAATCTGGAAACCACTGCCAAAAATGTTTCAGATCGTATTGTAAAGAAGTGTTACATCGATGCCACAGTAACTGCACATTTCTCCTCTCTGATACTTTCTTCAGCTCTGTCCACTTCTAATTTGTCTGTACATGACCTTGCTAACAATTTCAATGAAAATTTTTAAAAATACATAGACGCTGTAGCTCCAATGAAAATAAAAAAAACGCTCTCATAGCCAAACTATACAGTGGAAAAACAGCACTACTTCTCAGCTGAAAAGAAACTGCCACCAAGCTGAGCAACTATGACACAAAACTAATCTCCAGGTATACCACAATATTTTTAAGGAGTGTGTTGCTGCTTACAATAAAGTTATGTGGAAAGAAAGACAAGCCCACTTCTCTACGATCATCTCTAATAATACTAATAATCCTAGAGTACTGTTCTCAACTATTGATACTTTGTTATTAATAGCCAAGACTCCTCTGAAAATTGTGAAGATTTTGCATCCTTTTTTAGAGACAAGATTATTAAAATCCGTGCTGGTATAGCGAGTCCCAGTGAAAGCCTTACATTGGACCTCCCAATTGACTCTTCCACTGCATGTTTGAGTACCTTCACTGAGGTAAGTGAAATGATGCTTCGGGATATCATCCACATGCTCTATAGATCCCATTCCGACCAAATTATTTAAAGATGCATTTGACTGCCTATCTACAAATTGTTAATTCATCGTTACTGATGGGTATTTTCCCTGCAACTTGGTGAAAATGTTTCTAAACTAGTAGATGCAAACTGGCATAGTGTCAGGGGAGCATTCCAGGACAACTTTTATTCTCTTTGTACATGCTTCCTTCAGGTAAGATCATCCAGCATTACAATGTGAATTTCCATTGTTATGCTGATGATACGCAGCTGTATGTCTCCGTTGAGCCAGACAATCCAAATGCCATGAGCGTTCTTGCAGCCTGTCTAGCCAACATAAATAAACGGATGAACAGAAATTTCTTGAAATTAAATGAAGAAAAGACTAGGTACTTCTAGTGGGCCCTAAGTCAAAAAGAGACAAGCTGCAAGCAAAGATGGGAAGCCTGGCTCAACAGACAAAATCTGAGATCAGAAACCTGAGAGTTATCTTGGATGCTGACCTAAATTTTCTATCTCACATAGACAAGGTGACCAAGACTGTATTTTTTCACTTAAGAAACAGCCAAAGTAAGACCCTTTTTAACTCACCAAGATGCTGAAAAACTGATACACGCTTTTATCTCTAGCCGCTTGGACTACTGTAATGCACTTTTTACCGGCCTGCCCAATAAGTCTATTGATAAACTCCAAGTTATCCAGAATGCTGCTGCTAGAATCTTAACAAAAACCAAGAAAAGAGAACATTATTACATTATTACACCCGTCCTTGCTGCTCTGCACTGGCTCCAGTTTCTTTTAGAATCAATTTTAAAGTCTTGTATACGTGTATATAAAGCTTTACATGGCCTAGCACCTTTTTATATCAAAGATAGCCTATCACCTTATGTACCGACTCAAGCACTTAGATCATCCACAGTGGGCTTACTTAATGTACCTGTGGTTAAACAGAAACAAAGTGGTGAGAGTGCTTTCTGCTATTATGCACCAAAAAAAAGGAACACTCTCCTACAAAACATTAGCAGACTCAGTTGGCAATTTTAAAAAGCAGCTCAAAACCTTCCTTTTTAATTTGGCTTTTAATACATTTTTATTCTGCCCATTGATACTTATTCATATTTTTATTTTGTTTTATAAAATAATTTATTGTTATTTTTTATTTTACTTATTTATTTTACTCTGACTCTTTTATACTAAATATTTTATTTTATATGATTTTATTCATGTTTCCATTTCAATATACATTGTTTTATTTTTCTAGTTTATTCTCTTTGTTTCTATGTTTTAAACCTTTATAACTGATTATGATTGCTGTGCTTTTCCCTGTTTTTTGCCTTTGTTTTTATTTTTTCCTGTTAAGCACTTTGAGCTGCAGTCTATATAAAAGGTGCTATACAAATAAAGTTATTATTATTATTAAGTGGAATTTAACTCATTGCAATTCAAAGAGATTCCATTCAGTCACACAACAGAAAAATCTTATTAAATCTAACATGTATTTTTCAGCAAAATATAAATAATCACATTATTTATTTCAAGAAATGATTCCCATTTCTTCCCTTAATAATGAGTAATATTATTTTTCATTTCAACCTTAGCAATCAAACGAACGACACAAAGTAATGGTAAATGCAATGATCATTTATTCCATTCCACAACTCATTGTTCAACATTGTTACATTTAATTGTCAAAAGATCCTCAATGGTTCTATCACTGAAATTGCACCATAGTCTGAATATCTTTCCTGCTACGCTGGAAATCCTCTGAACAGGTGCAGAGGAAGCTGGTATCGTAAGATAGTTGCATGCAAGTTGTACTAGGTAAGAAAAAACTGCTTTGGTTTTCTTTCCAATAGGCCAAAGGGCCAGTATCCTCTGCAACACATGGCAGACTCAAGTATATTGGGACCTCATGTGAGGTTTTGGCTACTGGTGGGGAAGTGGACTGACTTCCCATTGTTGTGACAAATTATAGATTATTCATTATTTATATACAATTATATATCATACTGTAGGACCAACTGTATTAAAATGTAGTGTTAATATGAATATGTTCTTCTGTGGTAGGATGAATAGCAAAAAGGCCCATATGTGCAAAACAGCACATATCCAAGGCCTCACACTCACGCCGGAAAATGAGCTCATTATTTGTATCGAAGTGTGCTCAATGAACAATGGTCCCACGCTAGGCACCCAATATGAGCTCATCTCGACACCTGTAAATCAAGGACATATACACACACCCACATGCAGGGGAATTGAAGAAAAACTCGCTCTCAGCCATATTGCAATACACTCCCCAAAATGTCCCATGACGAGCTTTTAGTTATCTCAAAAAGTAGGCAATGAACCCATTCATTCACACACACACACACACACACACACACACACACACACACACACACATACACACACACACACACACATACTCACACATACACACATAGGCAATTAAATGTTCCTAGCCCGTCTGAAGAGATAAGCATGAATGACTCCCTACACATTCTCTGAGAAGAACATCCAGCACTCTGACCTTGGAGGTGTGTGTGTGCGGTTTGAGGAACTGATGGAGTTTGTTGAATCCAAAGAAAACATTTATCTTCTATCTTTACAAACATTGGTGTAAAAACTATGTATTGAACTACTATTGTCAAACCGTGACTAGGATGTTTCTGATATGATTAAATCATGGCATTTCATCAAAACTACCATATAAATAAGGGTCACATGTAATGCTTGATTGGGACCGGCAGAGACCGCTGCAGCCCATGGAAAAGTAATCGCCCAGGTAATGGGAACACCCCAAAAAAAGGGGGGGGTCGCAATAACATATAAGATGTCAGTTGAGCTTCATGATGCGCTTGTTATGTTTTGCTTCTGTCATTAACGGACCTGTTTTACGTCTTGTGGGTGAGCATGAAATTGACGGACTTAGACTGGACCGTGTGATTGAGAATGTTTTTAACATATGTATGTTTAGCCGATCAGCCTGGGTATGTATATTCGTGCAAATCTTTTTATAATAAATTACGTTATACCAGACTCTGGAATGTGGTGTCTAATTGGAAGAAAGTTTAAGTAAAGTGTAGTTGAATGGTCCTGACCCCTCCCGACAGGGCGGTGATAGGATTGTTCGATTTATTATACTTCACCATGTAGAAAAAGAGTTTGGGACACTTGAGCAATGCAGTCATTCACTTTTGGGGAGAGTGACACAAGTTTTGCAGTGAAGGGATTTTTAATGGTGATCCGCTCTTCACCATTAGACCAGTCCAGTTTGAATCTTAGATCAGCCCTCTGAAAGTATTCCAAGTCCTCAAATTTTGCAAGACATTTCTCAACTGAGGTTTGTAGAGTGGACACAAACTTGCTGTTACCAGTCATCTTCATGTTTTTGACTGCATGCCTTAAGCCTCGGACACATGCAATCACAAAGCTGGAGGTTACCACTTTCTCTGCCTGACATTGATCTGACCTCTTCAAAGGGTTCCAAAACCTCACAGAGATCCCGCATGATATTCAGTTCATAGGATGAGAGTTGGACAGGGCAGTGGAGTTCAGCAAAAACATTGCTTGCAACGTTAAGGACAGACCTGAACAACTGGCTATTCCAGCGGGTGGTGTTGGCAGGCTGAAGTTCCCTCCTTCCAGAACATTAGTAGCATGTGTAGACTTGTGGCAAAAAGACACTCGTTTTTGGACTTTGCCCAGTAAGTTTTTTTATGGACCCAGCTTGATCCATGGCATCACAAACCACAAGTTGTAGAGTGTGGACAAAGCATGAACTTCTCTCTGTAGGGAAGTAGACCATCTCCAATTCAACATTCACAACTTCAAAATCAGATGTCTCATCCTGCTCCTCCTCTTCACCATCGACAAACAACCTGTATTAGTGGAAAGAGGGTGAATGCCTTTATCATGTTTGAGGCATTATCACTCATAATGAATGGCACATTGTTCTGAATGTTGTAAGTTTCAAGGGTATCTTCATAAACTCTGCAAATGCTCTCAGCTGTATGTCTCCCTTTAAAATGCTGACAGCTCAGCATCACATTCTGTGATCTAAAATCTGTGATGAAATGACCTGCCATTCCAAAATATTACCTCAGTTTGACCATATATCAACTGTCAAGCAAATATTATCAGTTGTTTCCACCATCTGATTAATCAAATTAGTTTTTACAGTGGCTGTGTGCTGAGGGATAAGGTTTTGGCTGAGGTTTCTCTGGGAGGGCATTGTAAAGGAAGGTTCAGCCAAATGCAAAACACTGATGAAATACTTATTGTCTACAGTAGCGAGGGGGAGCAGACCATTGGCAGTATATGTGACAATTCTATCAGTCAGAGCAACTTAACGTCTAACAGTTGTTGACCACTTACAGCTGGAACTTGCTGCTTCAGCAGGTTGAGCCTGAGTTGCACTGCTTTGGTTGGATTGTGTGACCACTGGTTTCAGAGTCCACCAAGAGTTCAGGGTGTTTCTTCTGGAAAAGAAAAACAAGTCTATCATCTTCTCAATTTAGGTTATTAAGAGAACAAAGATTTCTACAATTTTTACAATTGACAAAATTGAATTTATTGCCCCACATAATGATATAATAATAATAATAGGCTAATAATAATCATCATCATTAAGGCTGCCCCCAAATAGTCGACTAAACCATTAGTTGATCAAAAGAACTTGGTCGACTAAAATTTTAATTAGTTGAATCATCGCAGTGTGAAAAAATTTGAGAGTGGAACTATTAATTCCGGATGTGCACCAGTGGCGGCTGGTGATCTAAATATAGGTTGGGGCGCTAGCATTTCTAAAAAAAAACAAATACATCTGACTTTGACTTTAAACAGAAAAAACAAGCCACCTTGTGTCTCAGTTGCATAAGACAGTTTAATTGGCAACAGTGGAGGACAGTTTTTCAAGTAAGACATCACTGAACAGTGGAGGAGCCTCTGTTCATTCAAGTTAGGCAGGACTCATACATTCAGATTTAGACTTCAAACAGATAGGCTACCACAGACCTCCTGGCAGCACCGGGTCCAAATCAAACACAACAGCACTGTCATGTTGCCTAGAGAGGTGCTAATTGCTGCCCCCCACACACAACTCCTTGCTGCACAATTCCTTTGTATTGCTAAACCGCTAAAAACCTCAGACTGAGAAGAGCCTACTTGACTGGTCATTCAAATGAGTCATCATACATTTTGAGACAAAAACATACAACACTAAAGGTGAATTGGCCCATTACAACACAACAACACACTAATGTTGCCTAAAACCACTACTACACCTCTTCGTTATGCTTTCTAATGCCAATTCTGTAGCCTTCATCGAGTTGTTCAGCAATGCTAAGCCTGCCAAAAAAGTTTAGCTTCATACTGTTGTCAAGATGGCTGCGGCTACTTTCATGCCGTTTGCACTTTTCAGCAAGATGTTTTAGGTCTCGTACCCCCGTCGTTGTCCACAATGGTTCGGTGCCAGCACTTTGAAATAGCAAACAGGGAACGCAATAGAACGCATGACTCACAGCACATCCAGCTAGCCAACTCCGTTTGTCATAACACGAGCGAGAGAAGCCCCGGGTATAAGCCCGACCGCGATCACTTGTTTGCTGTTGAATGTGCAAATCTGGTCGCTCTGGTCCAAGTTCCTTTACTCTTTTCTTTTCTTCCAATGAACGCCTTGAGAAAGGTTCTTTTTGCAAAGAAATAACCGAATTTTCTTTGCTTTCTGTTCCACTTGAAGAAGCCATTTCGAATTATCTCTCTCGCTTGGTCTAGGTCTACTTGAATGAATGAGTAGCAGCCGACTGAACCTAGCCGTAGTACTTGCGCACTCGCAGTGATATCCTGCTAGATGCCGGCTGGGCGTGATAAACATGCCTTAAATCCAATCCAATAATATCATAAACCATGAGGACTAATCAGAAAAGGGTAGGATAGTCCGGGGCGCACAGGCCTGCGCCCGGGGGCCTACTTTTTTGGCCGCGAATCAGGCAGCAGAATCAGGGGGCTCGCCTGAAAATGAATGAGTGCTCTGATTCACCATAACATTACCGGCGCCCTGCAGTCCCCTGAACATGCATATGTAATGTATTAAACTTTAGACAACGCAAGGCCAACATATAACATGTTTAAGCTACTAAAAAATTAAATAATAATAAAAAAAAATAATAATTTTTTCAAAACTTTTTATTTTATTTGTATGTGGGGGAGGGGGGGGCGGCGCCCCAGCGCCCTCTATAGGCCGGCCGCCACTGATGTGCACCTTGTAACAAACAATTGGTGTCTATTAATTAAGGAATAGATCAGTTGTATAGAATGTCTGAGAAAATCAAAAGTATGCAAGCATTTTGAGCGTCTAAAGGATTACCCCAAAAAAGTTAAATGTCAACTCTGCAAGCAACAATTTGCCTATCATTCAGCGCATGTTCTCAATATAGAACATTATAACCTTTGCAATGTTTTTGCCATGTCTTATTGGATGCTTTGAACAATAAATAACAGCATTTCTAGTATTATTCGTTTAGTTTTACGCAAACAACTTAAAATTTACATTTGCTTGCAGAGGCGTAATTGTTGTTTTCTTGATATTTTGCAAGTTTTTACTAATTTGGCCAACTCGTCAGCACGGCTAGAGAAAATCCTTACCTTGCTTCCATGGATTTTGGGAGTGGGTCAGAAGAGGATGCCATAGTATTGATTCTATCAGAGAATATTCCTACGGGCATGACGGAGAATTTCCTCTTCGATGTGTTAGTATTACTACATGTAATATTTCTAAAATGTATATTCGTTTTTCCACTCCACCACAGTCTTGTGCCATATGTTTGTTATTGTTATTTTTGCATTTTGAGTGCATTTCACATACTGTAGTGTAAGCGGTCATAGGTGGCTCAGTCATGTTTTATGTTTGATTTGCCATGAAGTTAGAACATTTGCCAGCTTTTTCCTTATGGTGGAATATTATTTTATTATAATCTTATCATACATAATATAGACTATGGCATATCTTCCTGGGCTATACTTGTCACTTCGGGCATGGTAAATTATCATTCCAATTTACTGTGTGCTGCTGTGCTAGATGAATGTACATTTGTCCTTGGAGTGAAAAAAAAACTGAGAAATTTCATCCCAGGACATGCAGCAAAAGATGACATACTGTAGAGTACAGAAAAAAAGTGATGTTTTATTGAGGTACAAGCGTGAATGATTAGGCTACATATTTAGGTGTTTGTACCAATGTGATATCAATGTTTTCATCATCATAACCATCCCCCTATACTGATTAAAATATAATAATTCTCACTAGAAAGTTATGCAAAAGTGAGTATTATAAGCCAAAACAGTTGATTTATAGTTAAATATATTATTATTTTATGATTTACAGCAGTGCAAAATGTACCCATTTTGGATACATTTGGAGTACACTGCCTACACATTTGGTACACTGCCTACATTTTGCGTCATAGATCTTTAGTGGTTCTGCACCCTCATATTTCTTACACTTGTGGACAAGGAGTCTATGATCCAGGACATGTATAGTTGGTACTACTGTCCTCATTTAAGCCATTTGTAACGTCTTTGTGATGCTCTGTGATCTTACACCCGCCGCAGGGTTCATTATAGCTCCAAGTGCTCACGTCATTTAAATACCAAGTATTCTTGCGCCCATTGCAAGTGACTGGGAGTGTTTGTCTTAAGATGAGGTGTGGCCAGGATAATTTTTGACGTATTGTTATCTTGAGCCAGCAGAAAGCGATTGCGCTAAAACCACCACAAACCTGGTTTAAAGTTATGTCGCAGTTGTTTACATGTTATTTTAATGGCACATAGGCGTGTACACAATGTGCGTACACCCTCCTATCTGTTACACACAGGGGTGCGCACAAGCATGACTAAAAATATCAAGATTACAATGTGAAATATTATTATTGTGTAGGCTATATCAAAAAATGCATAATAATAAAAGGGTCCATAGGTCAAAGACCACATACCTGTCCCTCAGCGAAGGGGAATGCTGCATTAAATTGCTTTAAGCCCACTCCATCAACATCCAGGCGATGCGTGATGATACGTGTAAGGTTACATGTATAGACTATTCGCAATTATCCGGGATCAAGTTATGATATAACCTATATTTTCCAATAATATGGAAAATATATGGGACAATGGCTATCCATTAAAAACTTTGCTGGTAACACCTAGGTGCTAGCCTAATGTGCAAATTGTCATTTACACCTAATGCGTGAATTGTCATTCAATGGAAAACTCACGCACTGCAATAGACAGACATTTCAGTTCTGAAAATGCACTTCAGAGGTCATTACAATACAGCTCTCTTCATCTAGTAAATATAATGGTTTTTACTGAAAAAAGTTCAAAACCTTTGAAAATTTTGTTTTTCAAAAAGCCTAGGCTACAGTCTCCTGGGTTCGCTGTGCATAAGGTTTTTTCGATAGCCTACAATTAAAAAACGGAGATTCATTTAAATTTCACCATATTAACTGAATTTTAACCTTATTTTTCATCCTTCATTCATAACCGATTTAAGGTGGACCGGCAATCCTGAAACCGAAATGGTAGTTAATACATGAACTCACAGTATTAATTAACACCATGAGTTAATACATTAATTCAGACGTTATTCACATATGATTCACTTAGTTGTTAAGGTAGGCGCTTCATTCATTCTTGATATGTTAATGGTTTAATTAATCATTATTCATGCATTCATTAAAGTATTAGTAAATGCTATTTATGCACCAGTATTGTAAAGTGTTACCCAAAATAAAATTTGCAGCACATTACACAATTAATTCACAATTAATTTTAATGCAATTCTCTGCATGCGCTTTAACTTCATGCAGGAGCAGGTTCGTTTCCCCTGCTGTAAATCACACTTTTCACGGTCTTCCTGGAAAAGCGGACTTACGCTACCAGTAAAACAGGTTGGTCACATTTCCATAAGCAGGACATTATAAAACAAAGTAAAATATGAGCGAACCTATGGGTTCGCAACCATGACAACTTTAGTGTATTTAGTGTCATCATTAAGGCAAAATAACGGTATTTATGTTATTAATCAATATTAGAATGCACATAATGAACTTCGGCTGAAGCTTGAACTTCGAGAACAGCCTCATGGAATTCATGTTTCACAATGTTTCACTGTATAATGAAACAAAATTTGTTAAATAAGCAGGCTAATTTGACGTTTTCTAAGGTGAAACGGAAGTCATTCTGGTAGCTTATTCTCTGCTGTCTAAAATAACAGCACTGTCGGGAATTACCGGGAATCCGTGCCGGTGTTAAACCCTAATGTTAAAGATTATTATTGTGTATATCAAAACGCGCCATCACGGTTTGTTACGTTTCTGTCATGTTTATGCCATGTTTCATGTTTAGTGTTTGTCACAGTTTATTTTCTGTTTATGTTACGATGCAGTTCATTGTTTGCATACATATTTCCATGTTTTTCCGCAGCCTTGCGTTCATGCTGTTTCTTCTCTTGCTGTCACTCACGCTTCCCTAATTGTTTCATTCTCCCTTGTCTAGTTACTAATATACTAACATTAGATCAGGATTGGGTAATACTAACTATCTAACCATGTGTTCATGTTTACCTTACGTTTCTCGTACATGTTAATTACTAATTTACTAACGCTAGGTCAGGATAGGTTAACTACTAACGATTTACTAATTGCCTCGTTACGTGTCTCATTTTCTCAAGCTGTTGTGAATTTCCTGCTGCTCTCAAGCTAATGTCTGCACCTGTCTACACCTGCATATAAGATCAGTGTTCATGTCATGTCTTTGCGAAATTGTTGCCTTAGTTTACTATTGTCACTTTTGAGCGGTTTCCATTGTTTTGACTACCGTTATTGATCTAGCCTGTTTATTGACCATCGTTACTGCCTGCCTATTGTTTCCACTGCCTGTTTTTGACCACGAGTTTTGCCTGCTGTCTGTTTGTACCTCTGCCCCGCGGATAGGACTTCGGTCTGACTCCTGCTACGCCCCACGACTACGAACTTTGCTTTTTCCCTGTTTTGTACTTCTGCTCCGCTGAAAGCTACTCTGGTTAACAAACTCTTGCATGGATGCCGATTTCGAGACTGCCTTCTCCCTCGGTACTGTATCTTTGGTCTGGCTAGATTTATTGTTTTTTTGGACTTTGCTTGTGTGACTACGTTTTTGGATTTC
>CM040403.1:106908076-107229151 GCA_022702515.1 Ilyophis sp. 1 JC-2022
GAACACTTCAGATTGCATTTTAAAAGCCTTCACTTGTGCGTGCCAAGCAGATTGTGTGACCATGCCTGGACAGCCTGGACAGAGTTGAATAAACAAAGCCCTCCATACAAAGGTTACAGCCAGAAAAAAAAAACTTTTTGGTCAAAAAAGAAGTAAGCCAGTGACGCTCAACAGAGCTCAGGAAAAATGAACTGCGATACGCCAATATCCCCAACACCATTAGAAAGGTAGGGCACAGAATCAAAACAATAAACAGTCCCAGTAAGCATCATTACATTTCTTTTGACTTTATTGTTAGTGGAAGCATGGCACACGGTGATGGTATTTCTTCGTATAAATAAATAAATAAAATAATAACTCCATCAAACATAAAACAGGAGGTTTTTACAGCGTGCCACTGACTTTCTGATCATTTTTTCCCCAAAGAAATAGGTAGGTAAAACTGGTTTGAATGAGCCCTGGGAGCCCATTAACTCAAAGTCCCAGATGGTGATCCAATTGGCAAAGAAGTGGGGAAAGCTTGCTTCATATTTGTGGCTGGAATGCCTTGAGCATCCTCTACTGGTAAAAAAAAAAGAAAAGAAAAAAAACTTCAAAGGCTTCTCTGAATAATGAAGTGCATCATTTGAAATAAGTGGAACAGAATTCTTTATAACGGGTGTGTCGATGACATGAGCCAGACAACGTAATCAGTGTTTCCACAAAGTTATAGTCCCCAATGTTAAGTCCAATTCTTTACCACTTCAGTAATGCCACAAAAAAGCTGTGTTGATAGCAATAGGCAAATTCTGCAGCTGTAGGTACACCTTGGAGCTCCATTGAACAATACATTTTCTCTGCTAAACCTTCCTTTTTGACATTAAATATTTCAAGTAAGTAGTTACCCAAACAACTCCTGCTATTTATGTGCTTTACAACCATGAGTTATCAGAGAACAATGTACAGTCGGGAGCCAAATACTGTTAACAAAGGTCAAACAATCATTCAGCTTGTCAGAGGCCGTGTGTATGCACACAAATACATTCAAGTGTAAAAAAAGTGTGTGCCACCAAATTGAAAAGTAAATCAGAGTGGAATGTATTTAATGTATTCCAGACATATATGAAAATATAAGTAATACACACAAATATGTTGTTGCTACAACATGAGTTTTACAGACCTCAGGTAAGATGAAGCCATACTGATAATACTTTCTCGTCACCAAATAAACATTTGTGTAAAAATGTAAAGCGACATATCCAACGAATATTCAATAATATAGCTGTGATTCTCAGCTGTGATGTTCAGGCAATCAAATCCTAAGTCTCACCAATGCCATGTCTAGCGGATTGCTCCTATTTACAATAAAGTGAATTACACCAACATAAATTGCGCATAGACTTATTTCACAATTCATAACAACAACAATAGTAGTGACACAGAAGACAGCAGCCAACCTAAAATTCTGGGACTAGATTTGACTATGTATTTGATCCAAGTCACGAAAAAAAAAAATTAGGTTATGTTTACAATACTCTAGATGGGACTTATACATTTATCTCAGGAGACAGAGGTGGCCTTGAGAGAGCTTAACATGTTATTGACACCATGAATTTAAAGGGCTGCTGCAGCTGCCTGGCTTTTCAATGCTTGGATTCTTTTTCTTGTGATAAATACTTGCTTAGACGTGCACTCCAGAAAGTACATAAGGAAACCCATTGGCAACTACATTCATTCCAAATAAAGAAATAGACTTTAAAATAAACGCCATTCATAATAATAATACTATAAACATTAGGCTTGGCATCGATGCCTCTTTCATGCATCAATAATTGGGAATATTTACTGATGATTATCGATATACTGTATATTGCCAAATTTCAAATGAAAATACCGGTTACAGTCCAGCTTATAAATGTTTTCAATGGCCTATTATTATGATAATAATAATACTCATAAATAAAATAAGAAAAGTCTCACATAATGCAAAACTTTTATTAAAACAAATTAGGCATTTAGCCTACATATTGCCCCACAAGTGCTCTGTTTGTTTTGTTTTTGCCGATTTAAGTGGAAATGCATAGAAAAGAAGGAACATGACATCTCCGTCACCTCTGTGTGGTTGCCCATTGTATTACATTTCAAATGCAAATGAATAGAAAAACAACACCTAAATATTTGTTTTTTCTGAAATTTCAATACATCGATGCCTCAAAAATCTCTCAATATAACAATGTGACGATCGGTATTGGTATTGTATGACATCCCTAATAAACAGCCAATTTACAGTGCAATATATTAACAAGCTCAATGTAAATTCTGTCAATTAAATCAGATTATGGTAAGTTATATGAAGAAAATGATTGGCAGGTTCAGCCAAGGATGGACACCTCCTGGGGCATATGTACACTGCAGGGCATGAAGCATGTACTTCTGATAATTCATCTTGATGGCCACATACTGCTGTTTATTATTCTCCCAAGTCATCAATTTTAACTTGAAGTATGAGAGAGCAAAGTATGTCAAAACTATTTGACCCTCCACCACCCCCTCGTCGCACAACCATTTTATCACATCCCTGAGGTAACCTCTGAAAGTGAGTGTGCTCTCTGTGAGGAAACTCAGACATGGGATTATTAAAGATTAAACTGTGGGAGATTAAGCGCCCGTGACTGAACTCTAAAGTAAAAATCGAACCGTTCCGCACCTGTGTGTAATGACCTGATTTCAAATTTGGGTCTGTAATTCAGAAAACCGCATAATGAAAATAAATGACCTGTATCCTTAATTATATGACCTCACCAATTGCAACTTCTGATTGATAGAGTCCAATATATATTAACATTAAATATATTGCAGTGACACTCTCCCTGTGCACAATACCATATGCATTGACATGTACAATTTAAAGAGTCCATTACTGTTTTGTTCAGCATGTTGTTTTCCTTTGGGTCCTAACATAAATTATAATAGCTTTCACAAATGTGTAACCCCCACACTAGTTTTATTTTGTCTCCGACACCATTAGTGCAATTAATCCTATCCATGCCTGATGATGGAGGGGGGAAACGGATGATTCTCTTTCACTTTTAACTTGAATTATTGATGTGATTTCACATCGATGTTTCTCTCATCCTTTCCCAGGCAACGCCATCCACCCCTGTCTAAACCATAATCTCAGCCCAACTTTACTTACTCTGTGATGTTGCAGTCTCCAGTGGAACCATCTTTATAGCCAGGTATTATGGTATTATTGCTAAAGTGCATGGCTCTGTGTTGAATGCACCATTCGATAACCCAGACATGAATTCTGTAGTTGAAGTTAAAAACCACTGGAGGCAGCCTTTCCTTGTAATAAGACATTTTAATGCCACAGATAAAAACACGGAGAAGCCGTGTTTGCAATTCTGCAGGTAAAAAATCTGTACATTTACATCAAGGCATACGCTTCTACAATAAAACATTTTTATTGGAAACACACAGTGGTTAGTAGTCAAAGGGAACAGCACTTGAGGTAGTCAATTCAAACTTTGACTAATGACAAATTATCAGGCTGCAACTCTGCCTGTCTGATTAACAGCTAAATAACACCAGTGAGCTGATACATATTCATGCAATCTATGCTAATTATATCATAGTCACAACTAATATTTAGGCCAACATAAAAATTTAGAATTTAACAGCACTGGGAAATAAAAGGAAACATCTGGCAACCGTGAAATATTAGTGCCTTCAGATTTCTATTCTTTTTTTATATAAAAAACTAGCACTAATTCTAAGGTGGCTCTAGGGGACACAGACTATATGGAAAATGAAAGCATAACTGACAAACAGGGGTTGGGTATGAGACAAAACATGACATATTTTGATATGGTATGATGATGGTGTGAAAAGTAAACCAGGGAAATGCTCTGTCATTTCTATTGTATTTAAATTGTTGCACTTAATTAAAGAATGGAAATTAATGGGGACAGCCATGGATTTTGATGGGTGAAAATATGTAAATCAAATGTGGAAAAATTTCACAAACTTTACAGACATACACAGACAAGTATATCCTCAGAAAGCTGTCAATTGTAATTTGCCAATTTAATTTCCTCATATATTTCGAAGATCCTGTGATTTCATAAAACCAGCACTTGAGCCCACGTCTAAAATCATGCTGTCAATGATTAAGTTGGAGGCTCATTGTTTAAAAATCTAAAATGATCATATGCATATTTGACCATGCGTTTAGCATTTTATCAGATCTTAACACAAGTGCTATGATGAAACCATCATGATTCTGATCAGAGGGTGCTTTTTAAATGTCTATTGCTAAACAATAATGTAGTTACAGTTGCATCTACCTTAGAGTGTACTGTCCCACAACAGTATGTCTATCCTCAACCCTAGGAAACCTTGCTAAAGCTCAGTGACAGGCTTATCAACAGTACACACACAGAAAAGGCACACACAAACAGATAACTGGGTATACGCTTTTCTGGCCCTCCACAGGTCACTTTTTACCAAAAAATAAACAGCCCTGGGCACGTCTGTCCCTCCCAGAATGCACTGCCACATCTGCCAGACCCAGGCTCAGTGATAGTAAGTCTGTTTACCCACTAGCATTTCATCAACATTCACACAGAGAAAATGACATTGCTGATCTAGTGGGTGAAGCTCAGGTCTTTGTGAAGCATTAAGTTTTTCTTCTCTCTCGTCAGAACCTCCAGATGAAGGTGGATGTCATGGATCCAGGTGAGTAGAACTCAAGAATTCCTTTCCAGCTAACTGTTAATATTTTCTACGTCTGCTATGCTCCCCTTATGCGCAATTTCCCCATTTATTTCCCCTCACAACATTCTGTACCATTAATTGACTGATGTCATTCAATGACTTGAAGTGAGGGAACTTGTGTGATGGAACTGAGGTGTGATGTGCAGGTATAATTGTGCAGGTCGTTCTCTGGGTAAATTATCATGTTTAATGGCATTTTTAAGAAAGCATCATGAAATCTCAAAACTTTTACTTTCAAATTGTATTAAGCCAACATCAACAATATCTGAAGAAAAAATATTATGGGAATAGCTGTCAAAGCCTTATATTACAGAAAATACCCATACTCAAACCAGATATGATAGTGGAAGCAATCACAGTGAATGAAATGGAACTAAACACAGCTTTTGCCAACATCATTTTTAGCATTGACCGAAATGTACTTGGTGTTTCCTGATTTGAAGTAATTTATATACACTGCCTGGCTAAAGAATAGTCGCACATTCTAATATTTTGTTGGACCGCCTTTAGCTTTGATTACGGCGCACATTCGTCATGGCATTGTTTCGACAACCTTATGCAATGTCACAACATTTATTTCCGTCTGGAGTTGCATGCATTTTTGGCCGAGATCTTGGATTGACGACGGGAGATTCGAACCACTTCGTAAAGTCTTCTCCAGCACATCCCAAAGACTTTCAATGGGGTTAAGGTCAGGACTCTGGTGGCCAATTAATGTGTGAAAGTTATTCCTCATGCTCGCTGAAACACTCTTTCACAATTTGAGCCCGATGAATCTTGGCATTGTCATCCTGGAATATGCCCATTGATGGGATAACCTGGTCATTTAGTACATTTGGTACTCAGGTACTCAGCTGACTTAATTTTATTGCTGCATAACATTGCTGAGCCTAGACCTGACCAATTGAAGCAACCCCAGATCATAACACTGCCTCCAGAGGCTTGTACAGTGGGCACTATACATGACGGTGCAACGGCAACTTTTTTTTTGGCCAGGCAGTGTAAGTTCTATGTCATTTTTATATGGAAGTTCTTGCAAGGATTTCCTTTATATAATTGTTAATTAATAATAATAGTAATCTTATAATAGCAATGTAATTTAGGAATCGTTAAATGCAATTTTTGTAATTTTATTTCTTAATGTAATTTTTTATTTTTTATTTATTGTATACTGGCTACTTCACCTGTAGTTCTCCCTGTAAAAGTAATTATATTCTATTCTGTTCTATTCAACCTTGCAAATATGCTCAATGAAAACTAAACAAGTAATTGTTATTAATTCATACCATACCAACCATAAATTACTTTAAAAATAGAACCTTCTTAGATATTATGGTCCTGCAGGTTCCTCCTGTACAACATCAGGAGGATTCGACCGTACCTGACCACCTATTCCACCCAGCTTTTGGTCCAGACCATGGTCACCTCATGCCTTGACTACTGTAACTCCCTGCTCTCAAGCCTACCGGCCTGCGCCATCCTGCCTCTTCAACTGATTCAGAACGCAGCTGCCCGGCTTGTGTTCAACCTCCCGAAATTTTCACATGTCACCCCCCTGTTGAGGTCACTCCACTGGCTGCCAGTTGCAGCCAGGATCAGGTTCAAAGTTCTGACCCTGGCCTACACTGCAGCCAATAGGACAGGCCCTATCTACCTGCAGGACTTGATTCAGAACTATGTTCCTGCTCGACCGCTTCACTCATCTACTGCAGGGCGACTTGCACTTCCCCCCCTCCGTGTAAATGGTACTCGCTCGTCCCGACTGCGGAGCTTTTCCACCCTAGCTCCCCAGTGGTGGAACGAACTTCCCATTCCCCTACGTTCCATGCCAACCCTGCCTACTTTCCGTCGTGGCCTGAAAACGCACCTTTTCAGACTCCACCTGGACTAATACTTAGCTAGGACCTCATGGTTTGTGTTCTTGTTGAACTATGTACTCAGGATAGTCAAGTTTATAATGGTTAGAATAGAATTGTATTAGAGCTGATTTACCCAGTTCACTGTGAACTGCATTGTGTTCATTACTAGGGATAGCTGCTACTGTATGTGAAGAATGTGCTTTCTTATCTGTTCTGTAGTTACTTTGATGACCTTTCTGTATGCACTTACTGTACGTCGCTTTGGATAAAAGCGTCTGCTAAATGAATGTAATGTAATGAATGTAATGTAATGTAATTATACAGGTGCAGCTCAAAAAATTAGAATATCGTGAAAAAGTTCAATATTTTTTGTCACTCATGTCAGAAAGTGAAACTCATATATTATTTAGATTTATTACACATAAAGTGAAATATTTCAAGCCTTTATTTCTTGTAATTTTGATGATTATGGCTTACAGCTAATGAAAACCCAAATTCAGTGTCTCAGAAAATTAGAATATTACATAAGATCAATAAAAAAAAGATATTTTAAACAGAAATGTCAGCCTTCTGAAAAGTATGTTCATTTCTATGCACTCAATACTTGGTTGGGGCTCCTTTTGCATGAATTACTGCATCAATGCGGCGTGGCATGGAGGCGATCAGCCTGTGGCACTGCTGAGGTGTAATGGAAGCCCAGGTTGCTTTGATAGCGGCCTTCAGGTCGTCTGCATTGTTGGGTCTGGTGTCTCTCATCTTCCTCTTGACAATACCCCATAGATTCTCTATGGGGTTCAGGTCAGGCGAGTTTGCTGGCCAATCAAGCACAGTAATACCATGGTCATTGAACCAGCTTTTGGTACTTTTGGCAGTGTGGGCAGGTGCCAAGTCCTGCTGGAAAATGAAATCGGCATCTCCATAAAGCTTGTCAGCAGAAGGAAGCATGAAGTGCTCTAAGATTTTCTGGTAGATGGCTACGTTGACTGTGGACTTCAGCAAACACAGTGGACCAACACCAGCAGATGACACGGCACTCAAAATCATCACTGACTGTGGAAACTTCACACTGCACTTCAAGGAACGTGGATTCTGTGCCTCTCCACTCTTCCTCCAGACTCTGGGACCTTGATTTCCAAATAAAATGCAAAATTTACTTTAATCTGAAAAGAGGACTTTGGACCACTGAGCAACAGTCCAGTTATTTTTCTTCTTAGCCCAGGTAAGACGCTTCTGACATTGTCTCTGTTTCAGGAGTGGCTTGACACGAGGAATGCAACATTTGTAGCCCATGTCCTGGATTCGTCTGTGCGTGGTGGCTCTTGATGCACTGACTCCAGCCTCAGTCCACTTCTTGTGAAGCTCCCCCAAATTCTTGAATGGATTTTGCTTGACAATCCTCTCAAGGCTGCGGTTATCCCTGTTGCTTGTGCACCTTTTCCTACCACACTTTTTCCTTCCACTCAACTTTCTATGAATATGCTTGGATACAGCACTCTTCTTTAAGCAGCTTCTTTAGCAATGACCTTTTGTGGCTTACCCTCCTTGTGGAGGGTGTCAATGACTGTCTTCTGGACATCTGTCAAGTCAGCAGTCTTCCCCATTATTGTGTAGCCCACTGAACCAGACTGAGAGACCATTTAAAGGCTCAGGAAACCTTTGCAGGTGTTTTGAGTTAATTAGCTGATTAGAGTGTGACACCATGAGTTTCCAATATTGAACTTTTTCACAATATTCTAATTTTCTGAGACACTGAATTTGGGTTTTCATTAGCTGTAAGCCATAATCATCAAAATTACAAGAAATAAAGGCTTGAAATATTTCACTCTATGTGTAATGAATCTATATAATATATGAGTTTCACTTTCTGAAATGAGTGAAAGAAAATATTGAACTTTTTCATGATATTAAAATTTTTTGAGCTGCACCTGTATATGAGTTTCACTTTCTGAAATGAGTGACAAAAAATATTGAACTTTTTCACGATATTCTAATTTTTTGAGCTGCACCTGTACATGGTGGTGGTTTCAATTGACAGAAACATCTGTTTATGCCTCTTCTCTTGCAGATGATTATGTAAAATGAGAAATATCCAAGACAGAGTGCAGAAAGCTTAACTATTTTAATGCCAGTTTATACCCAGCTGCAGTTGGTGTAATACTGTTTTCACAATTGGGGAGGTTCTTTGTCACTGCCTAACATTATCAACAACAAAATTTGAAAATCACATATATGCAGTGCTAAATGATAGCTTTTATTATGCCTCTAATGCGATCTGCCTTACCTTTTTACTATCTTATTAATGAAGAACAAGGAAAATGACCACTCAGGGACTGTAAGCAAAACACGGTTACAGTATTAACTGTTCTCCTGGCTTTAGAGAGAAATGAGATTTATGAATACAATCTCCAGGATCAGGCACCAATACTTCACTCAGATGGCAAAGTTCTAGGACTGCAAATTAGTCAAGGCTTGCTGACTTCCCATGAGTGGATTCTACTTCTGCCTGAATCATTGTGCCCTAATAGACAGCACGTAGTAGCATTTAAAAAAATCTTCCAGGCCATATTCTGTCAGACTGATACCAATATGCTTTTCATTGCAGACAAGTATTAGAATAAGCACCATGTACCAGTTATTTTGTGAAGATTAAATAGATCTGTACTCACTGTATAGAAACATATTCCACAAAATATTACAAAAGAACACACACAATACTTGTGGAAGGAAATGCTCATTGACTGCTGACCACAGTAGTACACAGTATACAGTGCTGGACAGTCAAAGCACAGCTTTTTTTTGTGTATAACATGAATGATTTCCATTAGCCTCTGAGCAGCATATAATAAATTCAGTGGCAAACTTGGATTTTTGCTTAGTATTTTCTCTTGAGTGAAACCCTCTCGAGGCTATGCATGAAGTGAAAAAATATCCCTCATCACTTACCATTAATTACCATTCAAATCTGGACCTGGTTTGTGGAGCTGTTCCGCTATTTTGAGAAGGCCTTGCAGGAAGGCTGAAGGAATATGAATACTGAGGCGGCGCATGTAGCTGAGGTGCTTGGGGTCACAAGAGTGCCTTGGGATCATCTTCAAACTCAAGACTGAGGATGTCATCACTATAATCCTCCTGCTCCCCTTCTGGCATGTTGCCACGTTCTCACTTTTCCCTGACAGGGATCTTATCTGGCCATACGTCCTCTACCTTTGCTCTCCTGCTGCAGCTCCACTCTTCTTTATTCTCTCTGTCCCTAAAGTATTCCGATATCTTCTTTTCATCTTCTTATTAATAAATCAAAATTAGTGTTAAATAATTAAGGTTACATTGATACAAATGCTTTTGGATATTATTCAAAAAATGTGAATTATGACATTTTCATTCACCCTGGGATTGAGGGGCTGAGTCCCTAGAGCAGAAGCTTTGAACCACAGGCTTAAGCCACATTTTTAATGCACCTGAGGACAGAGGCTGAAGAGAACCTGTGCGCATCCACTGATCCTTTAGTTATTAGGTGAGGCTAAAGGCAGGCACAAGCTATCCAATAAACCAGTGGTTCTGCACGTTCTAACGTGCATTGTTTTTCTAAACCACTCAAACTACTACAATCATGCCTTTATCTCTCAATTCTTGTCCATTTCATTTTCAATCCCTTTTACTACTGACAGCAAGATAAGGAGTTGCCAACCATTTGACACAACCACATTTAAATTTGATATTTATTAAATTATAATATGGTTTGCCACACAGAAACTAAATGATGTACTACGTAAATTCCATGTAGCTTCATAACAGAAACTGCCATTACAAATGTTTATGTCAAAACCATTCAGACTTTTCAGAGGAACAGAAAAGGTTGTCCATTAAAACAACACCTATTTGCTGTTGTTATGTGAAACAGCCATTCACAAGATTAATCAAATTACAATGATCTAAATAAAATGATGATGCGGTTCCTGGTATTCATCCATCCATCCATTATCTAACCCGCTTATTCCTGGTAAGGGTCACAGGTGGCTGGAGCCTATCCCTGCATGCATTGGGCGAGAGGCAGGAATACACCCTGGACAGGTTGCCAATCCATCACAGGTCACAGATCCCGTTCCCCCATGCATTCATACCTATGGGCAATTTAGAGTCTTCAATTAGCCGAATGCATGTCTTGGACTGTGGGAGGAAACTGTAGTACCTGGCGGAAACCCATGCAGACAAAATCCACACAGAAAGGCCTTTGGTCAGGATTCAAACTCGATACTGTTATGTTCTGAGTTCTGTCTGCTGTATTTTTATTTTTTCATTCATGTATTTATTATTTTCCTTATTATCATTGCATCCTCCTCTGTTTGTGGATAATCCGAGTCTCATCTCTTTGTCTTTGTTTCGTGTTTCCCGAGATTCCACTCCCTGTTTTTGTCATTGCACTATTCGGGTGATTTTGGTACATACGGGTTTCCTCTGTATTTTGTATCTCGTTTTCTTCCTTCCGACTTAATTAATATTTATACATTATACTAACATATTAATTGTACTGTTAGATTAGACTTAGTACTAACCTACTAACAAACTAACATGTACATAATACTAAACAACTAACTTACTAACATTATGGATTTAGAATTTTCTACAAACATTACTAATTACTAATTTATCTTGAGTTTCTACCTGCAGCTGTCATTCTCCCTTATTCTCCGTTATCCTATCCCTGTATCTATCTGTGATTTCGCATTCTCTGCACGTGTCCACTTCCGCGTTCCTCCCCTTCGAGCTGTGCACGTGTTACCTGTTAACTCCGAGTCGATTGTTATCATTGTGTTTCCGTGATATCCCGTCCGTGTCTTACATCTACCCTCGTTATTGTTTTATTTGTCCTTGTTGCCCTCATTGTTCTCCCCTCCCTGCCTCTGCACACCTTATTCCCATTATGTCTGTCTCCCTCTGTGTTTTTTTCATTTTATTATTTTTTTATTATTATTATTATTATTTATTTTATTTTATTTTATTTTATTTTATTTCATTTTATTTTTTTTGGGGGGGGGGTCTTTTTTTTCTGAGTACCTGTTTTTTCCCCCGAGTTGTCTGTTCCGAGTTTCTGTGAATTTTGTATTTGTTTTCCTTGTCTTTCCTTGTTCTCGTTGTTTATTTTTCTGTTTTCTTGAGCTTCCCCGGTATTTGACTTCTGCCTGTGTTCTCGCAACCCTGATTTTGGACTTTGATTTTATACCTTTACTGTGTCTTCCCGGTTCCAACCTGTTTTGTGACCACTTTTTGGACTTTTTGTACCGTTGCCCTATTATTATGCAAAAGTGCTTTACTTTATTTGCATTAATTTCTTTAACCTACTTTATGGCGAAATGTTTAAATAATCTGGTTACGCAATATACCGTTTGAAAGTGTTAAAACTCACGATTCTATCTCTATAAACTATTTTATAATCCCAATGTTATAGTGACAATGGTTTCTTATTTTGGAACATTACACAGATCAGGCTCAATCAAAATTACAACTCTGTACCTTCTATGTGTTCCACGGAAATCCACAGACAACACGAATAATGATAAAGTCGGTATCTGTATCTCAGCAAAAGACTTTAGACAAGAAAAAAACTTACATTAAAAAACTTCCACTGTGTTTGAGCTTCTGTTCCTTTGTTTCAGTAAAACTTAATTCTTACCATTGGAACAAACACCCAATGGTTACCTTACAGAAGAGACCAGGATTATGCCTGTTGTCAAATTGGTTCAAGAACAGTAACCATTCTTTTTTCTGGCTTGTGTTAAAAAACGTGTTGCTAGAAAAGGGGTTAATTTCAATCTTGGCAAAAAAAAATGCATACACTTTTGTTCCACCTTTTCAACAAGCAACGTTTGTGGAGTTTTGACATTTTCACAAAAATGCAATATTGTTGATAGAAGCTTTTTTCAAGACCAACAAACTCAGAACACATTCCCCATGAGTCACACACACTAACTCTCAACTGTTTTCAAGCACAAAAATCAATCTCCAGAATATACAAGCAACTTTCTGGTGATGATAACCATATATCTATTTCTATTGAACAACAAGGGTGGTGACCCAAATACTGCCAGGAACTTTTGAATACCACTTGTAAAAATAACCTCACAATAGCAAATACAATCATTCAGTACAAAGTAATACATCATACAAATGCCTGATACCGACAGACTCTGATGCATGCTCTTATTGTGGCAACAAAATATTTGATGCGTACTTCAATGCATTCTGGCATTATCCTCTTAGCCACTCTTTTTGAAAATTAAACAATAATAATAATAACAAGAAGAATCGGTGTGGTAGTTATTATTATTGTTAGTTAGCAGTGAGTGAGTAATATTTAAAATACTGTTTAACATGAAACACTCCATTGGTTTAACTTACTGACTGAATCTTCCACCCATAAAGTCCATCTTAACCCTTTAACTAGCATTGGGCCATAGGTGATTTAGTTTATTTACAATTTAATTGCTGTGAATTTTTATAGTTTAAATAAGTTGAATATACATATACATATATACACGCATGCGCACACACACACACACACACACACACACACACACACACACACACACACACACAATACTCTAATTACATTTTTTATTGGTAGTCAGATATTTATATTTATGCATTTATAACATTGCATTTAGGCTTTTACTAGTTTACAATGGTCCAACATTTTAGCTCATACTTAGAGACGACAGTGTCTCTACATTTTTACATTTTAGGCATTTAGCTGACGCTCTTATCCAGAGCAACTTACAATTAGTGCGCAAAGAAAAAAGGCCTAAATTCACACATCACTAACATTCCAAGTAGCAATTAATGAGAGTGTAATGGTGGGTAATCCTTTGTCAGAAGAATTAATATGTGGAAGGGAAGGTCGTTTTTTTTCAATAGGATAGATAGAAGATTTGGAAGAGGGCAATGGGAATCTGGGTGGAGAAGGGGAGAAGAGTAGATGCATCTTCAGGTTACGCCAGAAGGTACGGAGGGACTGATGTCCTCATTGAGATGGGCAGGTCATTCCACCATTGGGGGCCCAGCCGGGAGAAGAGTTGAGGCCGGGAGGAGCGACAGGGGCGTGTCTAGACATTGGGGCTCAGCCCAGAACATAATGTACATTTTCTTTTGCTCAAAGTGAGAAAAGGGCACATCAACCTAGAAAAACTATTTGACAACACCCAAGATGAATGATTCAAATTAATGCTACAATAAAAGTACAAATGTGAATTTTAAAAATCAAACAAAAAGGGCCAAGGGAGTGGTTTGGCATCTGTGGGGGACACTTCAGTGCTAGGGGGTTCCGGGGGCATGTCGCTGGATCACATGCTGTATTATTAGACATTATTCTGTTTCTATTTAAATACTGGGTTGGGTAACGTTACAATCGCTAGCTGAGTTAGTGAACACATGATAACCAAACATTAACGTTATCCATTATTAAGTTAGCCATCATACACGTAACACTTTTAACATCGGTTAGACTATTATCCCACATTTAGTTTCTAGCTAACGTTAGTTGGAACACTAGCGAACAGTGACCCTGAGAACTAAATAAAGTTAATGTGCATACAAATGCACTTGCTTCTGGGTGGTTAATCATGTTTGAGTAGGCTTTGGTGCGGTGGCAAGATAAGATTAACTCGACAGCTAGCAACGAACAAATGGCTCGAATGGCCTCAGGACGTTTCATCAGTACAAATTTATAAAGCGGATATCGTAATAATAATAATTATGTAATACGCAATATCTTTGCTGTCTAGCTATCGTCTCATCCCGAATCAATGAACTTAATCCATTCCGCCAGCAGGCTACTTTGCATGTGGGTAGGAAAAATAGATAGGGGGCGGGGTGGAGTAGTTACGTTTTACACATGGCGACTCGCCTTCTTGGGACCCGGGGCTAATGGAAAAAAACCCGGAGCTATAGCCTAATAACCAGGGCCTAGGTACGCCAATGAGGAGCGATGACCAGGCTGTCGCAGGGAGGGGAGAGCTAGTTGCCCGGTAGCAGCAGAGCGTAGACCACGGTTTGGGGTGTAGGGCCAAGGCCTGAAGGTATGTGGGTGCAGCTTCTTTAGGAGCCTTGTACACCAGAGTTTTGAATTTCATGCAGGCAGATACCGGGAGCCAGTGGAGGGAACACAGGAGGGGACTAACTGGGGAAAACTTTGGGACGTTGAAAACCAGGCGGGTTATGATATTCTGGATGAGCTGAAGAGACTGGAGAGAGTGCAACGGAAGCCCGGCCAGGAGGGAGTTTCAGTAGTCCAGTTAGGAGATGACGAGAGCCTGAACCAGCAGCTGGGCAGCATCCCTGGTGAGGAAGGGTCTAATTTGGCAGATGTTGTAGAGTGCAACGTGCAAACCTACAGGATTATGGCAGCAATGTGGGCTGTGTAAGATAGTTAGCTGTCTAGAGTTACACTAAGATTCCTGGTGGTCTGGGTAGGACACTGTGGTGTTGTTGATGGAGATGGAGAGGTCCTGCAGTTGGCAGGATTTGCTCGGGGAAAAGAGCACTTGGTTTTGTTCAGGTTAAGCTTGAGCTGGTGGGCAGACATCCGATTGGAGATGCGTGCCTCTCTACACTGTTAACTATTGGTGGATATGCTAAGTTACTATACAAACTGTGGTCCAGCTATATTAGCTGTAATAATTATTACACCACACAGAGGTATAATAAAAATATTAAGGCTGCATGCTGCATTTTTTATTGTCAGTACGGTATTAATTATTATGATAAACACATCACAAAGGGCTGCAATATCAGAATTATGAATATTGGTACAAGTCATGCCAATCGCACTCCGCAATGCAATTTACAATGCACCTCTTGAATTTTGTTACATCATGGACACCCGACATCCTCAAATATTTGAAATGCATGTCTTCATCCAGCATTTCACACATCTGACAGACAGATAGATACTTTATTGATCCCCAGGGAGAAATTGGGTTGTTTATCTAATTTCCCCTTTTTGTATATTGATGATGCAGGTACAGCGGTTAGATGACTTAACACCAGTGGCGGCTGGTGATCTAAATATAGGTTGGGGCGCTAGCATTTCTAAAAAAAAAAAAATACATCTGACTTTGACTTTAAACAGAAAAAACAAGCTACCGTGTGTCTCAGTTGCATAAGACAGTTTGATTGGCAACAGTGGAGGACAGTTTTTCAAGTAAGACATCACTGAACTAGAGTGCGGATCGGGCCGCATATTTCTGTCCGAACCCGACCGAGCCCGAGATAGTAGTAACCGAGCCCGACCCGAACCCGACAGGAATTCTGCTTTTTATGTCCGAACCCGACCCGAGCCCGACGCAGTTAAGGCACTGAAGCGCTGACATTGTGTTTCCCTGTCACGCAGTTGTTGTTACCATGGTTACAGCTTCTCTGTTTAGTGGTCACTGGGCACCTAAATGACCGTCAAAAGGCATTGTTTTATTGGTAGATAACAGACACACACACAATATTCGGTATCATTTGTATTTATTTCACACTATATTTTCACCAAAAACAACTTGAAGCACCATGTGCAGTAAGCTAACCCATCCCAATTAGTACAGTAATACCTTGACATACAAGTTTAATTCGTTCCGTGACCGAGCTCGTTACTCGGTTTACTCGTATATCAAATCAATTTTCCCCATTGAAATTAATTTAAATACCATTAATCCGATCCAGCCCCCCAAAAAACACCCTAATTTCTTTGTTACGTTGTTATAAAAATGAGAAATGTATTTATAAATTATAAATAATTAATACAAAATATAATACAAAGATAATAAAATAGAATATAAAGAAATAAACTGGTTCTAAACTTAATTGCTACATTATTATTCTTCACTTACACTTAATCTTCATCAGTGACGTTTGCATCTTTTTCATAGATTTTTGGCTTTTTCGTCACGCTTTTCTGACTGATCTGCAGGGCGTTTCGATAAAAACCTATCCATGGTGGTTTGTTTCTTCCTTCCCTTCAGAATTTTTCGGAAATGCGAATGCAATTTCCGAAATTGCATTCGCATTCGCAATGCTCCGCTTGCTCGGCTCGTAACTCGGGTCTAGGCTCGTAAGGCGAAACAAGAAATTGCTCGGAATACTCGTAAGTTAGTGCACTCGTATGTCAAGGTTTTACTGTAGTTCAAAAGTAAAATGTTCGCTAGTTGTTCGGCCGCCGTGACCGAGCCCGACCCGTTTCTCCCAATGAACGCCTTGAGAAAGGTTCTTTTTGCAAAGAAATAACCGAATTTTCTTTGCTTTCTGTTCCACTTGAAGAAGCCATTTCGAATTATCTCTCTCGCTTGGTCTAGGACAGGTCTACTTGAATGAATGAGTAGCAGCCGACTGAACCTATCCGTAGTACTTGCGCACTCGCAGTGATATCCTGCTAGATGCCGGCTGGGCGTGATAAACATGCCTTAAATCCAATCAAATAATATCATAAACCATGAGGACTAATCAGAAAAGGGTAGGATAGTCCGGGGCGCACAGGCCTGCGCCCGGGGACTTCCTTTTTTGGCGGCGAATCAGGCAGCAGTATCAGGGGGCTCGCCTGAAAATGAATGAGTGCTCTGATTCACCATAACGTTACCGGCGCCCCGCAGCCCCCTGAACATGCATATGTAATGTATTAAACTTTAGACAACGCAAGGCCAACATATAACATGTTTAAGCTACTAAAAAATTAAATAATAATAAAAAATAATAATAAAAAATAATAATTTTAAGCTACTAAAAAAATTAAATAATAATAAAAAATAATAATTTTTTTTAAACCTTTTTTTAAATTTGTATGTGGGGGAGGGGGGGGGCGGCGCCCCAGCGCCCTCTATAGGCCGGCCGCCACTGCTTAACACATTCTGGGGTGGAACTGGGGTGAAATGTAGTGGAGTTTGCACAGATGAGGAAAAGTTGTGCATTTCTTTCTCAAATAAATAGCCTATGGTATTACAAGTATGCAACTTCCTACATTTGCCACAATACGTTTTAAAAGTAAAAACTGAGGTAAATTGTGTATGAATGTGTATGTCATCTTGTCTTCACGCTGATACTTCTGGGAGTGGCTGATCTCCCCATTCACCTTCCTCTCTACATGATGGACAACATTGTGTATGGCAAGATCCTCATATTCCAACATTTGTTTCTTAGGTGGTCCAATGATTGTGACCTCCATACACCTAACAATGTTTCACAGCTCCTTCTTTTGGCTCACAAGCAAATTGAAGACCTCTCATCACTCAAGTGAGGAGTTACTCATGGTCTGTTTTTCGCTCATCTTCAACATGTTTCACTGTTGTGTTCTCTTTTATTGATGTATTATCTGCCGTAGTTAGTTTGTGCTTTAAAACGTTTAATTTTGGTGAGGTCCCAAAATTAATGGGAGTGAATGGGGAGTCGGACAACCGGGGATGCCGTTAACGGTCAGCAGGAACAGCTGACGTTGCTCGTATTCACGCTATGCAAATATAATGGGGTAGGCTCCACACTGCACAAAAGTACTTCTGTCACACTAAGGTGAAATATCCTTTTAATGGAGTCAGGTTTTGGTTTATGCCTATTGAACATGTCGGAGACTGCCAACTGTGAGAACTCATGCTGCTGAATTATGTTGCACAGTTGCAGTTCAAGAGGAATGATTATCAAGATGACATTTCAAATTTTTTACCTCTGAAGTTTTACTGAATTTTGTACAACACCACTGGTCTCCATTGAGATTAAATACAGTCTGAGCAAAAATGTCCTTGAAGTCATCCATTTTTTTGTACAATTGGTATTTGCTGGTGGACACTGTTTACCAGTGATAGCACTAATCATTTTTAGAGTGTCTTCAAGTGCTTCAGTCAAGTTGTGCTTTAACTTTAAAACAACAACTCATGTTGATGCCAGTTGTAAGAGTTTTGGAAATTGTCCCTGCCTATCTTCTTTGCCATCAGTTCCCTATTTCTCTTTATGTACATTTTGGATGTCTTCACCATCAGTGCAGTCTTCTTGGCAGACATGTGCAAGTTTTGCTCCTTCCCCAGAGAAGTGGTCCTGTAAAACAGAATGATTTTAAGTAATTTTGTTCAATTTCAATTGAACAGTGGGGAGAAAAACACTCAAATGGTGACGAGAAAAACTCCCCAAAAGAAAGAAGTCTCGGAAGGAACCCGGCTGCCGAGGGGGAGCCCATCCTCTGCTGGCTGGCCCCGTGTAAAGTATAGTTAGAATGGATGGTAACAGAAATGTAATGAGGGAGTTTTCACAGCAATTAATCAAATGGGTTGAGCAGTTTGCAGTCTGAGGTATTAAACTAGCTGGTAGGTTAACTAGCTTCGTCCAAGCTCATTACATAGTGAAAACAGAACCTTCCCCAAAGTATATACACTACTTGCTTGAGGATAAGGTGCCAATTTATACTTGTTGTGGTTCGAACAGTGGTTTGGACCCAAATGCAGAACTCAGAGACAGACTCAGGCAAAAACTCAGAAAGGAGTATATTTATTATAGTCAGCAAAAGACAATGGAACATGGAAGGCTAGGTAACGGACTAGAAACAGGGTTGGCGAAATAAACGGCTGGGCAGGAGCAAACAGGACGGGAAGCAGGCAGGATGGGATGGAGCGAGGAACAGAAAACAAACAGGTTAGGTAGAATTACAAAACAGACAGAATGGCTGGGGAATGTCTAGATGGAGCTGAGACAAACAACAAACTGGCAGTGAGTGAAAGAAACTGTGGAGTTTAAATAGAGTGAGAAACAGGTGAGAGTACTGATGGAGTAATTAAAGTGCGTGCGGAATGTAAGCAGAGGAGGAGAGTGATAGGCTAAATGATACGGGGAGAAAACGAGAAACAAAACAGGGAACCACGTCCAGCCTGCACAAACATGGAACAAGACAGACAGGGTGAACTGAAAAACATGACATGAAACATGAGAAATGGGAAAACAAGAGAAACGAAAGGATGGTGAACTGGAGGGAAACGGCGGATGTGACATTGCTGTTGGTAAAGAAGGCTTTTTGAGCCTATAAAAGAAGGTAGATAAATGGTACCAGATCTCATAATGAACATATTTCTCCCAAGTTGCTATCCCCAAAATGTATAATGAATTTCGGAGATCGGTACAATTAGAACTGAACCAAGCAGAATTATTTACTATTGTAGTGAGGTTTGGTCACTTTTATTCAGAATTAATTAAGTTCAACACTCAATTACAATTCTATAAGTAGAGCCCAACTTAGGGAAATAACGTAGACCTGGTAAAATGACATATGTTTTATTGGCTACAACTATGAATATGTGAATAATAGAAACAATAATTTATATAACATGAGGAATATATTCTATGACTTAATCTTAATCAGAGTAAATTATAATTACGTTATGGCTAAATATAGAAGCTAATAGTCCTACTATTTACAAAGGTTAGTTTGTGTTATGGGTTAATGACATGTTAAACTATATTTTGTGGTCAGTCTCATAAATATAAAGTTTTGACAGTGTAAAACTATAAGGTCAGGGAAATTGACTATTCCTGACCGAAACGCACATAGCAAAACAAAATACAAACAACAGTAGAAACCACCAGTAAAATGACCTTAACTGGGTATTACAGGTTTTATGCTAGCCTATCAATTGATGTCAGTGCTAAATAAAATGCGTTTCAATATTTAACGGTAACAAAGGGAGGCCAGTCCCGATTCCGTAAGTGATGTCAGCTGGTCAGCTGATCCAAGGCCTCGGCAGGTGCGTGGACTCCTGGAGACTTCTTCACCGAAGTCAGGTGGCGACAGGTCGATGTGGACGTGCACAAATCTCCACTTGTGTCCGGTCGCAAGGGAGACGGTAGAGGAACAGTTTTATAGAAACGTGTCCTCAAAACAGCTGTTGAAAATAAACCAGCTTGGTTTATTTTATGGACGGCAGGCCAACTCTGTCTCGGTGATCAGGCGAGATGCGGGTTGGGACACGTAGAAGTCCGTCAGGGTTTCAGTGGTTCATCTGGTAGGCATAAGACAGCGTCTTTACCATCAGAGCAACGTTGGTAAAGTTTCATGGGTTTTCATGCTCAAAAGTCCTTTGATCCCAATTGGTAGATGGCCTTCGGGCACCCATACAATAGATTGGCTTATTTGTTTGGAACCAACAATGAAACATAGATGGATCAGTCATTTATAATCACCTCAGTGTGTGCGTGTTGAATTTGGGTTCCTGCCCAAACTAGCGCCTGATCGATCAAGCAGTCTGTGTTCATCTCAGAGTCACATGAAGAAGGGTACAGACACTCCATTGTGCCTCAGTCTGATCATTCAGGAGTGTTAATTGTGAACGACTTCGCAGGGGGCCCAGTCTCATGATCAGAAAGCCAGAGTCCCAAAAATGTCCCTGTGTAACCATTACACTACGATGTTGGATTTTGTAGTTTGTTTAAGAAGAGATTGCACTGACGCTCTTTTTGTACAAACCCCAATTCCAAAGTTGGACCAGTGTGTAAAATGTAAATAAAAATAGAAAGCAATGATTTGCAAATAATTTTTGTATTCAATTGAAAACATTACAAAGACAAGATATACAGTATAAGGTTTTAACTAATCAACTGTATTGTTTTTTGTAAATATACACTTATTCTAAATTTGATGCCTGAAACACATCCCAAAAAGTTGGGACAGGGGAATGTTTACCACTTTGTTACATCACTTTTCCTTTTAACAACACTCTTTTTGAAACTGAGGACACTAATTGCTGTAGTGTAAAGTAAAACAAATTAAGGTAAAAGAGAGATAAGGTAAAAAATATATATATATTTTCTTTGTACTGTTTTCAATAAAATATATGTAAGAGCATTTACAAATCACTGCTTTTATTAGCATTTTACATACTGTCTCAACTTTTTTGGAATTGGGGTTTGTACTATTGTGATCAAAATATTGCATTGATAACTATGGGTTGTTAAAAAAATCCTTTAAAAATTCTATTATTTGATTTTATTACACAGCAGACATAGGCTTTTCATTTTTAGGGTCTACATTTGTGGCTCATCTAAATGGTACACTTAAGTTTTTGTCTCATCGCATTTCATAACATAATATCCAACATGCTAATCACACATTGTTGGACCTTTTGCCCATATCATGCAGCCCTACATAATATCTATTCCTTTAAACTGTAGAAAGCAACCTTCCATCACCTCTGAGGTGCAAAAGCATTCTTCATATAGACTTTAACATAAAACAGGCAATGGGGAAACATAAGTAATTAAATAAAAATGCAAACATACAGTGAAAACCCTTAGTTTACCTTCTGAATGTTAACAATAATTATGCTTCCAGCATTTATAACTCTGCTGTCCCAGTTCATTCTTAATAAAAAATAAATTGAGTTCTCTCTGCACTTTTCATAACATTTGCTTCAGAAAATGAATGAAACGTTTTATGGAGGAGGACACTTTGCTGTTAATGATAACAAAACCAGAAAGCAAAATGCTACATTCTGTTTTATATTACATTTCTCTATTCAATTTGCCAAGCACTTGTCTCTGAGCTAGTGACCTAACCTATAAAAGGTTGTTCAAAATGGAATTATTGAAGCTCCCTGAAATTTAAAGATTCAAAATTGCACACAAAGGTGGATTTGCTACAGAGACTAATAGTTTCACCTTTGGAGACACATAAATCAATCGCTCTAAAGGTCAGAATCACTTTGTGACATATCAATAGATATTATATGCAGTTTTTAAACATGAATGTATCCAGCAAAGCAGTTGGCACTTGAGTGATGTGTCAAAACATTTATCAGTTTTAGTAACTTCAATAATCTCAATAGGAAGTCTTAGAAAGTGCTTTTGGCTGCCTGTAGAATATTTAAAAGAAACATTTTAGGGTTATGAAATTAAAGGGAGAAAAATAAGTACAAAGTGACATTGAACTTCCTTTTGTAGTTTATTACTGTGAACTTTCAGAGGCAGCAATATTCACAGCCCAACCATAGCAATAAATGGTAAATATAATGGTTATAATAATTTATTCAGGGAGAATCTGATTCCATAGTGAAACAAACATTGGGTGCACTGGTTTTTGGAAACATTGCCCCTGTCATCTTAGGGATTTTAGACTGTACACCATGGCTGACTTGTGTTTCTGCCACATTTCCCATATAGGCTTTTTATGGAGATCCAATTGAAATTTATTTTATTCAACATTCTACTTAGTTTTATTTTCTTTAGTTAATCAATACACAATAGGCCTCATGCCTTTCTCTTATATTCATTCTTGAGAGATGTTCGTACAAGGACTCCACATTGGATTCTCCAAAGAGAATTCTTCTTACAGGCCAGTGTAAATTTACCTGTTCTTAAATGAACGAGAATTCCCTATTTGCATAAACAATGCCCCCAAAATGCCATATAGGGCCAGCTGTCCTGCCCCTGTACCCTGAAGATGCATTCATGCCTAAAAAGGGATATATAAAAAAGTAAAAACTCCAGCTTAGCTGCAAGCAGCAGTAACAGGGCATACACAGTGCAAAATTCCCCTGAATGTAATGTTCCTGTAACAAGACTATGATTTGTCAGGGTTTCATACCAGCCAAAACCCTGAACGGCCCCACACCAATGATACATAACATATCCAGACCTAGCAACATTGAAGGCAAGTGTAAGAACTCTAGAAATAATAGTTAGTCTCAGCACTTTGGAGAACTGGAATTGCTGTCCTGCTGTTATGCTTTGGTATTTTACAGCAATGTTAATGTTATGCGTTTCAGCTCAACTACGTATATATGACTTATGAATTGATGTATATTTAAATTACACATTGATTTTAGGTTTTAAAGTCAGAAAGATGTTTACTATTATTATTATTATTATTATTACTATTATTAATAATAATACAAGTGCTGCAATAGCCTAGTTAATGGCCCACAACATTGCATGTCACAGTGCACACAAAAATAACTCAAGCATGTGTGGTCTAATAGCCTATACATCTCCATATGTGAGAGGATTGGCAAAATATTTTCTCTTCTAAAAAATGTGTTGAGTCTGCCGTATAGCTGCACAGCCACAGAGAAAATTGTGTATGCATACTCTGGAGTTTGCAAGCACATGAGAACATTTTCACATCCATTTCAAAGATTTATGAATTATTCAAATTTATGAATCTCAATCTGTGCGTTGATTTTCACATAAGATAAAATATATTACATTAGGATCAAATCCGTCTGTACAAGCATTTTTAAAATAAAGCCCCTGATGAGTCCTGCTTCTGCGTACCGATTTCAGCCTTTGACACGGGTCGTAATTCACATTAGACTTCTAGTTGATACACATATGTAACATGAGGCTTTAGCTGTGGTCAGAATTGTAATTTCTAAACAACGCAACAAGAACTTACTTTTATTTTGGTAGAAGAAAGAAGTATTTTTCATCTAGGCTACTAAGTTGCATGTTCATGCAGGTGTAGGCTATGGTTTTTGATTGAGGAAGGTAAATGCAAGGTGCTATGCATTCAATTTTGTGTGTAGACTACAATAGCTATTTCAATCATGTCATTTTAACAATAAACACACAAAATAACAATATAATTTAAACATGATAATGTGATTATGTCAAGCAATTTATATATACATTTTTTTTTACAGTTTGTAATGAATCAAAATTAAAACAAGTTACTGGGAATTTAATTTAGGACTATTTGCTTGGGAAAATAACAAACTGTAACTCATATGACAGGTCGTGACCACTCTTAAATTTAGTTTTTCTCTTTGCTGTCATATTCTGTTTATTTTTGAAGCCAATGATCTCTGTAAGTACTGTCATAGAGCCTTTGCGCTGCTACTTAACCCCAGATCTATGTTTACATCAGACCATCTTTTGAGACTGCATTGCAAAATCAGATTTTTCTTACGAGCTCAGTGATGGCTATATGTTGAGTGAGTCAACTAAATAAACTGGTAGAGGTAGAGTATTCTGGGGGCAATTGTAACAGGGGGCAATTTCAACACCATAAAATTGCACCAATCTGAAACAAGCTAGACCTATGATTCTCACTCTGCACATGTGCATTGATGTTCATGTTCCCTTTCTTTGTGCCAAAAGACCAACTGATGCCCCATTCTCTGCTCTTTTCTTAACAGACTGGTTTTGGAGGTATGAAAAAAAAAATTGTTCTTCTCTTGCAGTCTTGACCTTTTAGTATGATTCAGTAGTTGTCTAATCTTGATCAGAAAAACTTTTGATATCTTAGTCAAGTTTCAATGACGTTGTTCCTATCCAGCAAGCTAGCTAGTTTCATGTGTTCAGGGTTGGGGGCAATTGTAACCCTGACAATTGACCCCTGTTATAATTGCCCCCAGACTACACTACTGAACTAAACTCAGTATGTGTGTTCTCTTTGGCACAGTGGACAGAACAAGACAGAATATAATGCTGAAGTAATTAATGGTTTCATATTCAAGATACATAGACCAGCAGTGAGATAGAATTTAGAATTTATAGTACAGCACCAAATTCACATCCAGCTATCTTCCTAAATTCAGAAAAAGCATGTAAAAGTCTGAACTGAAATGTATTAATTAGTATGATGAGCTGTCATTTGAAAGAAGTGATTTACAGTCAGTCATTTACCAAATCATTATTTTTAATAACTGCTGTTCGAGAGCAACAATCACAGTAATCTATATATACATTTTATTAGTGTAACCACATTATACATGTAGTTTATGGATAATGACCAGAAATATTACTCCTGAGTACTATACTGTGACTTTAATTGGAGCTGTAATTTTGGTAAATGAGGATGTATTTTGTTACAAGAACCCTTTTAATTGTAGAGTAGTGACTTCATGTATATCCCCTCTCTCACAGATATCACAATTAGCTGATCTATTTGAGTGATCCATCATTATCCAACAGCATTATACTTCACATAGATCTATAATTTAGGTAAGCTTGTTTTTATTAGCACATGTTGTGCCATCTGTATTCAATTGAAAATGTTGTGCCATTTGAATGTGCCATTTTGCCATTGTCAATGAACCTTGCACAGCCTTGAGCACAGTACTATACTTCTGTTAAATGGAGCTGTGGTTGGCAAGGAAAAGTGCCATCACATCTGCCTCTTCAGCTGTAACTATGACAACCATGACCAAGACTTCTCTGAGAATAGTCATGTATGATCAAAGTAACTTCAGCTCAACTCCTTAATTACTGTAACTTAATTGTTGTAACATATCTCTTTGCATGCAACACTGCCTCACAGAGTACTACGAATGATGGTTGAAGCAAACCTCTAGCTAAACAAATACACATCTGCCTATACAGGTAAGCTTTGAAGCAGGTGCACGACCTGCTGTTTGGCTGATTCTTGTTCTGGTTAAGGAATATGTGACTTATGTGCAGGTTTCAATGGCTGTGTAAAAACGTCCGTTTGTGGGATTGCTACTTTCAGGCACAATTATGAGAAAACTGATCATTTCTACCGTCTATCCCAGACTTACAGTCACCTGATTATCCAATTTGGTACTCTGCTGGAAGTTTTACAATAGGACCTTTTTTTCTGGTTTTCATACCTGATAAATAAAGAAGAAAGGAAGCCAATCTCTCACCTAGCCAGTTACTGAAACACTACAATTGACAACTAGTTGGCTAGTTGAATTATATATCATTAGCTAGCTAGTCTTATAAAAATCCAAGATATATAAACTTATGCCGGGCTCTCATCACATTCGGTGATGCAGGAGTGGGTGAGACTCTCTCAACACTTAGTGTATGTGAACATGCAAGTTCAATCTCATTGTTGATCGGTCCGAAACGTGAACTGGCCTATCTCTTTGATTGGTTCAAGTTGTGAACCACTTTGTTTTGAAAACAATAATTTGGGCCAAATCCCTTTTATTAGAATACAAAATTTGAGGGTACACAGTAAAAACAGGGGTGTCAATATTTCAGAGTCAACCTATTTTAACCTAGATAGAGTATTTACAACTATATGGAGAGTAAACCCACTCTAAGAGTAGAGTTAAAAGTCAGTGTAAAATCCCGCAGACATGCAGTGTAACTAACTCTACAGAGTGACGAATACGCGCCAGTCGTGACGTCTTGAACACTCTGGCGGCACATTGAAGGTTAGTCTGGAGCAGGTTTGGAGTCGTGCCTGGGTAAGTCGGGTAAGTAACATTATGAACATGCTGGTGCTCGTAACATCGGTTAATAATTGTTTTCCATCTAAACACGGTTGGTTTTATCGGTTTATAAATGTTGATTGAGGACATGTTGCCCATTCCTCTGGTGAATGGCTGTCAAGTAGCTACATGTCCCATACAACTAGCAACTTGCTAGCAGTTCACATTTCTCCTTGAGTTAAGCTGCACCATTAACTGCGTGTCTTTTTCCTCAATGCTGGTACACACAAATACACGCTGCCTGTCTTATGATAACGTTTTATGTTATTGTGTACTAGTATGCTAATCGATAAGCTAACCGCGAATTAGCTTGAAGCTAAGAGGTAAACCGCAACGGCATAGCCATAGCCCCCCCCCCCCTTCCTCCTCAATACTCGACGACTCAAACAGTCAGTTGGTCGGTTTGCCATTTTCTGAAGTTGCCGAAGTGGTGCCTTAAAAATTACACAAAGACAGCGAAGTTGCGCATGCCAGTTAGCCTACTGTTGCTAGCTCTCACTAAGGAATAAAGTTGTAAAATTGTGCTTGTTCCATTCAACCTGTCGGGGTTTATTTCTCCATAACGACCAGCTCATTGTGTGAAATTAATAATCTGAGACACAATGTTGATCAAAGTAGGACTTAACGTATTAGAAACTGCGCAATTTAGCATACAAATCGGCATAGTATAAGTCCAGTCACTTTTCCTCCGTGCTCCAGAATGCAGCATTAATTCTATATATGTGTAATAAATATTTTGATTTGTTTATCACAATTCAACTATGTCAACTTTGCCTTGTTGTTCACAGTAATCAAGCAGATGTGAGTGTAAAGCGTGGACCGTAGTTGGTAAGTAGGCTCAGGTTATGGAACAATGTAAGCACGTGGGTAACTCTTTGTTCAACTGTTTTGTTTTTTTACCTTTGTTTATTTTAATAGAATATGCTGTTGCGTGTGTCATTTGGTGGGGAGCAGAAGTATGTTAGGCTGTCTGACCTAACATTGGATGCCTTCATGAAAGAAGGTTAGTGAGTACATCAGGATAACACAATATCACAACCTTTTACTTAGTTAATACACCTAATTCACCATAAAACATTCCTCTGAGTTGATAACTGTTTCTGCTGTGCCTTTTAAATGCATGGGAATAACCTACTGACTTAAGTTTCAACTCGACAGCATTTTGTGAAGACATGAGGCTCACTCCACTTAGTTATGGTTTTGAATCTCATCAAAAGGAAATTGTCTTGTTACTGTAACATCCTTTTCCCTTTCCTTCCTTTACTACAGTGTGCCTAAAATTTAACATACCAGAAGGTAGGCAGCCTGATATGAAGGTATTTGACCAATCTAACACAGAAGTTGACGGAGAGGTCTTTGAAGAATTAGTGAAGGAGTCACCTGGAACCTTCCGAGTCATGTTGAGCAATGAAGAACTTGGTAATCACTGACCATTCACAAATGTGTTCATATTAAACTTAAAGGTTGGGATGGGAGTAATAACATTTCTATTTAATGCACAGATGCTTCTCTGTCATCATCATCATCATGCTCAGCAGCATCTGAAGATACTATCATTCTGAACGTCACGATGTGTGATCCTCCTGAAGAAGCAGCCGCTTCAGAAGGAAGTCAACCTAAAAGGCCATGCCACATAAACTTTGAGGTAAAAGAGGTGGGTAGTGGACATTGTTGTTAAGTTTAATCTGGATTCTGTTCGATTTGATGGGGAGTGTTTTTCTGTTATAATTTCCCCATTGTACGTATGGTTTAAACATTTCTGACTGTATATTTTTTCCATTTAAGTTGATTGAAAAAATCCTCACAACAAAGCCTGGTGGTGAACACATCATGCAAGAGTATGCAAAAACCAAATCCCTGAAAGATGCCACCAGAAGACAGATGATAAACATCCTTGCTGCTGAGATGACACAAACACATGGGTAAGAATCATACATGTAGGCTCTAAAGAAACATTGTTAGTATTGGATTGTTTTTAATTGTGTCCAAATGAGTGATTGTGATCGTTGGATTCATACATTAGGACATCCCCCCCTAAAAATGTCAAGGTGATGTACGCACAGGGGATAGTTGCTCTGTTTCCATATCTGGAAGACCCATATTCAAAACATGGATATGTAAGTAAAAGGGTCCTTACAACACACTTAATTGCCCTTAGAAATGTTGATAGCATAGTCAGTCTGCATGTTTTTAATTACACAGGAACATTACTACGATCCAGAGAGTGGTTCTGGATACCTTGCATGGCGGTTGAAGACCATTCAAAGAAAAGCTGCAGAGGAAAGAGGTGCCTCTGCTAGCAAATCTCCCAAGAGTAAGTATACCTATCAGTTACATATGATGTTGATAAATTGTGTAGGCAGGAGTCAATAAAATTGTGTTTTGTCTCAAGGTGGTGGGCCTGGCCGTGGTCAACCCAGACCCTTCACTGCTGACAAAGTGTTATCGGATGAGGAAGTGGAAGCAGCTCTTGCTGTTTTGAAACACTGCTGATGTAGACACTGTCCGTGAGAAGATGAAAGCTACCTTCATTTATCGTCATTCAATGGTCAACGATGAAGAGAGCAGCAGATGTCTTCTCAGTCTTCCCACGGTTTCTCGATACACCAGGACTGGTAAGTCCACATCTACATCTTCATTAGTTGAATCACTGAAATATCCCATACAGCATGTGTTATGGGTACCGGTTGCAGATTCCTGTTAACAGTTGCATCTGTGTCTGTGAACTGAGAAAATGTCTCACTAATGGCAGGACACGGCTACTTCAGTCGAGTTCTCACACACATTATCTATGCCATGACACAACATAAAACAGAGACATAAATCATAATGCTAGTTTTGCCTGTACTACACAGTAACTAAATGTATCGCCACCATCGCATTTTACATAACAGCGTCAAATCTATTTACTTGTGCCATATAAACAGAATGTTTACTTAACGATAACCCTAAAGTCACCATAACACAAGTTTGAGACCAGACTGACCTGAGAAAATTGGAAAGAAGTCACCATTTGCAGGACATGGCTACTTCAGTCAAGTTCTCACACACACGAAAATCCAGGATGAAGTGCCTGAAAATCTCACTGCCCCCTATTTTTCAAAATGGGGACGCCTCAAAAATACGTTCTCGCAAAAAACAGAAAATAATTTAAGTCCACAAATGTGGGCACACATCAGTGGGCATCATACATGCAGTGTCTCTCATCACTCCTTTCTTTGCACTTTGTTTTTGTATTGCAGATAGAACAAGATTTCAGGCTGCTGTTTGATGAACTGACAGCAAACAAATCTTTGGAAAAGTGGCCCAGTCTCAAAGCAAAAGTAATCACAGAGAGCCAAGGACTTGCACCGAGCACAGAGCTCCTAGATTTGATGAGGAATGCTGAGTCAACTGTTGTGGTTGAGAATGGTAAGACAGGGACTGTTTTTAATTACTTTGTAATTGTGCCAGTTCAACGTACATGTAGCATAAATATTTCATATTTTATATATCTTATTTTCTTATCGCTTACACTGTCTTTTTATTTTATGATTTCTGGAAACAGGCACAATAACACACTTGACTACGCATTGTACTAGACAGTAATATTGATGATCTTATCTTAATGCTAACCTGATGTTTGTTGGTATTTAGGCTGGGACAGTGACATGTCCACCATCTTGCTGCTCCTTCATCTTTTGCCACCATCTGCCCAGGGTAGGAAGAGGCCAGGGAAGATGTCTGCAAGTCAGGCTGTGGAACACCTCATCAAATTCATAAAAGTATGCTGGACAGTTGTTTGAAATATGCTTTTCATCACCTTAGTTTCATGTACAGTGATCTATTGCGAGAGATTGGTCACTAAATATTGCTGTTTAATGTTTGGTTGTAGGCTGGAACCAGTGTACAGCAGCATCTCAACAACATCAGCCAAAGCAGCCAGCCTTACCTCCTCGCTCAGGGGCCTACGAGAAGCAGCATCCACACCTTCTTTATTGTCATCGACAAGTATACACTACCATGTAAGGCAACAGGTTCAGTGGGAGCCCTTGACGAACTCTTTAAGGCCCATTACATCTTTGGTACCTCGTACAGTCCTTCCCTTGCCAACTTTTTCACTTTTCTGCAAACAACTATCTACAACATTGACGTTGGGGAAACAAAGGAAACTCCCAGAGTTGCTGAATTGCGAGCAAGAATAATGCATTAGTGTCTGGTTAGATCAAACAATGAGGTGTTTTCTCTGCAGAAGTGACCATGGGAGTCCAAACAGCCTTATAAAGCACCTTAAGGTAATTCATGGTCTCTGTACCGGCCGGACTCTTCATCTTAAATGTGGCCAAGTAGGGTGCCCACGTTCTTTTGGTAGCTTTTCTGGCTTTAGAAAGCACCTGAACAAGTGCCACATAAGCGGTTCATTTGATTCTGTAGGAGAAGGTGATTTTTCACCTGACCAAAGTGTTCTTGACACAAGTAATGCCACTGATGTTGATGTGTTGTCTGACCATGTAGAGGCAGAGTCTACATTATCTGCAGAAGACCTTGTAAATAGTTGTGCAGCTGTAATTTCTGATTTAAAGGCAGCAGGTGTAGGCCAAAGTGTAGTAAACTCTGTCGTGATTTCCATGGAAGAGATTGTTCAAGATATCCAGCAGCATGCTAAAGAAACTGTTGTTAAGCATGTATTCAGTGATGAAAGAGAAAGTGAAACATGCAAGAAAGTTGAAGCATGTTTTGATGGGTTGGAGAATCCTTTCACAATTCTTAATTCAGAATACAAGCGATCCAAATTTTTATCCAGCAAGTGGGAAACTGTAGAAGCAGTTGAATGTGTAATTGGCTCCAGATTTGACACAAGACGAAATAAAGAGACTGGGACATATGATCAGATAGTTGTTCAAGATAAATTCATGTATGTTCCAATTTTATCTACATTGGAGTCGATATTTAAAAGTAAGTATGTTGCAGAAATGTTGAAAAAATCAGACACTGATGACTCGAGACTAAGAGATATTTGTGATGGATCTTTGTTCAAGACTCACCCTCTGTTTTCAACTGAAAAGCAAACAGTGCAGATACAAATGTTCTATGATGACTTTGAGGTTGCAAATCCTCTCGGTTCCAAGCGAGGTATTCATAAATTGGGTGCAATATATTTTACCCTAAGAAACTTCTCTCCAAAATGGAATTCATTTTTGGCCAACATACACCTGTGTGCCCTTTTTCATGCACAAGATCTTAAACGGTATGGTTTTAGTGAAGTTCTTGCTCCTGTTGTTCGAGACATCAAAGTTTTAGAGAAAGATGGTATTGAGATTCCACTATACGGTGGTCGTGTTCGTGGCAGTGTGGTACAGGTTACTGGTGATAATTTAGGCATACATAGCTTGTTTGGTCTGGTGGAGTCGTTCAGTGCAAGGTACTGTTGCAGATTTTGTTTAGCTGAAAAAGATGACTTTCAAACAGAATTCTCAGAGGAGTCTTCAAAAATAGTGTTGCGCACAAAAGACACCCACGCGGCTCACTGTCAAGAAATGGCTGATAATCCATCTCTTCCATATGTTTTTGGTGTGAAGAGGTCATGCTTATTGAATTCACTGACATATTTTCACACTACTGAGAACTTCTCAGTTGATGTGATGCATGACATTTTGGAAGGAGTGGCCCAGTACGAACTGAAGCTGTTGTTTTTGTATTTTAAAGAACAACATGTTACACTGGAGGAGCTGAATTCAAGAATACAAAGTTTTGATTATGGATTCATGGAGAGAAACAATAGGCCAGTGGCAGTGAATTTAGGTGGAGAGTCTAATGATCTGGGGCTGAATGCAGTTCAGTCATGGTGCTTATTGAGGAATACTCCGCTCCTCTTTGGAGATTTGGTAACTCCTACTGACCAACATTGGGGCCTACTTCTTTTATTGCTACAAATAATAAACATTGTATTTTCTGCCATGTTATCTCAAGGTATGTGTGTATATTTAAAACATTTGATTGTGGAACACCACAAACTGTTCAAGACCAAAGCACCATTTTCTTATCCATTATCCCCGCTGCATCCAGAAAATAGGACCTGTACTTCATAGTTGGTGCATGCGCTATGAAGGCAAGCACAATTTTTTTAAGAAACAGCTCAAGTCATTTAAAAATATCACCAAAACGCTGGCCAAAAAACACCAGCATCATATGGCATATATTTGGCGATCTTCAACAACTTTTAGTCGGTTAGACATTGGTCCTGGAAAAATGGTGTCTTTAGAAATGGTAAAAGGTGGTTCTGAAATTGTCAAGGCAATGCAAGTGTCCTCCAGTGTTCAAGTTATGAAAGTGAATTGGGCTAAACACAATGGTTTTATTTACCGCCAACATCTGGTTATTTGTGGTGCAGTTGAATGTGAAATGCCTCTCTTTTACCAGATTGAGTCTGTCCTGATAATACATGAAAAATTGTTGCTGCTCACTTTGCCTTTATTTACTGTAAGTTTTCAAGAACATTTCCATGCGTATGAAGTAACAAGGAGAAAGCAAGATTTTGTTGTCTTTCATGTTGACAACCTGCCTTATCCCAGGCCTTTTGACATACAGATGTCCTATGGAGTGAATCACACAGCTCTCTTTTTTGTTCCATATTGCTTCTTCTGGTGAGCATTAAAGCAAGTTGTGACTGTAACCTTGTTTGTTTGTGTTTTATTTCTATTTGATTAATTATTTATTAATTAATTATTATTTAGTTCAGTAGTATAGCACATATCACCTAGATATAATAAAATATAAAAATAACACTAGAGAAATAAAAATGAAATATTATTACACATTAGAGTGTCATTTTAAGAACTAAATTTGGAGTAAAATTAACTCTATAAAGTGTAATCATATTACTCTGAACAGTGTGAACAAACCTCGGTGTTAAATATTTTTACACATTTCATTGTTAATTTTGACACTGAATTGAGTAGAATTAACTCTGAAAAGTTGACACTGGCCATAGAGTAAATTTTTACCAAATGTTATCTGAAATGGAGTTAAATTCAACTCTATAAGAGTTAAATTGACACTTTGTTTTTTACTGTGTATAACACAGTGTATGGTGCTGGATGTCTCTCACAGCAGTTCTTTCTATGATTGCTACCAACTAAGCATGACCGTTCCCCGATATCTTTCCACAAAAAAAAGTTGCCTATACTCCAGTTTAGATATGCTTCCAATTGAATCAAAAAATTATAATGGCCACAATTCGTCAATTCCTCTCCTGCACAGGGCCCTGCAGAGACCTTTTGAGGGGCAGGTTCTGTGTGAACAGGGCACACCAACCTTACTGTACAGGACACCCAGTTATTGTACAGAACATACTGTATTTTACCTAAATTAATTAATAAACATTAATGAAAGCAACAATAATACAAAAAATAATTTTTTTAATCAAATAAAATGTATTTTATTGAAGCTTTATTCAACCAGGCAGGTCATTTAAAAACCAGACAAGAGGTTCGGCGTCTTGGGAAAAAAAAGATAGGAGGGTGGAAGGATGGGAAGAATAATCAAAGGGGCACATCGGGGCAGGAGCTTGGGCCCCGCATGTGCAAAACAGTGGTTGTAAATTATCACTAATAGTCTAATGTTCACAATGGCTGTTGACAGGGTTCAGTCACTACAGGGTTCACAGACACTCTATGTTTACATAGACACAATAATGTGTACTTATTTATTGTTGATATACAGTATATGTGAACCACCATGGTAAAATGTTCACAACATCAAAAAATGTGTTTTGGAGATATTTGCATTTTTATAAAAGTCCAAGTTCAGATCAAAAATGTAAAATTCTTTTTGTTTTTGATTAATCTTAGTGAATTAATGAGACTGTGGATTTTGATCAGAAATCAAAATTACATTTTGGGACAGACCTTTTAAAAATATTTTTGCTTGTGTATAAAAAGAAATTAGCAAAAAACAGTTTAATGCTTCTTTTGGCATTGTGCTAGTTGCAGACTATGTTATTCATGTTAAAATTATATTTAATATTCAAACTGGGAAAATGGAGAGCCAAACTGAAAATGTATAATAAAATATATTTGATATATAAGTATATACATTTAAACTGATTTATACATCATTTCTTGATATATGTATATACATTGAAAATAAAGCAATAAATATGAGGTTAAAGTGTACAACTTTAATTTAAGGTTATTTACATCCATATCAAGTAATCCATGTATGAATTACACAGGGACAAATTAACATAATCTGAAATTAAGTTGTTATATTTAATCCTTGGTTGAAAATCCTTCATCTAAATATGACTGCCTGAAGTCTGCGACCCACAGACGTCAGCAGACGCTGGGTTTCTTTCCTGGCAATGCTCTGTCAGGCCTTTATGGCAGCCATTTTCAGTTTCTGTTTGTTTCTGGGGCATTTTGCTTACAGTCTTGTCTTCAGAAAGTGAAACACATGTTAAATTGGATTCAGGATGGATGATTGACTTGGCCATTCCACTTTTGCGCCCTGAAAAATGCATTGGTTGCTTTAGCAGTATATTTGAGAGCTCTTCACAAATCCAGTCAAAATGTTCTCTCTTGAAAAACTGTTCAGCTCTAGCATCTAGTTCACCCTGTCACTTTTATGAAAAATGTCAAAAGACAGGAACATGAAAATTTAACTGAAAGTACTTAATGGGAAATGGTATTCAGCACTATTCAGATGAAAAATAAATCCATCAGCACTGTGCAATGGATCTACATATAATTTGTATCCATGACTTGAATGCACTGAAAAGCTTCATTCAGTTCTAGTTCTTTTCAGACATAGACTAGTCATGATGTAAAAACCCTGTTTGCTGATGTTACTCATAGCTGTCTTCTTTCATGTCATCCAACATGAGGAAGGATTTGCTACCAAGCGAGAAACTCTATCAATGGCTAATCTTACTTACATATCCTAGAATGAAACATTATAGCAACTTTTTTGATGAATACATCCCCAACAGAACAACTGCTTATACATAGAGTACATGCCTCAGATAACTTCTGTAATGTTACGTTTCACACCTCCTCTGTAAAGAGGTATTTTGTCAAATAACTCTTTCTCTGCCTGACTAATGGTTGGCCTCAGCAAACACATGTTCTCATAGTCAACCAATCACTTGCACACATCACTAATGGAGCGCTTTTAAAAGCGAGACTCTAATCTCTCCCATAGTGATGGCTTCTTTCCGTACCATTCGGTTTGAAGAGTCGGAGTCGCAAGTTTTTGGTACTTCCGGTTAATACAGTACCGTTCGTTTGTTTGATTCGAGCCGCATATTTTTCTATCAGTTACGAGAGCTGGAATTTTAAGATGTTTCAGACAACAGGGTCTAGCTGGTAGTTAGTAAACTAGCTTTGATATTGTATTCAGACCTAAACCACCTGATTGATACTCATTTTCTAATAGATTATGCTCAATGTTTTCTGTTCACTCTCCCTTACTTTCAAAGCTAGTTTGCAATAGCATCCAGTTTACATTCATTTACGACTTTCCCATCTCCATTATTCTAGCAGAAGTTTAACTTTAGGCCTATAGCCTACATGTAGGCTAAACTATCACTGTCTATCATTGATTGTAACGTTAGATATTACTTGTAAGAATAGACATTGAATGGTTATATTCAGGGTGGGAAATTGGCACCCGCCATATGCGGGTAGATTTCCGAATTGTCGGGTAAATGTATCAAACCTACCCACCTCAGTGGCGTGTAGCAAAGTGGATACAAGCAGGAATAAAATAAAAAATAAACTTTCTTTCTCTGATTGCCTAAACGTGAGACAGAAAAAAAAAACCGCTTGTTAGAATATCCCGAGGTGAGCCTGTCTTATGCTGTGTTCACAACTAATCCGTTGTTTTTACGTAGCCTACCATAAATGCTCAATGCAATCCCCGCCCCCTGAGCAACGCAGCGCCATAACAGATCTGATGGAAACAACGAGAGAAAATAGGTTACCTGAACATCTGAACTCCTCGCCGAATAAGTTAGCTGGAGTTCAAGAACAAGTCTATGCTTCTCCCTGCATCTCAGCAGTGGGTGAAACCAGTAGCCTCTCTTGCAGAGTTTCTTCTAGAGCTAACGTTAGTAGCAGAACTGTGCGAGTCTTGGCTCCCACGTTAAATAAAAAAAATAGCCTAGGTTACTTCACAAAATAAGCTACGGTATTATGTCATACCCTCGATATAAAGATACATTTTGGACGGAGGATAGGCCTATATGAATTATTTTCCTAATCAAATTTTTATAAAACAAACATTTCAGAATGAATACAGGTGTCATTTAATATTGTCTGTTAACATCATTGTATTAGTTTGTTGGAAAATCAGATTGTTTACAAGTTGTTATCAAAGAAACAAGCTGTGAAAATATATTTTTTTACTTTCGCCAATTCCGATGGTCCGTTTAGCAATGCAGAGTCCAGTGCAACTGATATGCGTTTGATTTACCATAAAGCTATTTTAACAAGCATTGCACAGTGTCACACAGAAAACCAAAAAACTGACCATTACCTTTGCCAATACGCTTTAAGGTAAAAGTGATATCTCCAGACAGCTCGCTCTAACGTTAGGCCTATTGGCATCGGTCCGTTGGCATCCGTTCTAGTATTAGATAATAGATATGAAATGTATATAATAAATTTATACACAATGTTTGACTGTTTGATGATCTGTAATACTTGATATAATAAATACAATTTTATTAGAGCTACTAAACATGAGTGCATTCTAAAACGTTATTCTAGCGCAATGTGTTTGTTTTATTTTGGGGTGGCTGGTAAAATTTGGCATCTACCAGCCACTATAGCAGGTAGGTCAGAAATTGAATTTCCCACCCTGGTTATATTTGCATAGGCTATAGCTATTTTATTAGTCTCATGCAAATAAATCAAATTTTTTATCAGATCCTAGAATCCAGTAGCCAACTGAAAATGTGGTGGATGGATGGCTGTATAGGAAAGATTGCCAGCCAAATCCGACAAACAAGCCAGATCTTGATGCGTGTGCATGTGTACAGGAGCCTGTTTCCTTTATTAGTTTTAAATAGTATTTGGTAAAGATTTATTTGGACACCATAAAATATATTTATTTGAACCATTAGGCTATTTATCTATTCTATTATACAAAATTGTATTTATCTGTTCGCTGTTGTTGTTGGTCGAGTTCTATAATAAAAATGCCACCATTTTAAATAAGAAGTAGGCTAGCCTATTTGTCATTAGCTGAACACAATCATATATTAATTCTGATTTATACTGGAATTCGGTTGCAAACAGCCACATGTAATAATTTTGTAATAAAAAGTAGGTGTCTCGGAATATCATTAGATATAACCGAATACCTTTGTAAATGTTTTTGGTTGATCCACGCTGAGTAGGCTAAACGCGATTATTAATGGTTTGGCTACAGCATTTGCTTTATGTTAAAACTCGAAAGGACTTTGGTTTGTGTCACGGCTCTGGAGCCGTGGGATATTGTGCGACCTCTGGAGCAATTTTGGTCGCGGTGCCTTAATTGAGCGAATAAATGTTGCCTCTTCTGGAATGCACTGGTTGCAAGTGGGTGGCGACCGTGCTTGCTGTAGGCTACATGCTGGCGGGTGTGCATAGAGGAACACAACATAGTCTTCTCCATGTCGCTGGAATGAGAGCCATACGTTCTGCATCTCTATGGCTGCGTCTCGTCTCCTGTGTGCTGTTTACTGTGTACTGTTTTTGCACGACGTGCAATATGCTAATATCCTACTTACTATTTACTAACCGTACTGTGGAAGATGTCCCACCAAAGATTTCAGATATAAGATACGGAACTGCCGCTGTTCCCCATTTATTTATTATTTTTCCACAGCATAGACTTGCATATTCAACTATGCTCTATAGTCCACACAACAGAACAGTTATGTGGTCTGCACAAGGGGAAGTGTTCATGCATGTGTAGTAGCAGAGGTGCCATCACCAGTGTAAAAGTAGTATTGCCAAACTTTCTCGCCACGCACAATATGGTGTATGCATTAAATAAAGGACTCATAAAGCTATCTATTTTTGTTATTTTATTCAGTGTGGTTATTATAAGTTTAAATGTGAAATATTTTAACAATGTAATTATGGATCATATCACTGCAATGTAACAGTTTCCCAGATATTTTTTCCTATGGTTGGTGAACCCAAAACCCTATAGAGTGGTCAAGAAGCATGAACCCCCATTAAGGCAATTATCACAATCATACTAATATCTAAATAGGATAAATACAGGCAAATACAGGTGAATACAGGTAAAGTGGGACACTTTCTGATCATTTACATTTTGCATAGTTTTAAATTATGATCCAAATGGTTTAAATGTCAGAGCTACGGAAACTTATAATAAACTTAGTTTATTTTTAGTAATGGAAGTATATACACAAAGATAAAGATGATGAAATTGAAGTGTCCCTGCTGTCCCACTTTACCTGTATTCACCATACTGTTTACATCATGAATTAAGTCTCAGCAGCAGCTGACAGCTACACAGCTGAGTCAAGTACTTGTCTGAACACATGCAAACTCCATTTATGTACAAATGTATTTATTAATACTGTTGAAATTAAATATATACATTCTTGACAAGTTCTTTACAAAGTTCTTTGCAATTAGGTGGATAGTTATACACGAGTAGGCCTCTACTACATACAAGTGATTTACTACTTGTGCGTGTTAATACAATACAACTACAATCAGTCCCTCCAGGAATAAGCGATCTTGCGATTGCAAGAATTAATGCAAATTCAACCAATCCAATTATTTGCGATAGCTTGCAATTTTGTCCAATCCCAGCAATATTTCCGCATTAAAATGGTCAAATCAGAAAAAAAGCTTGTAAATTTAGTCAATTGCTGCAATTTCCCCTCATAAAATTATCTTTGGTTGGGGGTGAGTTCTTTAAACAATCGCAATTTTTTCCAGCTGACAATAGCAATTTTCAAACATTCCCACAATTTTATTGCAAAATAACCCAAAAAGGTTACAAATTGCATCGCAACTTTTGAGAGAAAAGCCGCTGCAAATTCAATCATTTTGGACAAAAATGTTCCCTACTTCATTAACCCTTCACTAACCTTTTAAACAAAGACCATAATGTCTTTGAAGGTGCACCTGCATGCTTCATGCTGCCACATGCACTGCACATGAAACCTGTTCTCTTCCTGTCTGCATGGGAAAAAAATACTAGCCATTGCCAACTTAATCTGAATAAAAAAAAGACATAAATAATTTAACTAAACTTAAAGCTGCTTGAATTCATGCATTGTCCATCGAAATACACGACGATGGTGTGGACTGTGTCATTAGCTAATACTAGCTAGCTAGTTATCCATTCACTTAAATCATTTAAATTTAGCTGGTTAGTAAGCTAGCTAGTAGCTACGGAGCTAATAAGAACGAGCTAACGTTAATGCATTTCGGCTCAAGATGCATCTAACATTACATTTCGACTCTGAAATTTCAATTGATCACAATTAGTGTTTAAGCTTGCTAACTAAGTTTGCTGCCCAACTGTCCCAGTGCCTCAGTGCCTCGATCTAGCTACCTAGCTAATGTTAGCGGCTGAAGTTGACCACTTAACGTAAAAAATTGAGGAACACATGCAACAATGCTTCAGTCAGAAATACGACCAACTGTTGTACAATACTGATAATGATGCCAAATATGCTTGTTTTTATGTACACATCTCACCTGTGTTTTGAAGTCCAGCTAGATGACTTGATCTGATCGGTCGACACGTCTCTTCCTCTGAGCTGTTTCCCGCAGTCTCTGGTTGCGGCGGTTTGGCGGTAGCGGAGAGAAACGTTCCATCTGTCTACTAGAAGACAGTGCACGCGCACCGCCGCGGTAGTCGTGCACAGGCACTCAAATGGCGCAACGTGTCGTATCTACTCTAGCTCATTGATAAAGTCGAATGTTTTCATATATCGCAGCAGATACAATCAGATTCTTCACTACATAAAATTCGGGTTGCATTACAGGTTACCTAAGTTTTCTAAATGAAATAAACGCCATATGGTCTGCGAAAAAGTAGTATTGCCAGGCAATAGTTGTTTGAAAAGTAGTATTGCCATGGCAATACTGGCAATACTGGCAATACTGACGGCGACGGCCATGTGTAGTAGTGTTAGCTTAGCAACTAAAGTTACATAACGTTTTACTCAGTGGCACATATCTGTCAGGCACTTGCTGGATTTAAAGTTGGTTCGTTGGATTGCCAAAATCACAACGGGTTGTAAGCAATCCTGACAACCTAGTCATACATAATCTTAAAGAAGACTTGATTTTATTATGCCTATAAGGGGGAGTCGGGTTCGAAGGACCAGACGCGACAGAGAAGAATCTAAAAGTGTCCGCGACAGAAAAAGGGAAAAACAAAGAACAGAGACAAAACTCCCGGCTTAGAGCCAAAGAAAAACAACCCATAAAATAGGGTGAGGCTCGAGACTCGAGCAGATAACAGACAGACAGATAAATGCCTCCTACTCTCAAATAAAGAGAGAACTAAACAGAGGAAAGAAAAACTGAAAATAAATAATAGCGACCCATAATACAGGGCAGAAAAAACTCGAAGACTCGAGTAGTATAAGTAAAAAGAGAGAAACTTCTCGCCCTCACTACAAGAGGGAACTAATAAGAGAGGTAGAGAAAACGGTAAAGAAAGAACAGTCTCAGCGAGACTGAAAACAGGAAAACCGGAACGGGGAACAGAAAGTGCAAAAGAGAAAAGGAATTCCTACAAGGAAACTCTACGCACTAACAGGCAAGTCCCACGTTACACCAAAGTAGAACAAAGTGGTCACCTCAGTCTCTCACAAGCGATACCGGCTTCGTGGCAGTGTATAATAACAACACGGAAGCACAGAGACCGGAAGACGCAGGGCTTAAATAACTGGCGGAAACGCTTGAACAGGTGTAGGCTATTGGTGCTAAGGAGCGAAAAAAACCCGGCGAGGAAGTCGGCGTGAGATGCGAAACCACTTCACTGAAAGGACGCGGCAACCTGCGAACCCATGACAATGTCTGGAAATCGCCCGTAGTGAACTGTTTTGTAAAAACTCCAATGGCCTCAGTCATTCAATGAACGCCTCTTGTCTAAGTTCCAACTGCGGACATTGCTGCCCCGAAGGTAGGCTACACCTCTTGCTCAGTCTTCCCTTTTTGCACGGTGCGCTTCATATTTATGCAACCAAAATGTTTGTTCTTTTTGGAAAAAGTGCTCCCAAATATACACAGCGTAGCCTATCATCGGGGGTTTTAAGTGTCTGCATTTAGATAACACAGCCGCAGCAAAGATTTTTAGATGTATGACAAGATACGCAACTGGTGCTTTTCTCCATTCAATTTTTTGTCCGCGCAAGAGGAAGTGATCAGGCATGCGCAGTAGTGTTTTCAGTTAGCTTAGCAACTAAAGTTACATAACGTATGCTTAGAGTGGCGTGCATCTGACCGGCGCTAGCCGGATTTAAAATTGCTTTTTGTTGGATAGTCAAAATCATAACGGGTTGTAAGTAGTAGTACTGGGTCCTGACAACCTAGGCATATATAATCTAAAAAGAAAAGGGATACTTTTGATTTTGTCTCTCTAATAATGACTTGTTTAGCGAACTGTTATGTAAAAACTCCATTCACCGCCAGTCATTCAATGAGCGCCAGGTTGTCTGTCTAATAATTTCCAAGTGCGGACGTTCCAGTCCCGAAGTTGGAACTCTTGCTCCGCCTACCCTCTTTGGCCGCAGTCTGCGCCCTCGATGTTGTAGCTACTGGTGACTCCAAGGACGCAGCTGCACATGTCTGTTGAGCGTATCAGTTGTGCTTCCTGGTTCGGATGTGCTCCCCATTGGTTTCTATTTGCATCGATGTCTTTATTTTTATTTATTTTGTCCGATCGTAAGTTTACAATTAGGTACATTGAATGTAAGAATTGTGCTGTTATATGAATCAGACCTGGAATGGATAAATCAAATGTTTGCATATTATTGCATATGTTTGCCTAAGGGGGAAAAAAATTAAATAAACATTGCTTATGACACATTGTGAGCTACACCGACTAGATTACATTACAGGCATTTAGCAGACGCTCTTATCCAGAGCGACTTACACAACTTTTTAAAAAAAATTTATTACATCTTATTACATTTATCCATTCATACAGCTGGATATATACTGAAGCAATTTTAGTATATATCCAGTATATAGTATATATCCCTGTAACCATTGTCTGTAAAAGGCACTATACAAAATGAATTGAAAATTTATAAATTAAATAAATAAACTATATAATTAAATTAAAATAATCTTAAATGCATTTATAGAAGGTTAAAATGGTCATCCTTGCTTAAAATAATGGGTATCAACGTTTACGTGCTCACTTGCCACCACAATACCAAGAGTTCAGAAAAGTATTTAGGTGCCTGCCGCTGTTTGCAATCATTCTTTGCTCGCTGCTCATTACATATTACTATGGATAGCAGCCTTACTGTAGGCTATTGCATGCTTACACATTTCATTTTTATAACTGCGCTAAAGCTTATAAGCAGCACTAGTGTGTGCGATATCTTGAGCTAAAACAAATCTGCTGCTAAAGCTAATAAGTGTCGTTAGCGTGTGCGCTATCTGGAGATAAAGCTAAAAGTAACGTTGGTGTGTGCGCTTCTAAATTATTTCATTTTAAAGGCTGCCTACATGTCAGGTCTTGAAAATATGACTGATCTAATCACAATGGTGTGCCCGCACTCAGGGACACTCCAGCGCTGTAACATGCGTGTTACCATATGCATCAAAAAAAAAAAAAAAAAAGTTAAAGTCCTATGACTGCATGGTCCTATTCCTCTTGCTTATGTGTTAAGCGTTTCCATTCACCTCTCCTGGGTAACATTTCCATGATATGTGCCTTCACACTGCTTCATCCTTGTAAAATTCAGCTCTCCACCATCAAAGGCATTATTGCAGGCATTCAATTTCATTTTTGCTATGCAACCCCGTATGAGCCCTGTTCATGACTGATTCTGGCAACTTTGTTTTGTGAAAAAAGGCAGGAGGCTATGGAGGTAGATTATATAAATAAACACAAAAGTATAATCCACAATTATTTTTACCATCCACACACACACACCTCTCAATTTGTGTTCGTAGGTATAGTCAACAAATGTGTTTTTGCCATCCACCAAGGGTGTAAAAAGTACCCAGAAATTATACTTAAGTTAAAGTATGGATACTGTCTCAATATCTTACTCAAGTAAAAGTCAGAGTATCTGGCTAAAAATACACTTGAGTAAAAGTCAAAAAGTTCCTACTTTTAAATGTACTTAAGTACTAAAAAGTAAAAGTAAAAAAAAATGTTTTATTGCAAGGGATAGACAAGGGGTCTCAAACTCATTCCATTGTGGGCCGAGTGTATACAAGTTTTTGTTTCAACTACACATTGCACCAGGTGAGTTAGTTGAAGAGGTGAGTTAATTAGTGAAATCATCAGCTGGTGTTTAGGCATGGCTGGAATGAAGCCCAGCATACATTCGGCCCACAATGGAATGAGTTCTGCGATAGACAATGCTGAAATTAAAGAACAGAGGACACTTTTTTTTGCATTAAAATGATTTAATGCACTTCTCCATCGAATTTGAAAAAACATGTTGAAATAAACTAACATGGACGGCATTCACATCACAGCATCCACTTGTATAGTTGGCCAAACTACAACCTTGGAAAAAATTAAGGGTTTTGTTCAGTTTTTTTTATATGTGGGTTCGACATTGCACATCCTAAGGTTCTTGTCAAATAGTTATTTTGATAGCAGGTGTCTAATCAAAGATCCCCGCTTTCTAGTCTTGCACAAGGACCAATCAGCATGGGTATGTGCGGGTTGATTTTCCATTGATGGGGATTTGATTGGCTGTTTTAAATAAAGTGCGGCCGCATTATTAATAATGTTAATGTTAGTTCGGCCAGAGAAACAAATATACTAGTTAAAATCGTTGGACCTGTGAAATTTGTACTTTGAAGGTCTGCATTTTAAATGTAAAGAGTAAAAAGTACGTTTTTTTTCTCTGAAATGTAATTGAGTTAAAGTACAAGTATACAAACTTAATAATACTCGAGTAAAGTACAAATCCCCAAAAACAGTACTTAAGTATTGTAACGAAGTACAATTACTCAAGTACTTTACACCCCTGCCATCCACACACAAACACCTCTCAATTTGTGTTTCGTAAAAATAATCCACAAGTATGTGTTTGCCATCCACACACAAATACCTCTCAACTTGTGTTTTATAAATCATCATTTGGATGAATGCAACAATTATATATTCACAAATGCAAATAACATTTTCAGATATGTTTCCAATGTTCACATTTACAAATAAAAAGCTTGGCTTGCGAACTGGCGAATCTACATTTGGCGATCAAAGGACATGCTTGATCTGCTTGGATTAACGATTAAAGATATAAACATGATTAAGGAACTAAATACCGACCTGGTTATGCAGCTACAACTTTTTTTTTTTTAAACCCTGTAGATATATTTTTTTCATTCAGCCATTGTCCAGCAAATTTTCCATTTCCCCAGTGACTACTTGTCGCACTTGCAATTCTAATACGTCGCTGTAGTTTATTTTAAAAACACATGTAGTTTTTTGCATATTTTTGATGTATATAAAAATATATATATAAAGGCTGCTTGTTTTTATGTGTATGCTGTATGTGACCATTCTGCCGAATTTATTCTGTTCCAAATTACTGAATTGTACAGCCTTTAATTCAAACTCTCAACCATGGATGTTCAGTAAATAGTTTTTTTAGACATTGACAAATAAACTAGTAAAAACTAGGTGAAAATTGCCTATAGAGTGCCAGAGTAAATAGTGTTTCAATAGCAGTGCTCTGCCCATCCCAACCTCCACCAACTAGGGATCCCCCACCTCAGAAATCCCAATTTCAACACTGGTTGACACTGCTTCCCAGGCATCGGCTCTTCTGTAGTAGAGACACTCATTAGCCAGGCATAGCCGGTGGGACAATCCATCGACATTCTGATTAATCTTCCCTGAGCGGTGTTCCTGGAAGAATTGGATTTACTCCTGCTAACAAGCCAGCTGCTCCTGTGGCTCCTGGAACAAATTAACCACCTCAAAGCTGCATGGTCAGTCCTAATGTTAAAGGGCAGCCCACATAGATAGCAGGTTCAGTGATGTATAGAGCCTACTTCATCTAGTGATTCTTTATAGGTAACACTATTTCCCTCAGGTTTAAGAATGACTGGCTGTAGACAATCACCTGCTCTCCTGTCGGAATGGCTTTGGCTAATACAGCCCGCAGTCCTTCATTACTTGCATTCAAGTATAAGGTATATATGGTATAAGGGCATTTTGTGTCCAGAGCCATTAGGACAGGTGTCCAACAAATAGAAGTCCTGATGGCACTGACAGCTGTAAGATGGCCAGGGCTGCACACAACGGTTTAGCCCTTCCAGAGCAGCTGATGTGCGGTTTCCATGGTAGATGACTCGGTGACAAAACGGGAATAATAGGAGGTTAAGCCTCGGAAGTCCCTCAGCTGAGGAATACTAATAGTTGGTGACCAGTCCCTCACTGCCAACACTTTATCCTTCCTGCTTGCCAGATGTCCAAGGAAGAATATCTCTCTCCTCAGGAGCTGGCCATTTTCCAGGTGTCATTTCAACCCTGCTCCATTTAAGAACTTCTTCCAAAGCCCTCAATGCTCCCGCTACATCAATGTAATGTACTGGACAAGAGTAGGCAACCCTGGTCCTGGGTTGCTTTATTTGCTCCATTGCTACTCTGCTATAATTTACTGCCTATTTTTTGCATCCTACTCCAAGACTAATCAAGAAAAAGATACCAGGGAATGCCTGCTCAAAATAACAAATAATGTATCTCTTGTCACTTTTGAACAGAGACAGCCTTTAGCAGTTTTACGATTGTTCATAATTATCTGAATTATCATGCTCTATAGATTTGGGTTTAAAACCCAATCTAAACATAAAATAACACAATACCATAGGCTAGCTCAAGCCAGGTTAGGTGGATATTTTCCACCTCATACATGGGCCATATATCGGTCAATATGGATACCACTTAATCTGGAAAAGGAAATTGCATTTAATGAGTTATCATATCAAATACATTTTGGTCTTAAGTTTTTTTGTTTTACGAAAATACTGGACTATTATCACTGTCAGTTTTAATGATGGTAGGCTACTCTGGTAAATTAATACCAAAAAAGTAGCAGGTTAATTATTAATTCCTAATAAATTAATTAATACATTTCCGTAATAGTTTAGTTAAATGAGCAATCATTTATAAACCAACATGATAAAACATTACATATGGCAGCAAGACAATAAAAGGATGTACAAAAAACATAACAAAATTAAAGGAGTGAGACTGTGAAACAAATAATCACACTCACAATAAAGTGCCTAAATTTTGACAAATGACGCCTCTTTCCTGGCTGTCTCAGCCTCGTATGTCCCTTATGGGTAATTATGAAAGGGGTAATACCATGTCATTTTCACACACCATAACACCCGACAACTCAGATTGTTCTTAACTGTTTCCTGTAGTTGGAAACAGTAAAGAAAAACATTCATGCAATATCATTTTGTGAGAAATAAAGCTAATTTTGTCATGCTCTTCTCTTATTGACCACTTCCCTGAGGAGCGCTCGTGTTGCGTCTCTTCTCTTTGTTTTCTTCCGTTTCGTGTGTTTGGTTTTTCTACTCAGTGTGTTCACCTGTTCCGCTTTTCCTGTCATTATTTAAACCTCGCGTCACCTTTGTTAGACGCTTCCATATTGCCTATCTTTTGACAAGGAAAGCCGGTAATCCACGGTGTAGACATTTTGCATCGACCGTATCACCTCAACCTGTTGTGGTTCCACGGGACTTGTTGCAGGTGTTTGACAGTTTTCTAGAAACTTAGTTTAGGTTATTCGTTTCTATCCTGTCTCTTTTATTTCACCTTTGTCTCCCTGTCAATGACAGATTGTCTTCGTCGTCTTCTGTTACCTCTTGTTTGTGTTTTTCGGCTCCCTCGTTGTGAGCTATAGGGTTTTCTGTGTCGTTTGTCTTAATCTCTAGTTTTGGAGTTTTCGCCCTATACGGGTCGCTTTGAGTTTGGTAGCGTAGTCTCTCGTTGTAAGGAGAATTTATTATTTTTTTGTGTTCTGTAAGTATTCCCTGTTTGCGGGGTTTTTCCTTTCCGTTTTGTGGTGTTCTTATTGAGCACTTAAAGTACTCCTATTGTCGTGTCTGGTCCTTCATTCCTAACACTACCCCTGACAAATTTATTGCACCCAAGTTGCACATTTTAGCTTGGTATAGTTCCCATAATATGAATTAACTATAGTACCCTAAATCTTTAAGATATGAGGAATCTAAATAAATGGTCAAAATCCACCCAATGGATTCCCCAAGTCCCACCCTAATCCCACAACAACAGATAGTATAACATGTATAAGTACTGTATAACATCAGTTATTTGCTGTTTGTTAAGGTGGGATTTTGGGGGGGTTGGTGGTCTGTGGGTGGATTATGGATTATTACCATTTATTTTGAATCCTCATGTCTTAAAGTATGGCTACAATATAAATGAAAATGATGTTACAGGAACGTAGTTTCACATGTAAATAGAAAATAGGACAAAGAGACTGAAATGATGAAGGAATACAGCTCATATTTAATATACTTGTTTCCATAAAAGATTAGATAATGATTCGATATTATTGGGCATAAGTAAAGTTGTCCTCCTATAAAATGAGGGGGGGGGGGGGGGGGGGGGGGGGGGATTAAAATGTTATTAAAATCTTATCAACGAATGTACTGATTAGCCTATGCTTTAGCTTTATATTAAATAATCTCAAATCTCATCTAGGGCTGAAAATAAAAAAAATCTTCAAAATGTTCATAAATTAAAATATATATATATTTTAAATGCCCTGTGTGAGGTTGTGTAGAAATGCCAGACCTGCCAACCTTGAGAAAATATTTTGAGTACCACAATAGTGTAATGCTCACACGCTTTCGCACCACTTCGCTTTGATCAGAAACAATTGTATAATCTGACCCGATTCTTAAATCACTTGCACTCCACTAGGCTACATTATTACTATACAGTGCCAGTCAAAAGTTTGAGTACACCTGCTTAAAACAGTAAAAACACTTAAAACAAACAAAAATATTTTTTCATGATTAAAAATACTTTAAACTGTATAAACCTTTCTATAAACACTAAAATATGTCATTGTATGATGTGTGCTTAAACTGATAATCATAAGTGAATTGCAATCAATTATTGAATTATTAAATTAAAATGGAAATAATGTACAATATCTGCGAGGGTTAGTGTAAGGTTTGGAGAACCAAACGTGACCGATAAGGATTCTAAAAGCGTATCTCGAAAGATACGCCACAAAAGCAGAAGAAACCGTGCCAGGAAGGGTTAAACAAAAGAACAGGAGCTAAATTTCCCTAACACAAGGCAAATCAAAACAGCCTCAAAAAACGGAGACGTATCTCGATAAACAACGACAATAAATAACAAAAGAACCTCACACGCTAATTCATTAGGCTGAACAGGAGGTTGAGAAACCAAAAGAAAAACCCAGATAAAGGGGTAAAGAAAAGAAATAGAAAATCAAACCTGTTACCTAAACTCTTGTAGAAAAAGAGCTGAACACAAAAGGTAACGGATAAAGGATAAAGCGAAAGATTGAAAAGAAATTAATAAAACAATCTAATCCTAATTATAACCGGACTTCCTGTCATGATCCCACTTGTTTGTGCACATTTGTTCATGTTTTCTGCGATCTAGAATTCTCTCTTTCTTTCTGTCTCCAGCTTCGCTTCCTTCTTCTTCTTCTTCAAATGGATTTCCGGCAGTCTAGACGCTTAAGCGTATTACTGCCCTCCACCGTTCAAATAAATAAATAAAAACAGTTCATTATACTATATTCCTATATCCGAGGGTACAAGCCAGTTTTATGCAGAAAATACAAAATTCTTCTTTCAAGAGCTTGATGGTTCTTGCCCCGACAAAACAAAGATTTAAAATTAAAAGAAGAAATCCCCATATCAGCTAATTCTTTATACAGTTGTTCTCTCTCTACCTTGTATTTTTCACATGTAAACAAAACATGCTGAACAGTCTCTGGGCTACCACACTCACACAGACCATCTGGATGTTTACCAACTATTCTCAAGCACCTAGCCAGCCCACAGTGCCCAAACCTCAGTCGAGTCAATTTGACCACATCTCTTCTGTCACCTCCCATACACACACTTTTCCTTTTTACAGACTTTTGAACTGAAAAATAAAGTCTCCCTCTCTTTTCATTCTTCCATTCCTCTTGCCAATCCCTTTCAAGCCCCTCCCTGATCATACTGTAGTACTCTGGCCTGCCAAATAGTACCTTGATGTCTATGTGCTCTTTTTGAAGAGAGTCTTTAGCGATCTTATCCACAATTTCATTACCCTCAACTCCTGAATGCCCTGGTACCCACAAGAACCCAACCTCACAGCCCATTTTCTCAACTCTATATAGGCATACCAGAGTTTCATTAATTAGATCATTCCGAGCTCTAGATGTCCCACTCCTCAAAGCCAGCAAGGCAGCAGCTGAATCAGAACAGATAACAGCTTTGCTTGGTTTTACTTGTTCTACCCACCATAAGGCCCAAATTATTGCCAGTAGTTCAGCAGCAAAGACTGATACCCCATCCGTTATTCGTAAGCCTTGCTGAATTTGAGGATCCACCACATATACTCCACACCCCGCTTTTCCACTTATTGGATCTTTTGACCCATCAGTAAAAATCTGTACATATGCCTCCCATGAATGTTTTATGTGTTCCTTAACTTCAAGGTCAGGACTGCTAACACCTTCCTGCTTCAATCTGTCTAATAATGTCATGTCAACATTAGGCTCAGGGAGAAACCAAAATGGCACGGTTGACCAAAATGCACCGACCACTTCCTCCTTACCAACTCCTAATCTTCCAGCCAGCTCTTTAACGCAAAACAGAAAATTAGCTTTTTTCCCCCCTTCAGAAAACTCCCAATTTTCTTTGAGCAGACACTTAGCTGAGAGCCTCAGGTTGGATCCATGCAGCTTCATCAAATAGTGTAACCCTAACTTTCTACGCCTTAATTCGCTTCCTTCTTGATTCTTGTTAACTAATCTACTAATTTACTAACGCTAGTCAGATAATTACTAACACACTAATCTGCTATCCATGTCTCATGTGATTTACTAATTAACTAATTTACTAACGCTAGGATGGGATAATTACTAACAGACTAATTAACTAATGATCTTCATCTCGTTTTCCCAAGCTGTTCCTAATTTCTCTGTTCTCAAGCTAAGTGTTTGCACCTATCTACACCTGCATTTAAGCCAGTGTTTCCCTGTCTTCCTCGCAAAATTGTTGCCTTGATTTGTCTTGCACTTTTGAGTGTTTATTTCCAAGCCTGATTCCTGTTATTACCCACGCCTGTACCCTGACTACTGTTTACTGCCTGCCTGTGTATTTTTGACTACTGCCTGCCTGACCTACGAGCAGAGGCGGTCTTACCCATTAGGCAAAGGTTGGCAATTGCCTGGGGCCCCAAGCTGACCCCATACTACAAAGGGCCCTGTTAAATTCCTCATAAATGTTTCCCCCCCCCCCCCCCCCCCAGTAATTTATGATGTCTTTCTAAAAATGTATGCGCTAAATGGCATCAGAATGCCTAATTCATGAATGTCTTAGTCACCCCCCCCCCCTCAGTCCCCACTACATTGGACTATTCCATGATGAGCCGTCTGCGGAAATGATTCAGGAGCCAATCCGTGTTTCAACTCGACGCGATTATTAAAAAGGGAAAATGAAGCGAAGCTACCCAAGCGGTGCTGAGAAAAGGAGGAAGCAGGAGGAAAGTAAAAAGTTTGTGGCAAAACTACCAAAGCTAACTACATTTTTCACGGCGGCTAGTCGTAGTACAGATGCCACTAATGAAGAGCAGAGTCAGTCTGAGACTGCTAGCACTAGCACTAGTGTTGTTAGCATTGCTAATGCTAGCGAAGAGGAGCTAACGTTACTAGGGATGCGCTCGTTTAGTCGACTAGCCGATTAAACGTTGCTACCCTCGCTAGTCGGCACCAGAAATACTAGTCGGTTAAACTTACTATTTTATTAATGTACACATTTAAATTACATATTGACATAATTTGCACTGAAATTTCATGTTTTCCTGGTCAAATGTTGCTTTATAAAAAAAAACCAGAATCCGTTACTAATGTTAACATCGCCGGATTAAAAAAATAATTTAAAAAAACGAAGGAAAAAAACAAAACTCATTAGCCTGTTCGCCCTGCAAGTTAAACCAGCGAGGTGGAAAGAGTAAGTAGGCCTATCGCGTTGTTGAATAGTCCAATAAAACTAATCTAATGTCACGTCGATCAGTCGGCCTAATTGCTATTTTTTTGTGGGCCTATTATTGGTAGCTTTTCTGATGACCGATTATTATTTTTTACTGTATTTGCTATGCGATCGCGTTCACCCAATGAAAATGCCGTTGTAATAATCAGGCACGTTTCCTAAAAATGTTTTGTTACGTGGAATATTCTTTTCAATAAATGTTATTTGTTAACTTTTATTTAGTGAGTTGTCATGTTTTGTAGGATAATGTGCAATGTTCATAATGCAAGACGCAAAGTGCCACACATTTCAGCGGCATTTAAAATACGATTTGGTTATTGAAGAATGTGATTAACGGTTTCAAATTTCAGGGAAATTAGTCGTTAGGAACATCCCTAAACGTTACCCATTGCTGCTGCTGGCAGTGCCAACCTAGATTGCTCCAGCAGCAATGATGATGATGATGATGATACATGCATCACAACTGATCTTTCTTAGATAAATAAGGATTGAAAAGGGGGGAGAGCAAGGGATGTGTGAGGGCCCCATGCCTGTGTTTGCCTTGGGCCCCAAAATGACTAAGTCCGCCACTGCCTACGAGAATCCCCTGCTGTCTATGGTACTTCTGCTCCACGGTAGAACTTCGGTTCTGACCCACGCACGGACATTGACAACAAGCCTGCCTGCCGTTTGTACATTTTTTCCCTCGCTGACAGCTTTCCCTGGATTTTGACCCTGTGACACAGTTTGAGACTGCCTTCTCAATTCGGTACCTGTGCTTTGATTGTGGATTTTCTGTGTATGACCATTGCTTGTATATTGATTACGAACTTGAACGCTCCTATTAATAAAAACCTTTGCGGGTTATTTATTATATTCCATGTTTCGGAGTGGTGCATTTTGGGTCCAAACCACCTTGTTCTGTCACACTTCCTGCGTTTTTTTATTTGTACAAACCAGAAATGCAGTGATCAAATTCTTATACCGTTTGTCAGCAGTTTAGACAATCTCGAAGTTTAGGAAGACGGAAGTCCTGAGCTATTTATAACCAGCAGGAAACTCAAAACGGGTGCGAGGAACAATAGCCGGGCGATATCCAAACACCGAAACGGAGGCGGAAAAAATCAGATAGATCGCCCCGTCGCCGTCAATAAGAATGATGACCGCAAAAACAGCAGAAGCTGCCGATAACCATGACAGTATCAGTACACCTGTACACCTGCATAAAACCACTTTTTATGTTTTATTTTGTATATTGTAACATGTTTTCATTGTAAAGTATTTACAGAAACTTGTGTTGCGATGTAAAACGTTGTCAATTATATGTACAAAATGCATGGTGAGACATTTTTGAGGGCCGGACATGCGGCCATTGCTCCTGATATTTAGCGAGGAATTTCTGGGGCGCGCGCACTCACTACTTTTTAGTAACGTTAGGTCTGCTGCTCTCTCTCCCTGTGTCATTATCGGACATCATGATGACTAGTATCTACCTGCAAGGCTGGTCGGGTGACTGGCTGCAATACAAGGAATTATTTGCTACATTAGCATCAGTTTATCACACCGTAGCCTTAAGTCTCGTAATGAGGCTAATCACGTCATATGCGAGCTACGACTAACTAGCGAACAACAAAAATTTTGTTTAGCAACGTTTCATATGATGTCACATTTCAAATATGTTTGGGCTTGATCATTACTCCCCCACTTCCCATTTTACCTCAGCAATGCAATGTACGCCTCGGTCGATGATAAAGTAACGTTACCGCATCAGTGGATGTTTGTGAGTGAGAAGATTTGGGTCTGGGAGGGGCTAGTGTCGACCCCAGCCTGTATGCGAAAACTCGCTCGAGTCGGGTTTCTGAGACTAGGGATGGGCTAACGTTACAGAAGCACAAGAAGTGGGATGTAATTTAAATACCGAATACATGTACAATATTATTTTGTGCTGATTGTTTTCTGTAATTAAATTATAATAATATATATATATATATATATATATATATATTATTATAATTTAATTACAGAAAACAATATATAATATATATATACACTGCTCAAAAAAATTAAGGGAACACTTAATCATCACAGTATAACACCAAGTCAATTAAACCAAACCGGTCATGCTGGATGATGTTGCAGGCAGCATAATATTCGCCACGGCGTCTCCAGACTCTTTCACATCTGTCAAATGTGCTCAGTGTGAACCTGCTCATCTGTGAAGAGAACGGGGCACCAATGGCGAACCTGCCAATTCTGGTGTTCTCTGGCAAATGCCAATCGAGCTGCACGGTGCTGGGCTGTGAGCACAGGTCCCACTACAGGACGTCGGGCCCTCATGCCACCTTCATGGAGTCTGTTTCGGACAGTTTGGTCAGAAACATGCACACGAGTAGCCCGCTGGAGGTAATTTTGTAGGGCTATGGCAGTGCTTTTCCTGTTCCTCCTCGCACAAAGGAGCAGTTGTTGCCCTTCTACGGCCCTGTCCAGCTCTCCTTGTGTAATGGCCTGTCTCTCGGTATCTCCTCCACGCTCTTGAGGCTGTGCTGGGAGACTCAGCAAACCTTCTTGCGACGGCACGTGTGGATGTGCCTTTCTTGAAGGAGCTGGACTACCTATGCAACCTGAATGGGCTGCAGGTACCGCCTCTTGCTGTTGCCTCTCCTGTCCACTCCTGTCCTGCCACTTTTATTTGCACCAAAGCAGGTGAAATTGATTCACAATCGTTTACGCTTCCTAACTGGACAGATCGATATCCCAGAAGTTTAATTCACTTGGTGTTATACTGTGTTGATTAAGTGTTCCCTTAATTTCTTTGAGCAGTGTATATACAGTATATACTGTATATATTTTTTTAATTTCCGTAGTTTCAGCTGGCATTTCGTACCTGCATATTTTGATCAAGAATTGCGGGGTTGGTACCCAAAATGCATGCAGGTTGGCAGTTCTGAAATGCAGGAATTGAGTTTTAAAACACTCAAATTTTTCTGGGGGAGGACCCCCACACGCTACTTCATATCCCTCTTGTACCCCACCAACATCTCTTCATGCCCTCCCCCCAATCAAAGCAGTCTAGAAACAGCCCTGGCTAATTTATGTAGCTTATTAATGAACTATTCTTGGTTATAGCTTCGTTGCATGCCGTATAACCTCCTTAGTGAAGACACTTCTTGCAATCTATGTCTAATCCATTACTACAATATCCAAAAAAATGCTTATCCAGGTTAAACAATCTGGCAACCAATTGAGGGTCATGTGCTTCCAGTTCTGGCTGTGTTTTTATGAAATGCAATCTCCATATGAGACACTAGAGGGGGTGAAATACTGAATCTTCAGCCTTTAAACATTAGGGTTTAACACTAGCATGGGTTCCCGGTAATTCCCGACCATTTCCCGTTTCCCAGAAATATAATAACAGAAAACAGGAAAATACTAGCTTACACTAGTGCTGTTATGTTAGAAAATATATGCAATTTAATTTTGTTAAAAGCACCAGCAACAGCTGAGCAAAAGCTACCAGAGCTTCTTTCTCATCTTAAACGCCAAATTAGCCTGCCTGTTTAACAAATTTCATTTGAATATACAATGAAGCATTGCCACATCAATTCCAATTCTCACAGCAGACAGATCACAGGCAATGAATTTCGGCTACCGACGTTCAAGCTTCATCCGAAGTTCATATTATGTGCATTCTAATATTGATTAATAACATAATAGTGTTATTTTGCCTTATTGATGACACTAGATACACTAAAACTGTCAGGTTGGAAACCCATAGGTTTACGCATATTTTCCCTCTTATATTGTCCTGCAGACAGGAGGGTGTTCGCGCGTTGTGCACACGCCTAGGTAGACGCATATTACTATCTTCATATTGCACAGTTAAAATAACATTTAATAAACTGCGACATGACTTAAGACCAGGTTTGTGGTGGTTTTAGCGCAAGCGGTTAATGCTGCCTCAAGATAGCAATACGCCAAAAATGATTCTGGCCACACTTAATCTTAAAACCCACCCGCCCAGTTAACTTGCACTTGGTATTTAAACAATGTGAGCGCTGGACACTAAAATGACCACTGCGTCGGTCTGGAACAATCAAAGACGGTATTATCGGGATTCTAGTTGATACATTTTGTAGCTTAGCCTTGTTTTTATTGGCCATTGCAAGGTAGCTTCATGGACTAAGAGTCAGGACACCCTTATTTGGAATAGTTGTCACATAATACATAATTAAAGGACTCATGCTTCACATTGATTGGTTTATCGCCTTTTTAAATTAAACCCATAATATCTCATTTTTTGAATTTATGGTGGAAGCTGACACAAATTAGCTGTCACAATTTAATATCTTTGGCTAAAACAGTCTGATATGCATAATAGTTGTTTGGATGTACAGTGGTAGCTGACATCTTGCAAAGAATGATGACGAAAAATTATACTCTATTGTATGTATCTTTATGCAAACAAATAGCTAAATATGCTCAATCAGTGTGACCGTAACTTTTTTTCTGGCATGTGGTACCGTAGGAACACATTAGACCTGATTAATAACTAGTGTAATGCCCCCAAATCTGCCTTGAGGGCAGTTTGGACAAAAATAAAGTTACTCTATGTATGAGGTCTAGAATATGGGATGCAGGAGTCGTCGTTTCATCAGGTGTTATCTCAGTGCTTTGACCTCAGGTCATGTTTTTTTTTTGTTTTTTTTCCCAATATGTTTATTGTAATTTTTCTTATACACAACATACAGTGACAACACAACTTTAAAGACCAGACGCCTTACAACATACACACACACACACACACACAACCTGCACCAATTCAAACTAAATACTGATAAAACAACAAATCGAACACTTCCTCCACATTACTCACACATTCTGATCACAAACTTTCAGGCATGACCTCCGCCTCCATCTCTCATGAAACGCATGTATGGCTCCCAGAGCTGAGCAAAATCTTCCCCTTTGCCCTTAGCAATGTACGTTAGTCTTTCCAGGCCAATACATTCCAAAAGTTCCCGTTTCCACATTTTTAGTGATGGCGCATCCATATTCTTCCAGCAAAGTGCAATAGCTCTTCTGGCTTGAAGAAGTCCGAAGTCCAATAGTTTAGCTTGTTTTGCTGTTTGTACAAAGTCCCCGGGATAGATACCAAGCACACAGAGTTTGACATTAAGAGGAACTTCAGTATCAAAGATCTTTGACAAGCAATTTATGACACTCTTCCAGAAGTTTTGAATCTTTGAACATTCCCATAAACAATGAAGTAAAGTACCTTTTTCTTCCAAACACTTAGTACAGACATCAGGAATGTTAGCAGACATGTGATGAAGTTTAACTGGAGTTATGTACACCCTCATTAACCATTTATATTGAAGTAATTTAAACCTTGTGTTTGCTTTTGCGCTTTTAAACAAGCATCACACCAATCTTCCCCGTCAATGTCTTCTTGTATGTCCATTCTCCAAGCGTTTAATTTATCCAGTGATGATTCAGTGCTATATTCAACCAACATGCTGTAATACCTAGAAACATGGCCCTTCCCTTCTAAATTTGCGAGTGTCATCCTTTCAAGTGTTGATAAGGGTGGAATACACTTTATCTGTTCACATCTCGATGCCATAAAGCTTCTTAACTGTAAATATTTAAACAAATGCTTTTTCGGTATTTGGTATTTCTGACATAATTGATCAAAAGAAAGCAAAACTCCTTTTACATACAGATCCTCAATTTTCTGAATACCCTCCATGCTCCATAACTTAAATCCTCCATCCCTTCTACCAGGTTTAAATTGTTCATTACCCCAAATAGGAGTATATTGGGATAGTACTGGCGTGTCACCTATATGTTTGTGCGTTGCATACCAAACCGAAATGTTGTTTTTAAGAAAAGGATTTTTTGTTTTTTTCTTCAATGTTTTAACATCCGAGGAGTATATATACAACTTTAATGGTAGATCTGGAATGGACTCTTGCTCAATGCTTACCCAGGCTGGGGGTGTTGGTGTACAGAAGTAATATGATGCTGAAGTCAATTGGGCTGCCATATAATACCATCTAAGGTTGGGAAGCTGAAGCCCCCCTCTCTCATAAGGCAGCCATAACAGCCATAAGGCAACTAGCCCTCTTTTCATTCCAGATAAATTGTCTAAACAATTTGTCAAGTTTGTCATAAAACAGGCTTGGTAGTGGCAATGGAAGTGCCTGAAAATAATATAAAAATTTTGGTAAAATTGTCATTTTTATTAGATTTATTCGCCCCATCATAGAAATAGGTAAACTGGACCAGCGACTCAATGTTTCGGTTACACTGTCTACCAGGGGATCATAGTTTGCTGAGATTATTTCCTTGAGTTCAGGGGTGATTTTAATACCCAAGTATCGAAATCCCTCCATAGTTGTTGTAAATGGAGTACTGATTATGGGATTATGTCTTTCTTCTTTATTGAGAAACATCAATACTGATTTGGAATTGTTAATTGTATATCCGGAGAACGCCCTGAAATTGTCAATCAAAGTGATCAGATCGGGTATACTAGTTTTTAGATTGGTTAGAAAGAATATAATATCATCTGCATATAAAGATATGCAATGTTCCCTCCCACCAATTGTAATACCTGATATTCCTATATGTGTTCTCACGGCCATAGCTAGAGGTTCGATTGCTAGTATGAAGAGCAACGGGGACAAAGGGTACCCCTGCCGAGTAGACCTCCATAAACTAAAAGGTTTTGAGATGTTATTGTTGGTTAGGATTTCAGCGGTTGGGTTTGTGTATAGTAGTCGAATCCATTTGAGAAAGGTCTCGCCTAACCCAAATCTGGGAAGTAATTCAAAAAGATAATCCCATTCTATCCTATCAAATGCTTGTCGCGCATCTACTGATAGCATTGCTGTGTCCTTTTCATTATGTCGTTCATATAGTATATTCAACACCCTTCTGATGTTGTGATAGCCTTGTCTATTTTGTACAAAACCTTGTTGGTCATCAATAACCAGCTGAGGAATGTGTTTATCAAACCTCCTAGAAAGTGCTTTGCATAGTATTTTTGTATCACATCCCATTAGACTAATTAGTCTGTATGATGAGCATTCATTTGAGGGTTTGTTTGGTTTTAATATTAAAGTTATTATAGCTAATCTTAATGAATCTGGGAGCGTTCCGTTAGTAAATGATTCTTCAAACATATCAAGCAACGGCCTCACAAGTTGTCTTGAAAAGGTTTTATAGAACTCTATTGGTAACCCGTCCGGCCCGGGTGCCTTTCCGCTATTCATGTTTCCCATAGCTTCACAGAGCTCCTCTTCTGTTAGTGGACTATCTAATGTTGTTTTTTCGTCATCTGATACAGTCCGAAACTGCAATTGGTCCAGGAATGTAGCTTGAGCTTCTCTATTTCCATTATGTTCTGATTCGTATAGCAATTTGTAAAAGTCTCTAAAACTAACTCCACAGGATCCATAGTCAAGTTGCCAGCTGTTGACTTTATACTATTAATTGCTCTTTCGGCTTGCATTTTCTTTACCCTCCAGGCCAGTAATGTACCGGCTTTTTCTCCTTGGTCATAGTATGTTTGTTTAGTCCACATTCAACTTTTAGCCACTTTGTCCGTTGTTAATTTGTCATATTTAGCTCTCATTATGGATAGATAATGTAATTTTTTGGTGTCATTATCTTTATAAATTTCGGTCTCTACCTCTTTAATTTGGTTTTCTAATGTTTGTAATTCTTGGTTTTGCCGCTTGGTTTTAGAACTTGTGTAGCTAATAATTTCTCCCCTTATATAGGCTTTAAATGCCTCCCATCTAATGCTGGCTGTGGTTTCATCCGTATTTAGTTCAAAATATTTGTCAATGCAATTTTCCACAAATTTAACAAAGGCTGGATCCCGCAACAGATAAATTTGTAGTCTCCACCTGGAGCACCGCTCCAGTCTACCTAGATGTATTTCCATAGATACTGTTGCATGATCACTAATTACTATACTGTTGTACCAGCATTTTTTAACTTTAGACATTAATTCCATGGAGATTAGAAAATAATCAATGCGTGAATGAGTTTTATATGAACTTGAATAACAAGAATATTCCCTTTTACTTGGGTTCTGCGCCCTCCAAACTTCAATCAACCTCAGGTCCCTAATATAATTAGTCAGTGTTTTTCTAGTTTGTACATGAGTTGCATCAATTTGGGTGGATCTATCCAGTACTGGGTCAATGGTACAGTTAAAATCTCCTCCGATGATATTGAGTCCCTCTAAGGCAGACACAGTGAGAAATAATCTTTCAAAAAATGATGGGTTATCCTCATTTGGACCATAGATATTTACAAGATTTAGTTTCTGTGACAAAATACTACCTTGGACAATAATATACCTTCCAGAGGTGTCTTGGGTAATTTTTGTCATTTGAAATGGAATTGAGCGGTGAATGAGAACAACCACACCTCTTGCACGGGCATTGTATGAAGCATGAAATACTTGGCCTGGCCATCTTTTACTCAGTTGATGTATGTCTGAAGGAGTCAAATGCGATTCCTGTAAAAAGACTATTTTAGATTTGAGATGTTTTACCCTGTTCAATACCTGCTTCAATTTAGACAGCTTTCTCATTCCCCGCACATTCCAGCTTGCAATGTTAATATCCAAACTACTTCCCACGTTTGTCCTCACCATACATGATTATCTCAGCATAGTATAAAGTCATGAAATTGCATTTTCTTTTTCTTTTGGTGCAAGTACACACATACACACACACACACACACACACAACAGAAACCACAATGACGTAAACTGTCCCCCCCCCCCACACACACTTCCCCAAACGAAGTGCTATGTTCCCCCCTTCTGTGGATGAACATGAGAGAGACGCTGATCCACACTCCTTTGAGGAGCAGCTAGGCTGCATGGACTCAGCTCTGAACAGAACAACCATCAATGTCCAACAACCGCACATCTGATGTATTCAGATTAACCCCCTTCTAATTGAAATAATAGCTAAATAGTAGCGTACATTCAACGTGCTAGAAAAAAATAAAAATAAATAAATAAATAAAATAAAAAATATTAATATTAATAATAATAATAAACAAAAAGTATGCACTGCTACTATCTATTACAGCTTATTCAAGCCTGAAACATAGTGCAAATCACCAAGACATTAATTATTTGAGACTCTATAATAGCCTAGTCCTGACTGAACAGCTGTCCAGCCGATCATTGTGTGTCCGGCTGAGTCTCAAAGTTTGTTGTGATCGGATTCAGTGATCGTTAGCGGATTTACCGTAGTGTTGCGTGTTGAACGCTACTTGATGTCATGATGAAACTTTTCGGCATCTTGTGGCGTTGAGAAGAGATGAATCCTCCCGTCATGTAGCACTCTGATCTTGCACGGGTTGTGCTGGAAGCCTCGGAAGGCTCCCATGTCAACAAACAGCCTCGTAACAGCGTTGAATCCGCGTTGGACTCGGACCGTTTCTGCTGAAAGATCTTGGGCAAACAAAATCTTGGCTCCATCGTGTGTGATGTCCCGCCGTCTTGTTACCCGATAAACGAATTCTTTCTCCTGGAACTTCAGAAAGTGGATGAGGACCGCTCTGCTTTGGTTAGGCTTTGCTGGTCCCAGGGTGCGGTGGACGCGCTCAAGAGTGAAGGTTTTATCCGGGGCCAGGCCAAGCCACTGTGGCAGCATATCGTTTACAAAGTCAAAGAGTGATTGGGTCCCTTCAGCTCCTTCGCGTAAACCAAGGAGCCTCAGGTTCTTCCTCCGTCCCCGGTTCTCCAGATCGTCTGTCTTTGACTCAAGGTAGGCTATGCGCTTGGCGGCTGTTGTTAACTCTGTTTCGGCCTTCCGCAGCTGGTCCTCCGCTGTGGATATGCGCGCCTCAGCTTCGTCAATCCTTTTGGTGTTTGAGGAGACACCTTGTTCCACGTTGACCATTTTGCCCTCTAACGATGTTATGGAGTTTTCCACGTCAGTCAGCCGGTTATCGATGTTGTCTAACTTCGATCCGAAATCCGCGCGGATTAATTTCAGCTCGGCCAGCACCGCTGCCATATCAGCCATCTTGTCAGCGTCTGTGCTAACGTTACTGCTAGTATCAGTCGGCGGGGTTGCCTCGGCTGTTATACTGCTTGCCGCGCGTGCTCTAGTAAATATGTCGTACGGCTGCTTCGTAGAGTCGTCTGACATAATCGATGACACAAAACTTTTTCACATTACCCAGTGCTTTCGTGGGGTTTTTAATCAAAATAGCGTACGGTTGTTGGAGTCTTTCAGGCTAAGCTGCCATCTTGTCTCCTCAGGTCATGTTTGGTAAAACATAGATTGCCTGTTGATGAAAATAAATGTATGAAACTTAAAGGATTTGAATAATCCTCCACAATATCAAATATGTAATTATTATGTGTGGATTTTTCTTCACCATCTAACTTTCTATACAGGAAAGGTCAGAGCCTAATGCTTTGAAAAGAACCCATTCACTGTGTGTTGCACCCAATGGTACTTTTGCTTTTTTAACCCAGGACATTCATAGATTGTGTGCTTGTTTATTCTATGAAAGCTTGAAAGCTTTTTTCATTAAATATATAATCAAATAAGATATAATACCTTGCTTTTTGAACGGTATTCTTTCAATACAGATAAAGTAATTGATTTAAACATGCAGTTTATGTTGAAACTCTAACTTTGTTGTTAATAAAGGAACCATTCATATTGATCAAATCAAATTGATATTCCAAGATGTCATGTCAGTCGCATTTACAGTATATGGGTGTGGCAAAGTGAGCCGTACCACTCTTGTGTAGAGACAGAATCCACAAGTGATGTACAGGTGCAGCTCAAAAAATTGGAATATTGTGAAAAAGTTCAATATTGGAAACTCTAAACTCTAGTCACACTCTAATCAGCTAATTAACTCAAAACACCTGCAAAGGTTTCCTGAGCCTTTAAATGGTCTCTCAGAGACACTGAATTTGTGTTTTCATTAGCTGTAAGCCATAATCATCAAAATTACAAGAAATAAAGGCTTGAAATATTTCACTATGTGTAATGAATCTACAGTTTCACTTTCTGAAATGAGTGACAAAAATATTGAACTTTTTCACGATATTCAAATTTTTTGAGCTGCACCTGTATAAGGAGAACCGGTTTTTATTTGCGAGTCGCCAAGACTTTCAAAAACAAAAAAACAGACAGACATACAGTTTTCCGCTTCTCTCATCGCAAACCCCCAGAAGACTCCTTTTTAAATGTTCTCAGGCTCACTGTTGAACAATCAAGGCAATTGTTTCATTTATACAAACAATAAAACAATCATTCGTCACCAATTGCCTGATTACCGACAGCTGTGCCGGTTCCATAAACCACCCGAGTTCACTCTCTTTCTTGCCGGCAGTGCCTAAAACCACGCCCCCCATACCACAATGGGTTTTTTATTTATTTTCAGGAACTGGCAATAACTTTTGAGTTTCATTTTAAATAGCCCATGCACATTTATGTTTAAAAATAATATAAATATATATATTAAGTAAAAAAATTACATTTGTTTAGTTTCACGCCGAGGCGTACTAGTTTTATTAAAAATAAATAAAATTTACCAACTCATCAGCATGGTGAGAAAAAATCCTCGCTTGCTAAGAAAATTCTCGCTTGCTTACATGGATTTTGGGAGTGGGTCAGACGATACCATAGTTAGTGGTTCTAATATTTTTAAAACAAATTTTATTCATGTTTTGCATAGGGGTTTTGGACCCATAGATATCTACCCCCCTATACTGATGAAAATATAGTCATTCCCACTTGAAAATTATGCAAAAGTGAGTTTTATGGGCCAAAACTGTTGATTTGTAGTTAAATATATCTTTTTTTTTTAGAGCAGTGCATAATTTAGCCATTTGGATAGATTTGGAGACACTAATGGACAACAGGGCACACTGCCTATATTGATCATACTGTAAATGGTAGACCTGTCTTGTTTCATTTAAGCCATTTACCAAGTGTAAGATACTCACACCTGGAGTTATAAAGCCTTAAACAGAGCACCCCCTAAATAGATGAGAATTGACCAAATTTGCCATCTGCACAAAGGCGTTAACCCCAATGAACATCTATGGGAACATTTGAAAAGGGAAAAGGTGAAACATACTGTAACATCACAACACAACCTCTTGAATGCTCTCAAAGAGTGCAGGAATAATGTGGATTTGGATAAGAAATACTAATAAAACATTATTTAATCTTGCTTCTTTAGATATATAAATTGAGTAAAAATTTTGGATCAAAAAGTTCAGATTTCAAACCATTTATACGAGGTTAAAGTACAGATTTTCAGCTTTTATTAGAGGGTATTTGTATAAATATTGAATTCACTATTTAGAAATGAAAACACGTTTCATAGTCCCCCTATTTAGGACAACTAAAGTATTGAGACAAATTAGCATAATGTAAAATAAAGTACCCATATTTAGTATTTGGTTACATATCCTTTGCATGTACATGTATGTGACCCAACAGCATCAAAATACTTTATATCTTATTTTCAGGTACAAGCGATACTATCGCCTCTCTGCATTTGAATGGATCTCTATGGGAATTGGGGGGACTAGATTCAGCTGTAAATTACACTACAATATGGAACACATGGTTGCCTAAACGGCTTTAAGTCACCAAGGGTCTGAAGTATCAAACGAGTCTCAAAGCATCACTCTGCTGCCAGATATGCAGTAGATGTGGATGGATAATTTTAAGAGTTTCTTCTGACTTATTTTTCCATGGAATACATTATTGAAAAAAGTTACAAACCAAAAATTTAACACCTTTCTGAAATGCTTTTATGACATGGGAAGCAATGTGAATATCTGGTTCCTCCACCATAAGGTAAGCATTTCTCTATTCGTTGTCACACTTACGTCATAATAAAACAAAAAATCAAACTACGGCTTGTATTTCTATGTAGTAGCATGTCCGAAAATAGTTCCTCAATTTATAGCTAATTTAAACTTGAAAACAACTTATTACCTTGTGTTCTCTTTTATGAATGTATAATCCACCGTAATTAGTATGTGCTTTAAAACGATACATTTTGGTGAGGTCCCGAAAATGAATGGGAGTGGATCGGGAGCCTGACAACCGGGAGTAACGGTGATGCCATTAACGGGGACAGATGATGTTGCTTGTATTCACACTATGCAAATACAATGGGGTAGGCTCCACAAAATTACTTATGTCACAAAAAGCTGAATTATCCCTTTAAAAGGGAACGTTTAGCGTAAAACATTAAAAACAGTTAATACAACCAAAACTTATCTTGCTTACTTCCCTTAGCAACAGTGGGAAAGTACAGCAAAATACTAGAATGCAATCAATGACCTTGAAATCTCCAACATTCTCTGTCTTGACAGGAAGGGAGAGTCCTGATCTGGTAATTCCTTCTCTATGTGGGATGAATTCATATCTAACTTTTCTAGCAGCTGAGCTCTGTTTACATTACTCTGTTTATATATTTAAAAAGATATAATTCATAAGTATTTATTAATCATTTATTTATTTGTGTGTATTGTTGCTGCCAATTGTAAAGCCTGTGTGTTCCAAACGTTAACTGACTTTGACGTTCCTTGACTGCCGTTTTCCATTGTAAATGTCTCTTTGTTTTGCCTATACCATTCCCATGAAGGTCAAGTTCTTCATTGCTTATGTTTGTATAAATATTACAGTTTACAACCAAAAATGTTTAGAAATTATCTTTAAATGTAAGATGTTTTACAAATGCGTTGTGAAACGAACAAATTTGAATAGTCAAATAAAGCATACATTTAATCAATGCTTGGCTCAAATAAAGCCTTTTTGTTACGATCCCAGCCTTATTTCTTGCTCAAAACCTTGGAGAACAAAATCTGGGAGAAAAATTTGCGAAGTGTGCCAACACTGCCCCCTGCTGATGAGCCTTTATATATCTTCTTTTTTTTAAATGCAGTCAAATCAGGAAATTTGACTATTTAATGCAAGCTTTTACATTTTATGAGATTTGTGAAATAAATGTGATTTGGAAGATTAAGAGATTAATATATTATGAGTAGTGAATTGGGAAAAAAAACATTAAATCATTTCAATGATGTGGGGGGACTATGACACAAAGAGGTTGAGTTTATCATCCCTGAAACAAGCACTGTCAAAAAAAAAAAGAATAAAAACACCAAGAGTAGCTATCTTTACAATCCACACTTTATACCAGAAGGCCACATACACAAACAAAAAGTTTTAAACAATGTGAAATTATTTATATTTTTGTTGGCCAGGCTTTCTGCATTGATTTGCTGTTGATAACTGTTGTCAACTGAGTTTCTGTTCATTGAGCACTGTTTACAAAATTGTGCATGTTTGATATTTTTTTCAGCACTTTTTCAGGGCGTTGCTTTTTGGTCTGTTTTATTCGTTCTCTTTTTTTCACTGTCCTTTTTTCTCCCCCTGATCACTACCTCTGTATGAATCCTCCAAACTTGTCATTTACACTGTTTTGCCATTTAAGATTTATTATTTTTCATTGAGCATGTGCACACACACACACACACACACACACACACACACACACACACAAAGTAATGTAACTCAATGAAAAGAGTTTCAGGGAAGTTTACTTTTTGTGTTTAAATTTGGGGACAGCTGTCTTCACCAATTTGGAGTCTATAGAAAGCAGAATAAAAAACATAGCGGACATTGTTTCTAAAATGCATATCCAATTCTCCCTACATTTTTCAATACCCCTTCCCCTTAAGACACTATGATTGTTCTTCATAAAATTGAATCCAACTGGGCTTCTAATGTCAGTGGTTCTAATATTACTCTAATATTAACAGTACATGTTATTGAAGTTTTCCTTGTACTTTTTACACAGAATACTTTCGACAAGAGTTGTGAATCCCACAGAAGCAGGGTCACAGCAAAAACTAATTTCCTCCACCTTAGAGAAAAGCACAAAAAGAATAAATGCAGAAGAGGCAAACAATTACACAACACACACCACTTGCTTCAATCGACAGCATAGACAACCTCTTAGAAGACATGGACAAAGAACTATCTGAAGCAATCAACCTCTCCTCATAAGAACTATCTGAAGCAATCAACCTCTCCTCATACAAACTATCTGAAGCAATCAACCTCTCCTCATAAGAACTATCTGAAGCAATCAACCTCTCCTAATAAGAACTATCTGAAGCAATCAACCTCTCCTCATACAATATATCTGAAGCAATCAACCTCTCCTCATAAGAACTATCTGAAGCAATCAACCTCTCCTCATAAAATCTATCTGAAGCAATCAACCTCTCCTCATACGAACTATCTGAAGCAATCAACCTCTCCTCATAAGAACTATCTGAAGCCATCAACCTCTCCTCATAAGAACTATCTGAAGCAATCAACCTCTCCTCATAAGAACTATCTGAAGCAATCAAGCTCTCCTCATAAGAACTGTCTGAAGCAATCAACCTCTCCTCATAAGAACTATCTGAAGCAATCAACCTCTCCTCATAAGAACTATCTGAAGCAATCAAGCTCTCCTCATAAGAACTATCTGAAGCAATCAACCTCTCCTAATAAGAACTATCTGAAGCAATCAAGTTCTCCTCATAAGAACTATCTGAAGCAATCAACCTCTCCTCATACAAACTATCTAAAGAACAACTAACAGCTTTGCAGAGAGGGATTTTATTTGTTCCGATAAAGTGTCATAATTTTGATACAGGCATAGTTTTCCAAATGTTCTTCTGCAATTTTAGACTTATGGAACTCTTCACATCCCCAGCCAACATTGCTACCCCCTCACATGTTGACATTGCTACCCCCAAAACAAACCTAGACAACCTAGTTTTAACTAGATTCTTGTTTGTAAAGTCTATAGTTTGCTCTGCAAGAATATATTAATATATATATATATATATATATATATATAAAGCTAATACATTGACTAGTACTTGTAAATTATCTTGAAAATAGTGTTTTGTCGATTAGATTGACCCATGTATTGTATGATAAAAATTTTTTATCTTATTTTATTTTTCTACATTGGAGATCTGTCATGTTTATAAATGTATGGTCTTTACTGAAATGTTATAAATTAAGATGCTAGTAGTTTCAAGCCAAAACATGTTGGTAACTTAAAAAATGTAAATCTTTTTGCACGGAGCTACGTGTGCAATTTTCATATTTTTTCTGATTTAATGGACGGGTAATCAGCACCTTTCTTTCTTTTGGGTGGGCGTTCTTATTATATTTTTTAGGGTCCAAGACAAAGACAAATGTCACTCCTCACTTGAGACTTACTGCAAAATAGTAAAATGCTCTCTCCTCACTACTAAACAAACAACTTCACCCATTTTTATGTTAAGGATCTTGTGATGTCACAAATCCCCGGAAACCAGCGTATTGGTAAGCCGACACAAAAACTCATTGACAATTTAACATTTTGACTAAACATGAGATTTTCAGACATAAACAGTTGTGTATGATCATAATCTAAGCCAAAACATCAGTTTTTCAACGGGAAAAGTTGGTTTTTGACTGCAGTATCACTTTAAAGTCAGTTTTTGATTATAAGAGTGAAATGCATAGACTACTCAGTAAACTCAGACCTGATCCTACTGTTGAATATAATTTAAGTTACGCATAATAAAATAAAAATATTTTCTTACTAGTGGATCTATAACAGATCTACCTGTATGAAGATCAATTACCCTAGTAAAAACCAGTAATTGTTACACTTAGATTAACAATCAACAACAGCTTTAAAGTGATACTGCAGTCAAAACCCGACTGAAAATTTATGTTTTGGGTTATACTATGATCATACACAACAGTTTGTATCTGAAAATATCATATTGCGTCAAAATGGGTGTCGTCTGAGTTTCTGTGTTGGCTGCAAATGCGCTGCATTTGTAGGGATTCGCGATGTCCCAAAATCCTTAGCATAAAAATAGAGTCTCGGCTAGTAATGTTAGCAGAGAGCTCAGTGGCAGAGAGCAGGAAGGGGGCTAAGTCAGTTCACCAAGACACACCCTTTCACTCATTGACTGTATGAATATTCATAATATGACCTTGTGACATCATGGTCATATAACTACACCTACCCATATCTCCAAGTTCAAATTTAAGCTGTAAAAAATGGCTTAGAAAAGCAATTGCAGTATCACTTTAAGATTGTCAAGACTACCTTAAAAGCAGCAACAGCCATTCAAAATTCACATTGAACTACATTTGTACCCAAATCATATTTTTGGATATTCTAAAAAATATAGAAAAATCATTCCGCTTATCACCACCTACCTACTCGACATTCAGCCAAATAGCGAATGGAAAAATTAAATGGAACCTGGCCAGGATTCTGCAAAACACAGACCTGCTCCAAGAATACAAAATAATTTCGGCCTACAAAAAAAAAACTAAAACCTTAAAAATCTGGTAAGTAGTAAACTACCAGAAATCAACATTTTACCCACACAATGCCCGATATTTTACAAACAGGCCACTACAGTGAAAAACAACACTACAAAAACAACATACTTTATTAAACAAACACTCACAACTAACACATATAACTGCATATATGTCATAAAGTGCACACACTGTGACATAAAATATGTAGGAGAAACAGGAAATACAATAAAGACCAGATTGGTACAACACATATATAACATAAAAATCATAGAAAAACAGACACACACATAGTGGCTCATTTCCTACACCGTGGACTTGAAGCAGTAGAAATATCAGGCCTGCATTCTAACATTAACTGGACACAAGAGGACAGACGTAGGACAGAAAGACATTGGATTAGAAAACTCAACACCATATTCCCAGGAGGATTAAACAAACGCTGGTAAAAACTTCAACACAAGAGGGACTAAATTCTTCCTACTTAAAGGCTGCAGTACACTGAATGGCCAGTGCAAACTTTTATTTCCCAAGGGGCCCTCATAAGGGTTAACTTAGGAAATAAACATTTTTCTAAACCAAATCATATTTTTGGATATTCTAAAAAAAAAAATTGTACACAGGACTTAGATATGCATGTGCGATATGTGCATAGTCAGACACAATCACTTTAAAGCATACTGCATTAGAACAAAATGGCATTAGAACATAAGGCATTAGAACATAATGTTGTATAGCTACCTGGCCCCGATATGAGTTGTAATATTCACGATCATCTTCATGACTTGTTCCAGTGGTCAGCAACTGGCCAACAGAGAATGACGTATTTTCTCTCTCCATTCACTCCCATTGCATGGCGAAATAGGGGGGTATTTCACAAAGCGAGATTGAGCTGTAAACCTGGCTTATTTCAGTAAGTCTGAATAGGTTGTCTGATAACTCTGTTTCACAAAACAAGCTTGACTAGATGCCAGTTATGTCACTAAGGCAACATCTGCATTGGGTAACCTGGTTGGGAGCAGGCTAAAGCTTTGTGCAGACTACTGTGTACATCATTTTATGCAGCCAACTGGGCTGGCCATGCATTGCGGGGCACATACACACCGGTGGTGCATCACAATACTCAAAAAATGCATCCTCCTTTCCTCCACTACCACCTCCTCTCCTCTGTGCCCCAGAAACGTATATGTGTGCCCTAATCTAATGTTGCTGATAACATATTAATTATATATTAACTGTTGCATGTTAATTAATATCTCTACACAAACCGCAATGTCAGGTACATTGTATACTGTACATGCAACTACTTGTACTTGAAAAGTACAGGTTGTTTTGCATACTTCCGGGTAGGAGAGAATTGGTGGAGATGAGTGGAGGAAAGGAGGTGAGGAGTGAAGAATATTGGGACCATAGACTGTATAAAAATACGGACAAAGTCACAGTGACCTTCACCCTTTGCTTCCCCACGGCCTCATAAAAACCAAATTGAGGCTCCGGAAGTCTTTTTCGCCGCCAGTTTGTACAAAATGCGTCTAGGCTGGACAACATACAGTATATCTCCTAAAGTGTCTAAACGGAAGTACAGGGCTACAGGAAGTTCCGGTAAAGCGGCACAGATCTGTTTACATTCCCCAGTGAAACAAAGAACGAAGCAGATGCTATTAAATCTCGAACGAAGAAGAAGCGAATGCTGAAGAATCTTAGACTTGTTCAAGAAAAATGGAATTATCAGCGGACTAGTACTAGTACGAATAAAACGTTCCATTTTCCGGGTATCGTGAGATGGATATTAGGCTGGACGAGTCGTGATAACGAGGTTGCCTCTGGGGGGGATACATTTTCATAAACACCGTGTCGTGATTGGTCAAAATACTTTCCGTTCGGAGACAGCTTCCAGGGGAAGTACATACACCAGAAATCCTACTCTATAGACACTTTCGGCAGTAGTTACTGAGTATTTTGACCACATTGCTGCCATTGACTTACATGGTGAAAGACCTATACTGGAGCCAACCCCAGTGGCGCTAGTGAGCAACAACACAATTTCCGCTCCCAGCCCAACCAAAAAGTAAGCTTCAAAACGAAAGCCCAGTCTTGGCCCCTTGCTTGGGATGCATCCGGATCTTCTTCCAAACCTTTGTTTGGAAAAAGTGTAAAATATCATGAATGTAGCTTCTTTAATCTTTTGAAACGTTCGGTTCTGAATGTCGAGATTTTATATACTGGCATAATCCGCGTTGTTTGCATTCGTTTATGTGTTAAAAGTGTGCTTTTGAGACCTGTTTCGCTATACAATGGGAGTGAATGGAGAGAGAAAAAACATAATTCTCTGTTGGCCAGTTGCTAACCACTGGAGCAAGTCATGAAGATGAGCGTGAATATTACAACTCATATCGGGGCCAGTAGCTATACAATATTATGTTCTAACAAAGTTCAGCATGCCTTTTACTCCAAAACGGGTGGTCCATGCAGAATTGCACTGAATATAATGGGAATTAGGTTATCCCAACCCATGCCCACAGATGGAAAAATGTGAATTTTCCATTCCATTCCATTGCCGCTTCCTTTATAAAGACCCATTTTTCAGTGCTGCAAGGCATTGGTGACTTTATTTGGAAATTCATCAGTATACATTTAAAAGGATTTGTTTCCTCATCCCAATCTCCAAAATCTCCAACTGAAAATGTGGCTTGTAAGAAAAGATTGACTCAGGCACACACACTTAAATATACTGTATGTTGTGCAAGCCGCGTTTTCATTTGTGTAATTCGGATATGGAAAACTAAAATAAGAAAATGAAAATCTCTGATTCCAGAAATGAATTACCTGCCAATGGTCATCGTTGTGAAAGTTAAGCAAATTAACCTCTTCTCTAGTGCCACCCTTTTTGAACACAATTATTAAGTATTACTGAAACAAAGTACCAGAAGCTCAAACACAGTACAAGTTTTTTTTCTCACCTACAATAATATTATACTATTGAGATAAAATCGAGTTTTAACACAATGGTGACCAGACTATTTAAAAAATGTTGCCGTAAATAAATGCAATGGATGCAAATAAATTATAACATTTCCGGCCTGAATATGGGCCGGTGATAATTTAGGGGTTTTGAGGATGTTGATTCTGCTATTACATTCATGGAGATCATAGTTATTTAAAAAGCTTTGGCTTAACTGCATGCATTGAATTTTGGCAGAATTAACCCCTTTGTGTTGACCCCTAGTGGCCAAGAGACTAATCAACTCAGACATTCATTGCTCCTCCAACCAAACTATGAGTGGAAACAACAAACCCCATGGCTGCATCCCAATCCAGTTTTTTGCTCCACCCTCATAAACTTCACTTGCAAACTTCACTTGGGAGGATGTGACGCACATACCAATAAAACAGGAGTATACCCTTGCATTTAGCGAGTGGGAGGGAGCGAGGGCGGAGCAGGTTATTTGAATTGAGACGCACTTTACCCTATCTATACTCGGAAGTTCACCATGCAGCTGCACAGCGGCGTATCGGATTCGTGGGATCTCGGATCATGTTAAACGTCTGTCACCGTAGCCTACCTTTACACAGATGAAACTCTCAACCTGTTTGCATTAATTATCAGTCAAGCAATTGATTTAGGCTACTGAATAACAAATATCAATAAATACAGCAAGTTGTGTGGGCTAGCATATTTCTTTGTGTCATAAAATTGTGTAGCATTTAAGTATGTAGGACAGCCTGTGCGCTGGAATAAAGCCTTTATTTAAACCAAACATATTCTCAACCTGTTTCAATTTATTTTGCTTTCTTAGGCTATATGTCAATCAAACAAAATCCCTGAATAATCAATAACAATTATGTAGCCTATAGGCTAATGATTAACAAATGACAATGACAAAGAGATAACTAACGTGAGATTGTTTAATAAGGGTGTCAATAATTCTGAATAATTAACTGGCAAAAAATCCCAACGCTTGAGTTGCACGTTAGCATTGCATTTTCTCCTCATCATGTTAAACAATGTCATTAATTTAAGATGGCACTCGATTTAGTCAAAACGATTTAAACATTAGAAAGCATACATTTAAAGAGGAAAACCTCTTAAATTGCTGGAATCAGCATTGAGGGCAAAGTATGATTTAAAGCTAGGAAAACTAATTTACCCAAATATGGGCTGTTCATTGATCACTTCGCATTACATAGGCTATTAACGCATTTTGCGTCAGCACAAATGTGGATACAGTAAAATGCTGCACAAGTTTATTTACCTATCCATTACATTACATTATAGGCATTTAGCAGACGCTCTTATCCAGAGCGACTTACACAGCATTTTTGCATTTATACATAGTATCCATTTACAGCTGGATATATACTGAAGCAATTCAGGTGAAGTACCTTGCTCAGGGGTACAACGGCAGTGTCCTACGTGGGACTCGAACCTGCGACCTTTCGGTTACAAACCCAGTTCCTTAACCACTGTACTACACTGCCGCACTATCCATGTGTGACACAGTGGACAATAGCATCTATCTGTGTTTATTTAAAAAAAATTACCAACAAAAATTTGTATTCTGTCATAACAACAAGATAAAGCCAACAATAGCCCGAACATATGCCAATACAGCAGTGAGAAGCCCTGTTCACTCAACAGCAAAATAAACGTGAAGTTCTTGTGTAATTATACTATGTCATTCTACTGTCAATATCTACTACTGAATATTAAATAAATATACAATCCTATCATTGGTTTTACGCATATAGTTGTCCCTTTCAAGATTCAGTGGTCATTTATTGTCTTGGGCAATCCATTTGAGGAATACGCACCCGTTTATAACACGAGTACACCTTCTGAAACCCCCATGCATAAAATTCAGAATGCTGTTCAAACCTGTTTAATGCATTACAGTTCATTCTGGTTTCATTGACAACTCTTTTATCCTATATAGGACATTATAACCTTCGCAAATGGTGTTTGCAATGTCTTATTTGATGCTTTTAACAGTAAATTACAGCCAAGTACAACAGCATTTCTAGTTTTATTAGTTTAGTTTTACACAAACAGAATGTAGAATGTACATTCACTCGCCGAGGCCTAATTGTTGTTTTCCTGATATTTTCACAAGTTTTTACTAATTTAGTGAACTCGTCAGCATGGCTAGAGACAATCCTCACCTTGCTTACAGGGATTTTGTGAAGGGGTCAGAAGAACATACAATAGTATTGATTCTATTGGTGAATATGCCTACGGACATGACAGCAATTTTCCTCCTTGATATGCAAGTATTACTGCTTGTAATATTTCAAATATGTATGTTACTTTTTCCACTCCACTGGAGTCTTGTGCCATATGTTTGATGTTGTTATTTTTGCATTTTGAGTTAATTCACATACTGTAGTGTAAGCGTTCATAGGTGGCTCAGTCATGTTTTACGTTTGATTTGTCGTGAAGCTAGAACATTTGCCTGCGTTTTTGTATATAATATAGACTATAGCACATTGGTATCTCCCTGGGCTATACTTGTCACTTAGGGCATGGAAAATACTCATTCCAATTTATTGTGTGCTGATATGTGCTATATGAATGTAAAATTTTCTTTGGAGTGATTATGAATGGAAAATTTTTTTTTTTTTAAACTACAGATAAATGTAATCCCAGGGCATGCAGCAAAAGATTACATACTGTAGAGCAGTGGTCCCCAACCCTGTTCCTGGAGATCTACCGTCCTGTAGGTTTTCACTCTAACCCTGACAAACCACACCTTAGTCAACAGCTAGAGATCTTTTGAGCTGCTAATTAGTAGAATCAGGTGTGCCAAAATAAGGTTGAAACCTACAGGATTGTAGATCTCCAGGAACAGGGTTGGGGACCGCTGGTGTAGAGCACAGAAAAGGTGTTTCATGGGTTACAAGAGTGAATGATTGGGCTACATATTTAGGTGTGTGTCCCAGTGTGATATCAATGGTTTCATCTTAAACCATCAGAAGAGGAGGCAAATATACTTTATCATGGACAAAAAAACTCTCACACCAAGGTTTTGGTTAGGTTTTTGGACCCAAAGATATCTTTCAGTCAATCAATATTTATTTGTATAGCTCATTTTGTGCAATTGAATGCAATGCAATGCAATGCACTTTACATTACTAAAAGTCAATCAATAATAAAATCAATTGGATTATGCAATGAAAGTGTCAAACATCAATTCCATGAGGCTGTTCTCATGGAGTTCTCGAAGTTCAAGCTTCATCATTCCATTGCATTTGAAGTTAATCTACCTGCATAGTAATATTGATTAATAACATAAATACCATTATTTTGCCTTAATGACGAAATACAATAAAGCTGTCAGGTTGGCAACCCATATGTTCACGTATATTTCCACTTGTTTTATAATGTCCTGATTATGGACATGTGACCAACATGTTTGTAATGCTTTAAAACAATCCACTTTAAGACCGTGAAACGTGCGACTTTCAGCAGGGGAAACAGAGAAAATGCAGCACACATGCAGAGAATGGCATTAAAATTCATTTTTGTTTCTAATTAGACGCTTAGTTCTTTTCTCGTTTTGTTCATTTATGGAATAACAGGTGAAATCAGCTAGGTTTTAATAAGCTGAGAGTATGGAAACTGTTACTGTAATTTAAAAAAAACTTATAGTACAGGACAAAGAATACTTTAGTTAACATGGTGACATTTATCTCCATTGTTTAACCGTAGGCTATGGAAAAAACCTTATGCACTGCGAATCATCTGTAGCTTAGGCTATTTGAAAAACAATAAATGCAATATTCACTGGGCATGGTTTTGAACTTTTTTCCATCAAAACCATTCTATTTACTTATAGGCTGTAGGCCTAGAGCACGGTATTGTAATGACATCTGAAGCGCATTTTCAGATGCAGTGCGCAAGTTTTCCTTTGAATGACAATTCACACATTAGGTGTAAATGACAATTTGCCCATGAGGCTTGATATAGGTGTTATCAGCAAATGGAAAGCCATTTTTAATGGATAGCCATTATCCCGTAACAGAAGATTGTCCCCCCCGAAGATTACAGGAATTATTGGCAAATATAGGCTAAATCATAGCTTGATCCAGGATAATTGCAAATAGTCTATAGCCTATACATAACCTTACACGTACCATCGCACATCGCCTGTCCCCTTCGCTGAGGGACAGGTAGCTATGTGGTCTTTGACCTATGAACCTTTTTATTATTATGCATTTTTTTATATATAGCCTACACAATAATAATATTTCACATTGGCGTTATAATGAACCATGCGCCGGGTGTAAGATAGCAAAGACACTTGCGTTTGGGTTAGCGCCGCTTAGCACCAGGTGTAAGATAGGGCCCCTGGAGTTATAAAGCCTTAAATAGAACACCCCCAAAATATATGCGAATTGACCAAATTTGCCTTCTGCGCAAAGGGGTTAAGAAATAAACCTTAATAAGCCCAAACCCAGTTGCTATATATTCCTATGAAAAAGTACAAGCTTGGTTAAATCTGTTGCAAAATAACCGTTAAAAAAAACTTGATTTTCCAATGTGACATTTTGACCCTGCTTATGTCAAGGTCTTTCAGACTGCATACATTTAGTCTCTCACAATGTTTTGACATGCTCTTGTAAGATATGCTTATGTCAGTCTTCTTTGATGCAATTCATAAAAATACAGGCAGGCCTCTGGAACTGCCAATCTTCAGTACAGAAAGCTGACTTCATTTCTGCCTATGCCTCTCATCGATCACTTCAGTTCTTTGCTCAGACCTGGCTTTATCCTGACAACACAGCAAAGCCTGCTGCTCTTTCCTCCAAGTGCTCTCACACACCGCAACCCCAGGGGCGAGGCAGTGGCAAAGGTCTGCTAAACTCCACCTGGCAATTTGTAGTCCTTCCTCTCACCCAGCTCAACATATTATCCCTTGATTCCTACCAAACTGCACATTGTCCTCTATCACCCACATTTCCTTGACAAGCTGGACTTCCTCCACAGCTCCCTCCCTGACTTCAAAATCCAATTCCAGAACCCTCAATTTCGTAGATTCCTCCCATTACTTAACTCAGTTAAATTCACTCTCATCCAGTCCTCTCCAATGCACAAGGTGAGCAACAAATCTTCCTTATATTTGTAAGGAATTGTGGTATAGCTCATCTTGATGGGACACTTCTCTGAACACTCTTTTCTTTTCTGTTGTTATCAGTTATACCTCCCATAGAGGCCTTCACACATCAAATTACGATGGCTTGGAACCAGAGGTGCGTAAGTGACATTTTGCTAACTTTACAGGAGAGCCAAAATAAATTTTCACCAAACGTTCAACAACTGTATTTATTAACGTTCAACCATAATATTGGAACCCCATACATAATAAAATAATTGGCACTAACTGAGCAATATTATTACAATAGAATATTCCAAAACATTAAAAAACATATAAATTATGCCAAAAAAAGTCACATATGCCTTTTTGGCACAAAAAATTCCTTTTCTACCATGTAAACAAGGGGCGTAAGTGATGAAAAATACAGAAACTCACCTAGTTTCATTTGGCAATTTAATAAACAATTAGAATGAATGATTAGAAAAAAGTAGAATGGGTACAATTTGTAATTATGGATGGATCACTTTAAGGGTTGTTTCTCCTGACTCATTTTCCTAAGTCAGGAGAAACAACCCTTCAAGTGATCAATCCATATCTACTGCAAATTTGGCAGCAGAGTGATGGTTTGATGCTTGTTTGATACCGCAGTTGTAGTGGTTTGTGGCTGTTTGTTTTCTTTTCTTTTGCGGTTCTCGTCCTGCGTTTGCCAGCCTCATTATTGTTTCCACCTGTGCTTCTACCTGCAGGGTATTTAAGTTCTTTACTTCCGCTTCTCCGGTGCTTGTTTGTCTTACGACATTGCATTCGAGCCAGATATAGCCAGGTACTAGCGACCTCCTGATATTAAACTTTGTTTATGTTCAGGGGGGACTTGCTATAGCTACTTAATCGGGTATATGATTGTTTTCCGCCTGGTAGCGTTTGGTATCTATTTCGTACTTTGCTGTTCTCTAGGAGACAGTATTTCTTTGTACTTTCGTTTTGGTTTTACACTCTACCGGCTTTGAGCCGAGAGTGTTTTTTTGTTTGCTAAATTTCCCATTTTAGCTCATTACGTGAGCTCGGGAGATTTCGTTGGTATTCTACTAGGTTACTAGTTTGCCCGTTTTAGTGGGTTGATTTTTCGTTTAGGCTGTTGGCCTTAAGAAATTAGTTCCTGTCTTTTCTTTAATTTCCCCCCCCCCCCCCCTGTTATTGGTCCTCACGGTTGTGAGCTGACTTGTTCTGATCCCTCACCTTTGCGTTTGAATCTCCGAACCATTTAAAAACCCATTACAGCAGACCCTTGTTTACTTACAGCCACTTAGCCAACCATGGGTTCCATACTATTCCCGTGTAATTTACAGCTTAATCCAGTCCCACCCCCCAATTCCCATAGAGATCCATTCAAATGCAGAGAGGTTATAGTATCACTTGTAAGAGTACCAGAAAATAACATTAAAACATTAAATATCTTTTCTTTGCACTGTTTTCAATTAAATATATGTAAACAAATCACTGCTTTCTGCATTTATGTGCATTTTACATACTGTCCCAACTTTTTTGTAATTGGGGTTTTTGTATATACTTTACCTTCCCATTACCCATTCATAGCTGACCCTGACTCTGATTCCTTACTCAATTCATCTTGGTCTTCAAGATCATCTGGTTCTTGCGGTAAACTCATTAAAACCTCTTCTGCTGTTAAAAGTTTTCTTGTTTCCATGTACGACCTTGATGTGTTGGCAGCCATTTTGGCTTAAGTGCTGTCTTAAGGCTCCACCCACAATGCATTGTTCAGAGCCAGAATGGCGTAAAGTGCACTTATAACCTTACGGCTCCAAACCATTCTCAATTTCTGTGTTAGGTCTTTGTTGTTTTGTTGCTTTATTCAATACTGTTTGCTTTCATTTGATATATAGAACTCATTTTCACCCAAAATGTCACTTACACCACTCTGGTTCCAAGCCCACGTCACTACCTCCTTACTATCCACCCTTTCTGGCACCCTAAAATTACTCTCTTTCCTCCCAGCTTGCAAAACCACCCTCTTCCTGTCCATGGCTCTGATATTGTATGTGCATACAGACTCAAACTGTATTCTGCAGAAAGAGAAGGTGAAAAAAACAAAACAAAAAACAAAACTATCCACTGACCTGGCTTTTTTCCAGGATTTGTACCAGATATGGTTCAAAGAATACAGAAATATCTGAAAAGGGTTAGAGCACTTACAGGACAATGGCATGCCCAAGGGAGCAGAAAGAGGAATTGTGTGCTGCTCTGTGTGAAGTGGATGAACACAACAAGTGAGAAAAAGGGTCACACAGGGTGAAGCTAAGCATCCGTAACCTGCAGAACAATACTTGCGTACATTTTCCCCCCTATTCACCTGTCTTTCGACCAGTGGTATGAGAGGCAAGTGATTTACGAGTTTGCAGAGTTTAATTTAGCCACCACAGCACTGTCAAACAGCCACACTCCTGTGCGTTTCCAAAGAGTGTTTTGACTGTATGAAAGAATGCTTTTTAGAAGCATTGGATGTCATAGTATCTGCACCACCATCTGCAAAGTGATATTTTCATTATTTTATAAATTATTGAGAACATTAGGTGAACTGTCTGAGTTATTCTGAAGCCAGATAAATCGTTACTGTATAGTCCAGTAAATATAATTATTTAACCACTAGCTCTACCTGCAATACTGCCCAATGAAGGGATGATCCAGCTATATTAGGGGCCTGTTAACTCCTTTCTGCAGATACATAGTGAAGTTGCTGCCGGCGGGACCTTTTTGCTCAACTGAGACATCCGTTGCTCCTGCAGCCAGACTATTAGTGGAAATCGCAAACTCTGTTTTAACTTTATTAGTAGACAATTAGTGACAATTTCTGCCCAATGTGTAGTTTCTTAACATTTTATTTCTTGCATTCTGCAAGTTTTTTTGAATTTGTGGCACTTTATTTTGACTTAAATTGTGAAAATAAACAAAACAAGTTCATATTGTAAATGGTACATTTGTCTTGTTTTATTTAAGCCATTTACCAAGTGTATGTGATGCTCACACCTGGAGTTATAAAGCCTTAAACAGAGCACCCCCTAAATAGATGATAATTTAGCAAATGTGCCATCTGCGCGACGGGGTTAAACTAATGGTTTGGAGACTTTAAACCTCATTTTTCAAGCATATTCACAGACAAGATAGCACAGTGGTCTTGTTAAATATCATATGCAAGGTTGTAAAGGTTATGTCCTTCTCCGGTTGGAAAGTAACACCAATTTTGTACTAGTGGAATTCAAATGCACATACAACAACAAATTTAATTTGTTCCTTGACCCCGTTCGCGAACCGAAAAGTTTGTGAACCGATTCAATTAATCCCATTGAAATTAATGTAAATCCCATTAATCCGTTCCCAGCCCAAAAACAGCCTTTTTTACAAGTAATTTATGGGTTTATGTGTGGCAAAAATACAGTAAGGAATTAAAGATAATCTTTTCACTTTCTTGGGAGGCATGATAAGGGCTAATTTAATGCACGAAACACAAAGACGAACGCACCGACGCATGATATAAACAACGCAACGCAACAGCACTGACTAACACACAACTACTTTGTCCCCAGCCGCTGTCCCCAGCCGCTGTGCGCCGAACGTATTACTCCGCCAAACCGACCGCGTGTGTTACACGAGTGTTTGTGTGTTCGCGCCCCGAAAAGTAGTTCGCGGGCCGATTCAGATTTTGTTCGAAATCTCTGTTCGTGGGCCGATTTGTTCGTGGTTAGAAGCGTTCGTGAGGCGAGGTTCCACTGTACATTTGTTTATTTATTTGTTTATTTGTTTATTTATTTGCACCATAATAAAAAACACAAAACAGAAAACAATATCAAAGTGAAACAGAAAGCAGGTGCCGGAGAGGTTTGAAACCCGAATGGGCTTATAAAGATACCTCACCGAATATCATACAGTCAAATACAATAATATACAATAAAATAGACAGGAGACAGTAATACAGTGCTATAATATATACAATCAGAAAAACAACATGAAAAATTAAAAGAAAAGATAGTCAAAAGAAATCAGTAAGAATGTGTATGTGGGTAGGTGTGTGTATATGAGTGTGAACGTGGAAATGGGTGTGTGTGACGTGAGTGCTTGTGCATAACTGGAAGAGGCTACATTACATCTTTAAAAAAAAGCTAGTAGGAGGCTTGGTTAATTAGGCTGGCCCTCAATCCGTGTTTGAAATTACTAAGAGATGATGTTGTTTTGGCTATGTGAAGGTGAGCATTCCAAAGTAAGGAACCTCTGTAACTGAAAGAGAATTGACTATGTGTGGTACGGCAGAAAGGGGGATGAAAGTTATCAAAATGTCTTGTGATATATGAATGGATTTGAGAGTTAGCCTTAAAAAAATCATTGAAAGATTTTGGCAGCTTATTTGGGAGATATTTAAATTTATAGATGAATATGCATGATTGGAAAATGTTAATGTTGTGAATAGATAAAATGTGAAGTTTCTTGAACAGAGGAGCAGATGGAGCTAAGTAATTGGAGGAGGTGGCTATTCTAACAAATTTCTTTTGAGTAGAGAGCAATTTATGTAGATTAGTAGGGTAAGTACTTGCCCAAACAATGTTGCCGTAGCTAAGATATGGATAAATTAAGCTGTAATATAGAATACGAAGGCAATTCTGATTAACCAAGCCACCAATTTTTCTGATGATACCAATAGATTTCATTACTTTATTATTAACTAGATGTATGTGCTCCTTCCAGGATAACTTTTCATCGATCACGATTCCAAGAAATTTAGTGGATGAAGTCTGGATCATATCATTACCACCAATTGAAATCTTAGCACTAGATCTACAATAGTTTTTGTTTTTGCCTGTAAATACAATAAAATTTGATTTTTTAATGTTTAATGTTAACTTATTTAACTGGAACCATTCAGAGAATTTGGTCAGCCCAGTATTAGCTTCATTAATAAGTGACTCAAAATTTTTATGAGCCAAAATCAGATTGGTATCATCCGCAAAAAGAATTGGCAGTAAAGAAGAAGACACAGTAGCAAGATCATTCATATAAATGAGGAACAACAACGGTCCAAGTATAGACCCCTGAGGGACACCACATGTTAACTTAGCTCTCGTTGAGGCACATCCATTGGCATACACAAATTGTTCACGATTATGAACATAGCTAGCTAGCCAACTATATGATAAGTCATGAAAACCATAGTGATGCAATTTAGAAAGTAAAATGTAATGGTCGACAGTGTCAAAGGCTTTGGATAAGTCTAAAAAAATGCCTAAAGCATATTCATTGTTATTAATGGCTGTATAAATTTTTTCAACCAACTGTAGGAGGGCCATATCCGTAGAATGATTTTTTCGAAAACCATATTGGTGCTCATATAAAATACTGTATTTATCTAAATGAGATAACATTCTTTTGTAAACCAGCTTTTCTAGAATTTTAGAAAAACATGGTAGGATAGAAATTGGTCGATAATTGTTAAAAGATTTAGTATCCCCAGATTTATGCAGTGGGATAACTTTAGCAATTTTTAGATCTTTAGGCACAACCCCAGTTTGCAGAGAAGTGTTACAAATATACACTAATGGATCAACAATAGATAAAGACACTGATTTAATCAACGAAGCACCAATATCGTCATGGATTTTACATCCCTCCTTTTTAATCATGTATTTTTCCCATATTGTCACAATTAGGAATGCTCAATAATGCTTGCAAGCCAGTACCATTTAAGCAAAAACGTCCCTCAGTGTTCCAGTCAGGCTACTGTGACACAAGTGTACAAATGCTGCCAAATGCAGTACATAACGTAACAAATTTCTTGCATGGCATGTTGTGCCTGAGCTAATGAAAACTATAAACTGTGGCTACCCATTCAGAAAAGCAGCCACAGCTGGCCAGCATATGACATATCTCTAGCCCTCCCCCTTCCGCACTACCTCCCTGGCATAGAGGGGCACTGGGACAAACAATGATTGTCTGTCAGGCAGCTGCCAGTGACAGCTTTCAGTCACTCCTCTCCACTCATTCCAACAATCGCTAAATGCACTGAAAATGTCAATGGAGACAATGTCAGTCTGACAGTCTGGAAAAGCAGCTATATTTCTTGCTTGTCACTTTTGAGAAATAAAGTGGCTGGGGCAGGGGGTGAGCGACCGCTAAATCTACAGACAAAACTGCCCACTTGGCAACACTGAATGAAGCCACTTAGTTCTTGTTAACTAACTTTTACCCTCTTAGGCAGTTTGAACAGTTGGACAAAATCTGCTGTATATATGCAATTAGAAAGATAATTGAAGCATTTGTATACATAAGGTTGCAGTGGTTGTCGTTAACTAGTTGCTCCATAATGATGACAGACCTCAACAACCAAGGCCTAGACAGCTAGCTACCTGGCTATTGCAATGGACAACAGCTCAACTAAAGGACATATAGAGTAAGGAGTGCTAAGCAAGTGCCTTTCCATTACCATGAGGATGACGTAATTGGTAGTCACCCACCTGTTTCAGTTTGATAATTTATATGTGTAGGGCCAAGGACACAATGGTGTCATGTCCAATCATGTAAAACTAGCAAGTTTAACAACATTACAATAATAGTATGTTCTTATGGTGAATTACTGTGACTGGAAACTGTTGGGCTTCCCTAATTTGTAAGTTTTACCAGAAGGAGATCATAACAAAAGATGGAACAGCAGATGAAGAGAGCAATGTCTTAGTTACCATGAACTAAAAGGCCAAAACTGGGCATTACAGTTGAAGCTCATTACCAGGTCTTGTTGAGAGCATTGCTCTCTGTTGCCAGTGTGGTTGGCTCCAGTATAGGTCTTTACAGTCAAAATACGAAGTCAAAAATGTTTTTCCACAAGAACATGTAGTCCCAATAAGTGCTTTTTCTTTGTCTAATGTCTCCCTATGTGTCGATTTGATAAGTTATTGTATCGTTTGGGTACTATATTTAATATTGTGTGGACCAATTCAGGACAGTTTGCAGCACTTCCTAGTTACTGTGTGTCACTAGTATCTCACACGCTTAGTGGACGAACCGGATCCAGCCAGAGGTAATGACCATATAAGTAATGACCTACTGCTTCCTACTGCACAATCTCTGGCTCAAATTTTTGTACAAAATGGCAGCACTTCTACAGCTTCAAAACACTTTTCGCAAGCCCATGAAAAGGCCATGGGTGATGTCACAGTCACTGTGTCCATATTTTTCAACAGTCTATGCCATGTCCTGGTAAACAAAGATGAAACAAAAATATAAAAGTGTAAAGGTAATAATAGTTTTGCTGTTATTTATGGAGCGAATTTAGTGCCAATATTATATTATGAACTCAACAATGGATAATTTGTTTTGAGCGTCACAACCCCAGCGAAATAACTTCTTTCACTATCAGAAATTGATCCATTCGTTCTGATAACATTTGGAAATTCTCGAAGAGCTGCACTATTAAATAATTTTATCCCGTTCAGGTGGGCTAAACCGGAAGTTAGACTGACTTGATGACTCGAGTGACTCCAAAACCCGACTCTCTTTGGTGAGTGACTCATACAAACTCGAGTTAGTAAAAAGAGTCGAACCTCCCATCTCTAATTCAAAGCCGACAAAGTCACTCTAATTAGCTAAATGTGTAAGCAGTGTTGTACATGCTTGTTAGTCTGCCTTTTATAGAAATCAAATCATAGCTAGCTTACATTAAGGTGGTAATTTCTCGACCAACATTATCCATTAAAACATTATCGTTATTGCAAGCGACTAATCAAAGATGCTTGAGATTGATTGTCTATTTTCAGCAAGGATACATTTCTTCAGATATCTATTGTTCAACTAGCATACAGTTGCCTATGAGCTACTCTTCCCCTGATTGGCTGTATGTCTCTCTCTAGAGTAATTTTGATTGGTGCATATACATGTGGATTTTTCCTTTTCGTGCATGGGAAAATAGTGCCAAAATTATTCTTATTTTTGTGTATCCACAGCTTGTGATTTCTAGTTTGGAATTTGTAGTTTAAGATCTGTAAAACAGGATTTGTAGTTTTGTGATGTGTAAAACGTGTGAATTGTGTTTTGTGGTGCACAAAACATGCGTGAGTTGTGAAACACGTGTAAATTATATTGGCACTGAATTCGCTCCATTAATTTTCAAATGCACATTTCCATGCATTCCTTTCAACATCTTAATTTTAAAGTCAAATAAAAATGAAACACATTTCAAGCACTTGTTTTAATTTGTATACTAATCTTGGCAGGATTGCATCTGATCATTATCTATCACATTGCTCGATCCACTGTTTGAATTTGAACCAGTGTTCTCTTTGAGATCCTTCGCTCTACACATCTGATCTGCTTTGAAAAGCTGCAGCATTCTGTTGGTGACTGCAAAATCTCAGCAACATTTACCTTAGAAGTGCAATCCAGACAGTGGCGGGCCGTCAGGGCCAGCAAGGCCTTCTCTGCTGGCCTAAACATCATCAGAATATAAATTTAATTTTGATATATTTTTTCCACAAATATGTATTAAATTATTCCCCATAGTCTATTCTCTTCATTTCATAGCTTTCCTCTTGGTTGCGCTGCTTCCAGCCTCAGATCGAGATTTGGAGGGCTGGCCTTTATGTTAGAGCTTTTATCCAATCATATTTCAGCCATAATGTGTTGCCAGGGTCCAAGAAATCTGCCCTTAGGCCTTCAGAATCGACATTGCGGGCGCCTGTAGCTTAAAGTGAACCGAAACAAACCTGTGGTGTTAACCAATCAGATTTCGAGTTGGCGACACCGGGGCCAGCTAGCAGGCGTACGATAACATCAGCACGTGCACGTCTTTTGATTGGATACGCACTATTGAGAGGCAGAGCTATGCTTCTAGCAAACTGAACTTGAACGAGATTTCTACAAGCTGTTTTTTTTCAACCCGCAATGGCTGAAGGAGGAGAAGAGATTGATTTGGTCGCAGATATAATTACAACGCCATTTTCAAGACGAACTTTTCAAGAAAAGCTAGACATCGTCAGAAGAGAACGGCTAACCCCGACGCTAGCGAGCCGACGCTAGCGAGTCAAAGTGGACATTCAAGGCTAGGAATACACTTTCACCACTGTCGCAAATATACCCTCATGAACAAATGCAAATTATTTGTTTGTTTTCTTTTATTTTCAGTGAATAGTTTATGTGTCTTTATCGTCACGTTTCTTAAATGAAACTGCTTTGGGTGCGACAATGCGCTGTTTAGTGAACAGACTTGTTAAAGCTCACATGCTTTTGGTGGACTTAATAAAACTTTGTAGACTAATCCCTTAAAAGCGCCTTTTATTTTAAAGTTTTGACAGTATCCAAGCGATCTTAAAGCTGGTAGTTTAACACTCTTAATTGTAAATGCGGATTTATTGATTATAAATGCTTCGGAAATATTAATATAACTCTGTTGTACTTGACTATGTTAAGGTGATGCAACGCCCAGTTAACTGCGTTTCTGTCTAAATGTATAGTTTCTAGAGCCATGGCGTCATAATGATGGTATTAAGAGGTGGAATAATTCAGTTAGGACTGTGTAGGACATCACTGAAGGCCTAGGTGTGAAATGCACGGCCCGCCACTGAATCCAGAGCATACTCTCACCAGTGAATTAACTAAAGTAATCCCATCTGATTACAGAGCTTGGTTTTCACTGAGCTGACCTGTGAGAACAGTTTCTCCACAAGTGCATTGCTCAAAGGAGTTCACAGACAGCCAGGTGCATCATTTGCTACCTGTGGATAGATGCTACGTAAGCATATTATGATTTTGGATCCGAGACCAGAATGATACTGTATCCTTTGGCTCTCAAACTCACTTACAATTGCAAAATTGACACAGAGAAGATTCGGGGGGTCTGCAAGCACCTCCAAGATGACCCTTGCCTGGTAACTGGCATCTTGGGTACTGGCTGGCTCTGCTACCTTGAAGTAGGCCTTCAACCCCTCCCAGATTCTGAGAATTTTGAATAGAACTCATAATTTTTTTGTCTACTTTGAATAGAACTCACCCATTGTGTTGCCAATGGCTTTTCAAAGGGAAGCTCTGTTCCCTCGTGCTCATTTTCTGGGTTCATTACCACAAGAACAGACTTGAATATTTCTTGACGTACAGTGCTCTTTGAAAGGCATTTTGGGATTTCAGCAAACAGAAAACCCAGATTGGATGGGAGTTGATGAAGACATGATGGATACAGAGATCTAGGGAATGGAAAATACAACTAATCTGGAGAAAACTTAGAGGTTCAGATAGCAGACAACGCAGAATTGTGTTCTCTCACCATGACTAATGTGCCATCCCTTCTCGAACCTATACAGTCCGACAGCTTGAGAGCAATGCTCTCTATACAAGCATGCACTTGCCTGTACTACGGGAATTAGGTACACACTTTGTAAAATGCATTTTCAGTGCCATTGGAGACCTGTTTTAAACATACACATTTTTCTCCAAAACTAATAGTCCCTTTTTGCAATTTCCCTTCCTTTTTGAGGACATTTTGGGTAAACAATGGGTCCCATCAAGTGACCAAGCACAAAGAGAATACTGATACTCAATAGGGTTTATTGAGCTATCTTTTTAGATATCATTTCATTGTGTATCAATAGTGTGCCATCTAGGTTTGGAAGACTGGCATGAGTACATTTTACAATGTGCTCACAGAATCATTGTTTACCTTGTAACAGATCAAGAAAATACAGTTTAGATAAGAAAATACAGTTGCCAGAGATATTTTATTTAAAACAGAATACAATAATGAACACACAAACAAACACATACACACCATCCCACCCCTCCCCCCACTCCATGTAAAAGCAGTTATTATAGTTGTGATAACTTGTGAAGCATGTTCAAAAGAAGCTGTAGTCCATGCATACATACAATAACACTCATGTTTTTCTGTTTAACCCTGGAAACTGAATTTGTTTCTTTAAAGTAGTTTTACTTTTATTAGCAGTCTGTTGTATTCCCGAAAGAGTGCTACCCTCAGGAGTGGTGAAAGATTGAAGTTTCAGGACATGTCTATATGTATGTATATATGAACTGAGAAAATGCATATAGGACATACTGTATACCTGATATTAAGGGTGTGATATAAAATATTAACTAGGACATTATTATCCAGCCATTAAGTATAATTAACTGGTCAGCACAGCATGCAGCACTATAAACTCTCTTAAAGTTATCTGCCCACCCAGCCATTTCTGAAATGTGGAGAGAGTCTAATGGGGAAAGTCACTGTCTTGTAACAGAATACAATCTGAATAACTTGAGTGTGAGGTGCATTCATGCAAAGCAACTGCAGTATAATGAGCGAGGTGGTGTTGTTCCTGTCTTGCTCCATCTTTTGTGTCCTTTAAAATGACCCTAACTGTGAGAATACCAAGGAAGTCATTATCTTTATCTACAGTGTCTTTATTAGATAAAACAAATGGCATATGCAAATATAAGTATTAGAATAACAAGACAACACAACCCATTCAGTTACAAAAAGAAAACCATTTTGTAACTTCTGTATGCTGAAACATGTCACACTGTGTCCCGCCTTCAGCAATGTAAAGCACTGTCGATTTCAATTCCATCTAAAGAGGAAGCCTGCCAAGAGAAATACTTCAGATTTAATACAATGGGTGTGCAGAAAAAAGTGTGTGTGTGTGTGTATACTGTATGTATATATATATATCAAAATACAAAATATCGGAAACACCCCTGAATGACTTTAACTTTGAAGCATCTAAACCACAATTACAAAAGCATCTACACAAAGGGGTGGGCCTACTCGTTATTAGTTACTAGATCAGTTTTTGTAAGTGTTTCTGATATTTTGTTCACCCCCTATATATATATTGTGGTGTCAGGAAGGGAAGTGGGGTGCCACCCACTGCGTTAGCAGGCAATTGTTTGCCTTACAAAAGGGCCCGGTCCTCCAGGCCAAAATAAAAGAGTGTTTTTGTTTGACCTGTTGCTGCATTTTGGCCTTTGTTTCCCGTTTTGGTGAGTTTTTGCCATTTGGTTGAAAAAAAATTATTTACCCTTTTTTCATTGTTTCCCTGTCTGTTCACCACGTGGTACAGTGAGCTTCCCCAGTGTTGTACCACATTGGTGGAGAATTGTGGGTTTAGAGACCCCAGTGGACACTTATTTATTTATTTTTTTAAATGAATTTTTTTTCCTGATAAATTTTTTCGAATTTTTAAATATTTATATTTTTGGTTTTTCCATGCCCCGCAAGAGGCACGGCACCCAGGGGAGGCAAAGACCTCAGCGGGCTAGCCTTCCTCCCAACCAGCCCATTAAAGTAGCTGGGCCCTTGACCTGGGAGGCTTCATGAAGCACTGAGGCTTTGCAGCCAATTGGATTGCAAATAGATGCATTTCTCAAAGCCTCATTCAACACAATGTACACTAGTGACACCTGCGGGTAAAAATTATTTAGAGCAGCTAAATCATTGCAACCTGGAACAAATTCCACCTGCATTGGAGGCACAATGCCCAGGTTCAAAATAATGAAGTTGCCGCTAGCTAGCAGCAAGCGACCTTTCAGCTCACTGATAACGTGTCAGACTTTAGAACCATTGGTGCGAGAGCAAGTGCAAGTTCGAAACCTCGGGCGATACTCATACTAACATACTCATAATTTATAGTTATAACTGTCATTAGGCGAGATTTGTTTTCTACTAAGACATATTATTAAATAATATATGTAATATTATATTAAGTTTGAAAATGAAAAAAACTAAGGTGTAATAAAAGGTGACAACATTTGTGTGGGGTTCAATTGAGCAGTAAGTGTTTCAGGAACTGGGGACTGGGAGTGCTTCAATAACTGGGGACTGAGAGTGTTTCTATAACTGGGGACTGGGATTGTTTCTATAACTGGGGTCTGAGAGTGCTTATGTAACCAGGCAGTGAAAGTGAATGTGCTTCAGTATGGGCAGTGAAATGGAAGGTGCTTTTGTGGCTGGGAAGTTTTTATTGATTTTTATTCAGAAATATAAGCTGTTTCACAGTGTTGGCGCTGAGACAGTTCCTCTTCTGTGAAACAATTTCCCCTGCCTTGGAAAATACCAGTGGAAACTGCCCTACATACTCGACACGCCTCGGAGCTTCGGTATCATGCGTAACATCACTACTCCAGACCTACTGGGTGAGTTATTGGGCATGGTCACTCAGGCCTACCCCGGCCCTGGAGTGGACCGCAGAGGGGTGGTCCGCAGAGGGGCTGGGGCCCTATCTGGGCCATGAATGGGGCGCATACGATGACTCAGAGGAGGAAGAACCCTCACCACCATGGGACCTGCCAGAAGGGCCTGCCAGAAGCTGCACCTCCGCTGCAAAATAAATAAAATTATTTTATGTTATATTATATATTATTTTTTATTTCATTCATTGTTTCCCTGTCTGTTGACCACGTGGCTGCGCTGTACCACTATATATATATATATATATATAACGAACGAATATATAACAAACGAACCTGAAGAAGATACGCCAAATGCTCATTGTTCGTTTTAATTTTAATTACTAAACTTTTTTTTTTTGCATCTAAAAGTTTTTTGCCTCTGAAGGCTGGTCCTTAAACTTTTCTCGTTTGAGTGTGCGGGCTGAACATTGGAGCTTTGCATTGTATATTTTCGTCCTGGTTTTCTCTTTTTTCATGTTTTTTCATCTTGCCGACACCAGCACCTCTTTGATGGAGACACGTTGGCACAAGGCTTTTCCCTTTTTTTCTTATATATATATATATATATATATATACACACAGTATATACAGACGGGTGACAATTTTAAGGAAAACCCTTACAGTGAGAGGGTCCGGTGGCTCTATTATGCTCTGAAAGGCATTTTCCTGGCTTGGTTTGGGTCCCCTTAGAGGGAAGGGTCAATGCAAATCAACACAAAGTTATTCTGAGTGATCACCTTTATCCTATGATGAAACATTTCTAACCTGATGGGAGTGGTCTCTTCCAGGATTACAATGCCCCCATCCACAGGGCACGAGGGGTCACTAAATGGTTTTATGAGAATGAAAATGATGTGAGTCATATCCTATGGCCTTCGCAGTCACCAGATCTCAACCCAATTGAACACCTATGGGAGATTTAAACAGCGTTCTCCAGCACCATCATCAAAACACCAAATGAGGGAATATCTTTTGGAACAATGGTGTTCCATCCCTCCAGGAGAGTTTCACAAACTAGAATCTGTGGTAGACTAGGGGCAGAATCTATGCCAAGGTGCATTGAAGTTGTTCTGGCAGCTCATGGTGGCCCAACACCTTAGTAAGACACTTTATGTTGTTTTTCCCTTTAATTTATCACCCATCTCTGTATATATACAGTGCCCTCCACTAGTATTGGCACCCCTGGTAAAGATGAGTAAAAAGGGTTATAAAGAATTCACCATTTGGTGAATTAGCTTAATCTCACACTGAAAAAATCTTTTCTTGATGAGGGATTTTTTTTTTCTCATAATAAACTAATAATTTACTTCAATTAAAGATCTCATTTTTTCAGTGTGAGATTAAGCTAATTCACAAAAGGGTGAATTTTTTTTAATAACCCTTTTTACTCATCTTTACCAGGGGTGCCAATAATAGTGGAGGGCACTGTATATACACATACCCTGTTTCTGTTACTGCACGGTAAATAAAACATTTTTTAATTGATATTGGGCATCTGTAGCAACTAGTGACCAACCAATCAAAATAATTTTTTTTTTTTGTTGTTTTTTAGCACAACTTTCCCGGGGGCCAGAAATTCTCTCGCGTACACCTCTAGAAATGGGTAGTAGCGTACACCTGGAGAAATTCCCGTGCTCTATCCAATTAGCCTGGTTGTAAACTAGCTAATATTTTCGATATAGCAAATGGTACTGATCTCTAGAAAAATTATAAATGCACAGATTTTTACCAATCGTGTCAGCGACACCTACTGGTTTGTGTGGATTGTTATTTTAGTGCGTGAACGGCATTTTGGGAGATGCATGTTGTTGAACTGCAAGCAAAGCATGGTTGAAACTAGCCCTTACTCTAAGTGAAATCAGTACATTACCAACTCTGAAGGAGAGATGCTTTTTTGATGACAATATGAATTGTCCGAATGAAAGTTGCTTTGCTGACGCTGACACCAGCTCTGAATGACAGAGATCTGCCTGACTCAACTTAAGTTGATGCTGACATCAGCGCCAAATGAGGCTGGTTTGGCTGACTCAACTGTTTGAAGCTGATTCAACTTCTGTGCTTGTGTTCTAAAATTGACAGCATGCATGTGCTTCAGTTTTCATTTGGGTTTTTTCACCCTTGTGGATCTTATTTTCACCACTGCAATGATGGCACCTCTGCTGAAAAAGTGAATTGATTTTGTGTTTATTTTTGCTCGTAAAATGTCAGCATTTGCCATTAATGGAATACAGCTCTCTACGTCAACTGACCTATCACTAAGTCCCGCCCCTTGGTTGCTGTTTCTAATTCAGACAAAACTGTGTTTCATGTCAGAACTTTAAAGTGGAAACAATGGACACATTGTCACTATCCAAAATACTCCAACAGGTCTTGGAAAAATTTGAGGGAAATTTCCTCAAGTAGCAGGCAGAAAAGTTTGAAATATGGAATGGAGTGATATGTGCAAGAAAATGAAAACGTCAGAATTTGAAGATTAATGAATTTATATAGTTATCATTAAGCATCACATTATGAATATAACCCCTTCATATTTATTTATTTATTCACCATATTTATAGAACCCATTGCCGCTGCCACCAAAATAATAATATTATCGGAATACAGCCCATAGATTCATCCCATAAAATACATTTACATGCAGATGATGTTCTGTTATATCTGCTAAATCAAATAACATCTGTACTATAACTCCTCAATGCAATAAACACATTTTCAAAAGTATCAGATTACTCAACCAACTGGACAAATCCAGTCTTGCCACTTACAGCGGGAGACTGGACTGCTGTGACTCAGAAACACTCGTAACATCATGTCACATGCCATGACGCACCCACGGGAGGGACAGAATAGCAGGATGCAGGGAGATGCAGCAATTCACCAGGATTTATTAGAGCGCGAACTTAAGCAGAACAAATAAACAAACACAAATTTTCACCTATCATCCTCACGGTATTCTGGCAAAAATAATGAACTAAAAATAGGAAAGGCCAAAATAAACCAAACTTTAAACAAACACTTTTCAGCTACGTACCGTTTGTCGTACTATGTCTCGCTATCTCTTTGCTGCAGGGATTCCCCGGTCTCAGACCCCCACTGTGGAAAGAAGCACACTTTTTAACAGGTCCAAAATGCCACGGGAATTCACCCATACAATAATTCAAAGAGGGTAAACCCCTGTGGAGGCTTGGGGAACCTCTTGCACAGCAGAAAATTAGTTTGTCCCAATTTTGAATATTGGTGGAAACAAACTTACAAATCATTGTCCTCAGCGTCTTATTGAACCGCTCTACCAGCCCGTCGGTTTGAGGGTGCTAAACGCTAGTCCGAATAGACTTGACATTCAACAACTTGTATAGTTCCTTTAGTGTCCGACTCTGTGACATAAACAAAGTGAAAAGTCATATTGAAAAGAACTTTCTACTCACTCATGTGAAGTGCATCCTGTGCACAATTGTCAGAAATCTGACGTTCTGGTTAGAAAGTATACCGTCTATTCAGTTTCTCCTGCCCTACGCTGCTCCTCGGGTAGTTCTTTATTAATATTAATTTGGAAAATGAGTATTCAGTTGAGACTGTGACAGGCAATATCTTAAACAAAAGATAGATACGTTTCTCTACAAGTAAATGTGGCTGAATAGTGTTAAAAGCAGAGGGAAAATAAACAAATACAAGTCTGGCATGGGCCTTAGGGGTCTCCAGATGTCTAAACAGAAGGTTCAGCATAATCAGGGTGGCATCCTCCACACCTCTAACTGCCCTGTACTCGAGCTGTCAGGGGTCTAAGCTATTCTCTAACTGCCATAAAACATCACTCTTAATTAGTTTTTCAAATGATTTCATTATTAAGAAAGTTAGTGCAACTGGCCTCAAGTCATTTACTTTTTTTAGGCCCATGCCAGACTTTTATTATTTGATTTTTCTTCTGCTTTTAACACTATTCAGCCACATTTACTTGTAGAGAAACGTATCTCTTTTAAATCTTGATTTTAACCTTATTGCCTGAATAGTTTCAATAATTTTTCAGGAAAATTAACACTTTTAATGTCTGCACTACTATGATGACTTTTTTTTATCAACGTGTTATTGAGTCTGTTTGAAATCTTTGCATTGTAGCATGGTATGGAAACATCAACCTGACCATGAAGAGCAGACTTAAAGCACAACTGAACTTTGGGTTGTGTAGTTACCTGGCCATGATATGAGTCCAAATGGTGACTCGTTATTGTTTGTATTGACAGAATCCTCTTAGTTCGCGTTCCTATACGCTATATGCTCTAGAAGTATAATTTTGAGACCGTTTTAGCTGCCCTATAGCAGTGAATGGAGAGTGACAAATACCCTATTCTGGATTATCACCCCATGGGAGCACAGAGCAACTAACAAACATATTTTGCCACCATTTGGACTCATATCATGGCCAGATAAACACAACCCAAAGTTCTACCAAAGTTCAGTTGTGCTTTAATAGCCTTGTCAGGGTGGCAAGTAAGATTATTGGAGTTAGTCAGGCCCAGCTTAATGACATCTGCCATAAGTGGGTTCTCAGGAAGGCCAATGTCATTCTGGACTGCTCTGATCATCCTCTAAAGGGGGCATTTGACTTAAGGGTGCCAGCTGGAAGGACTATGAGAATTAAGGCATCCTTTGTGTCTGTAGCCATTGGGTTGCTGAACTCCAGCAGGCCCTGAACCTCATGGAGTTTTCTTCACTGGCTGTGAACTTGTGCTTTTGTACTTTTTGGTTAAAAGGGACTGGTGGGAGGTCATTTCTGCACAGATCTTGTATGGATATTGTTTCTGTGGTTGTTGTTCTTGTGTTGTGGACAGCTTGGTTCACCTTTTCCTGGAAATCTCATTTCTAAATCTAGTGGGACAATAAAGTGATGAATTGATTGATTGGTGATCATTGCTGTGGCAATACATGTATTGATGTGGTATTGTTTGGAAAATGACAAATACACAGTATTCCCATATATTAAGATTTTAATATGGGACACACTAATACAGTGTTCTTAATGTATGCATTTTTACAGTTTTAACGAGTTGATAAAAAGCAAACGAAATATATTAGTTTCTACTAGTTTAGTTACCTGTTCTATAAAGACCCACTGAAATGCTACATAATGGGATGGTTCAGTACCTTACTGAATGCATTGTTATGGATTATTCCAGGGTGAAATACGATTGAAAAATACTGTTGAGTGTTAATGTGCTTACAAGAACTGTTATAAAGTGCAGACAAGCAACACTTCATAGGAGGCTTTTCAGAAAGTTGACGAGTTAAAACATTGGAAATATGGGTGACAAGGACAACAGGAGGAAGAATGCCTTTGGTTAGTTGATGGGGGTCAGGGTGCTGAATGCTCCATTACTTACTATTCCATTTAAGTAATGGTGTACAGTATATTGACCTCTCCATCAAATGCAGGGCAGCATTAACCAGCAGAGGGCATTGTTTGCCACAGACGTCATCAGTGTCTTCCTTTAATCAGTAAAGGTCTAATTTTTAATGAAAACACTTTAATTAGGAGCTGTGTAAACTGAAGAGTGCAGGAATTATATGAGAAAGAAGGAAATCCCCTACTGGAATGACATCAGATTTTCTGTAACAGAACATGTGCTTTTTGCTGTGCTGCTTAATACATTTTTTATTTCAGCCACATACTTGTTTTAATGTCAATGCATGTTTTAACAGCATGCACAAAACATACTTAGTCTTCTTGAATAGGAGAGGGACATTTTCCTTTCTGTGAATATTGTATTATTGTTTTTGTTTGCTTTATTAAGACAGGTGGAATGCAGAGAGGGTAACAAATAGACAAGGGATGGGACCACAGTTGAGAGAGGCCCATGGTGGGGATTGAACCCCAGCCCAGGCGAGGGAATCACAATAGCTTTTGGTCAATGATGATGTCTAGTGTGATATTTCAATTATGTTTCTTTTTTACCAGAGCTTTTTTAATTAATCCTTATTTAAATTACAAGAGATTTCACTGAGATTTCACTCCTGGGTGGCATTGCATGAGAGTGAAAACAAAGCAACTGAATCTTCATCACATTTTTCAATGTTTTGTTTAACAGTTTTCAGACGGTAACGATTTACAGTGCTATATATTACAATGAATCGGTTACAGAGAAGGGAAGCAAATACCCCTCTAATATGGAACTAAAACAAAACAAACTATTTGGATGGAGGGGGAGGGGGGTGAGAAGGAAGAGGAAAATGAAACTAAATTTGCAGCTACTAATTTTGTACGCTTGTGTTGTTTTAAGCTAGCAATTATAATGACCTCCGGCTAACATTAAGGCAAGACCTCATATTTGGAGCATGCGAGAGTGCTACTTGTTATTGGCTGCTCCAAAGCTTGAATTCTGTGCATTTTACCGGCCAGATAGGAAGTGTGCAGGCCCGAGAGTGCCCCTCTTATTGTTTTGAGCCTACAAGGAAGCAGGCCCTGCCCTGACTTCCGACCAGCTTTAATAGGTCATGCTTCATCATTCCCTGGAATCAAAACACAAAGGTTTGGACAATTTCATGGACATATTCCCATGGCTATGATGACCCACAAGACAATATATTAAGTGGTTTGTGTAGAAGCACAAGAATGGAAACTGAACTGCAAAATGTAGTTTGTCATGGTAAATTGTGATGTGTAGTGGGGTCCGTAGGGCAGCAGGGATTGATGTGTATGCACCATATTCCAATACAAAAATACACCCTGGAAAGTTTAATAATTGACACAGCTGGTATGCCATCTATCAATATATGAGGTGACAGGGCAAACCTCATACCTGCATTCTCAGAAGAAAGGGTTCCAAATGACCTCCAAAAGAGGTACCCTGCCTAGTTCAAGGTTTCCTTGTCAGGCAAAATCGGGGAGCTTTCACACTTATCACAGCTACTTTAGAGGGTTCCACAAAAAGGGTTCACCCATGAAGACAAGCCAAAAAAAAAAACGTTTTTCTGGGATTACATCAAATATGTGGTTACAGACTTTCACTGCTTAAATACTCTCTGAACACAGAATTCTAGTTTCTTCCTTATCTTCTTCCGTTTATCCTTCTTAATTTTCCTGCTAATATAGCATCACATCATCAGAATTGTTCCAGTCCCAAAGATTACTTTTCATTGTTAAATTTTTAGAGACACTGTTTCAAAGATACTTTACAAAAAAATAGGAAAACAGGATAATTGGAAAGACTAGGCTTGAACTCTCAAAAATAAAAACAGAAAGTGAGGAACTCCCCAGCTGGAGGAAAAAAACTCACTAATGGGAGGAAATCTCAGGAGGAACCTGACTCAGAGAGGGAACCCATCTTCTGCTGGCTAAATGGTTATTGGGAGGTAATGGGGAATCTACAGAGCAAATAGGCATAGCGGTTCAGAGGATTACAGCCGGAGGCATTCGATTAGATAGTGGAAAAAACCTGTCCAAGCAAAGCAATGCATAGGCTTCCAGGTTGTATCATGGTGTGGGTAGGAACAAGTAGTGTCAGGGCTAGAATGGTCTGGGTAGGGGGAAAGAGACAGAACAAAATAAGAATTTGTTTAATTTGAAAAAGGCTTATAATAGTACAAAGTCTGTATCTTAATTGTCCCATAGCAATACAAAAGGCTAAGATAGTTGTGTACAGTTCTGTACAACACAATACAGGAAACAGAGAAGCCTTTGAAATAGTACAAAGAAGGGAAACTAAACTGCTTCCCGATATTAAATGTAAGTTATGAGGTAAAACATATGCTCAAGCAGACTATGGTGAAATTTATTGAGGATTAGAAATCAATTCAAGGGATAAAAAATTAAACTACAATATTCTCTAGTCTGTAGGTAAATGATTAGGCTTGACGGGCTGAATTACCTGTTCTTGTCATTATGTAGTTACATTGTTGAGCCACCCAGCAGCCCAAACCTAGATACTTTTGAATCTGTGATTAATTTACTAAGGTAGGTATGGGGACAAAATGATAAATGCACTGATATATCACAGGTAACTTGGATAAAGAGGAGATACATTAAGGGATGTGTAATCTTTACTCATATAGCAAGTGACTCCAAATCGGATTGACTTTCAGGCCAGCAGATCTGAATAGCGGTCGTACTGGACCAAGTTGACAGATGTACAATTTGTTTAAATGTTTTTTTTTTAAAGGTATTCAATATTCATTCAATTCCATCAATGAAAGCTGTTTAGCAAATGTATTTGAAAATACAATTTTCAATCCTCGACACTTTTCTACTGATACTGATTGGCTAAGGAACATGTTTTAATTGAGCACAACTAATTATTTCCTGATTTAAAATGCTGCTTACCCTCCTGTGTTAAACCCAATGCCAGCTATTTCTTAGAGCAGCAATTTCCCTCCTTGAAATTGGGCAGTTCCATCAGGTTTAGGGTGTGCTTACACAGCAGGCTGATAGTGAAGAGCAAGCAACCTATAAGGGGTGCCTAGCACATTAACAGGGACTAAATATATAAAGGTTGGGTCTAATTTTCAAGGTTACTGAGTCATAAACAAACATCTAAATATCATGAGTCAAGACCAAGCCACTCTTTGTGTAAAAAAACTGATTGGAGAGCTTTCAGTTTAGAGGTCAAATTCATAATGTTTACCTCATGCATTTAATATATGGCAAGACTTTGGAAATACTCATTTGATATTTACTGCAAAGGTATCTGTGACAAGAGTCCAACTGGGAAGAAGTAGAAATATTTGTATAAAAGTTGACAGAAAACTCACCATTTAGGGGAAATTTTCCAACAGTTTATTATATAATTTTATCTTTACTGCTGTCAAAGCTTTTTATTTTCACATCAAAGGGGAATTTGTCAGACTTTACCAGGAAGAACAAAATCAAGCCAGGTTTGTTCTGAACAACCCCTCTTCCTTCCTTTCTCGCCCATTGCTGTCACTTTGTGTCACATGTGACTGTGTGGGCACATAAGACACTTATGTTCTTGGTTTTCAATGTAATACTTCTTTATGTTTATTTAAAATGGACATTACATCATAATGACAAGAATATTTGTTAATTTTCTGCCATCAGGGTAAAAGACACTGGTGTGAATGAGTTCATTTTAAAAATTATTAAAACGTGAAGTTTCAGAACCATTTTGTTTTCACTGCATTTATCTTAGTCGATTACAAAAAAAATACTTATATTCTAATATTAATATGCAGAGTATGCTGAACTAATTCTCATGATACATTCGTGATCACTGCATGAAGCTGATGACTAATCCATCAAAGAGATTTGTAACAGTGTTTGACAACGAATAAGAATAAGAATTTATTGGACTGTATGTATCTATGTTTTTTTTGTTTTTTCTGGCTGAATTCAAATACGCTGTTCAATTCACTTGGTTATGCAAGGATGCTTAGCATATGTACATGGTTTGCATTGTGTAATTGATTACTTTGCATCTCCAACAACCCATAATCTATCAAATATATCAACATTGTTGGGAAACCAAAAAGACACATTTCCCAGTAAAACTAAAAAGAATATTCTGAGGGAGATGACCTGGAAAAAAGAACGTGTTGGTGGGCCAATGGGGGACAGTCTTCCCTTTGGACCAGTCTTTCCTTTTCCTTAGTCATGCTGAATAAAGAAATGGCATAATCACAATTATATGGGAACATGACAGAAATATGAAGTAAAAGGTCAATATAATACATATTTTGTAAACAAAATGTCAACAGGAACACAAGACTCCACAAATACATCACTTCCTCTTTCATGACTGAATTGGAAATGTTGAAAGAAATTCTATCCACAAAGCCACAGAATAAAGAATTGAAGTTATTATTATGTGCAGGTGTGAACTTTCCCACAATTCAAAAAGTAATTTTCCCATGGACACAAGTTCTGCGATATTCTGAGCCAATTTGCTGGTAGTTACTTTCCAAAGTGATATAGTAACATTCCTATAACACTTCTCAAATATCCTTGGTCTATTGGTACTATTGTGTTTGAAAAATGTATGTTTTCAGTAATATCATTGTTTACCATATAGGGAATTGTTGCCTGTCATGACTATGGCTGTTAATCAGTGGGATGTTGTCATGTCAAAGTATCTCAAAGAAAGGCACAAATAAAATATTTGAATTAACCAAACGATTTTTCAAATTACTTGAAAAGTATTATGGACACCACTAAAGAAACCTCAAGTAAGTCTGGTAATGATGTCCATTAGCTATTGTGCATACCCTTAAAATAGTAAAATAAGGCAAGGAACAAAGAAATCCCAATTAATTGAAATTAATGTAAAAATATTACTTTTCATTAGCAGTCAAAAACCCAAGTTTTGGAAATCAAGGGGAAGAAATATCGGCATTATCCACAGTGGAAAGTTTTGGTCCATCTATTTCTTCTATTCCAAAATGGAAGCCTAAGAAATGCACACATGCTCAAGAACGATGGCAGCATTCAAAGTCGCTTGGATTTAAGTTTATAGAGCCACCGTTTTGGTCAAATAGGCATTGACAAGATAAGTTACTGTACAGGTATATTTTCCCAGTAAATATCACATGTACACTGATGGCTCAAGGTAGATACTATATCAGTTACTGACAGGCAACATTTATAATGGAGGGCTGTCAGGAAAGGGGTCAACAATTTTATTTTATCCAAAATGGGGCTGAGCCAAGCATCAAAGACCTTGTAGAGAGGTTATTTCAGCTTTTTCTGTACAGAATAGGTTTATATAATATTTTCAGTGGGCAACATACTTTAATTCCTTTCCCATAGATAACCTGATTATACATGCTGTTTTGACAGTTTAGAGTAGAATAACATGATACAAAAATATCATTGCAAAATATGAAATAATATCAAGATTTCTCCTGACAATTAAATTAAAATAATCTATTTTGATTCAGCACAGGATTTGAAACTAATTGAACAGTGCACTTGGTTCATGTGGTCACTGTGAATGCGATATTTCAAAGAGTAAAACTAAAAATGATCCCTAATACTGTGAATATATCCATAGTTGAAAGCTTTCTTGCCCTCTTCCACCTGAATGCTAAATATGGAGTCCATTTAAACTGGGATTATGGATGTTCTGTTTGTATAGGCACAGCAGTGTATAAGACCAATCTTCCATGAAAGACCGCCTACCACTGGCTGTCATTATATAGATGTCAAAACAGATATCACACTACATCTCTGAGTGTACGCCTGTCTGCACTGCCATTCTAGTGTAACTTTGGGGGATATTTCTTGTTCCAATATCATTATTATGATACACCCCCCTCCCATCACACACAGCAATAAAGAACTGAATACACAAAGGACCAAGACCCTGTTATTCAAATGAGCACAAAATCGTTTATTTATTTATTTGTTTTTCTGAAGGCGGTGGGGGGAAACATGGATTACTGTGTATCATTATTTTGTATACACATTTAAACATAAAAATAAATATTTTATATATAGTATTAACATTTTAACTGAATGCAGTAGATATAGTTTATATATGTTTTCTGTGTTGCAATGACTGCTTTTCTGTGTTTCTAAAACAAGTTGTTTATTTAAATTTTGTTCTGGAAAATGTAATCTCTAATTTCCTTCAGAGGCCTGTATTTGCAGTCATAGAATATTTGTAAAATATGTCTTAGTAGATGTATTCCCACATTGTGACATTGCTCTTTTATATTTCATTTTTCCTTGTTGCTCATATATTTGGCACAAGAGGCACTTTGACATGGCCAGATACACCCATTGCAATTTCCGCAAGAAATAATAGGGTCAGTTTTCATGTAAATTATACAGCGTTACAGCCCATAAATAAAATGGGCAAATGTATATTGTTTTTATGTCTTATCTTCAAAGACACACTTGTTTCAGAAATGTTCAACAAAAGGTCTTATCAAAAGGAATGACTTGTTTTAAACGTAATAGTGGTGATAAAAATGAGTAATAAATCCAGGACACTGCTTTACCACAGGCTCAGATTTGCACAATGATGTTTGCACAACTTGTGAAATGGGAAATTCATTGCTGCATATGCCTTTGTGTTTTTCAGTATGCTATAAATAGCCATTCAGTGTTTAATAATTCACACAGTGAGAATGCTGTTGGCAAACAGCATCTAAACCTCAATTTTGAAAGTCTGAAAAATGTGATCTGCTCAGTCAATTTGTCCATGAATAAAATGACAAGACTGCATAATTGTAATAGATATTTCTTGTTAAGAAAATTTACCTTGATAATAATTGACTTGAAAGGCAAAGGAAACATTTTGGGAGAATAAAGGGTAAATACTGTATTTAAATCTGTTTTTAAAGCACAGTATACAGTTTCCGTGCAGACTTATTAGAGTTACTGTGTGTATTCCGCATGTATATACAATATGCATAGGCCACATTTCCACATGAATTATCAGTGTAAATTAATTAATTGAATTGACAAGACACTTGTAATAAATTGGTCTCAACTCTGAGCATTTCTTTTGTCTTGGAATCTCATGCAATTCAACCAGAGAAACTGGTCCCTAAAGGGCACTTGTCAAAAGAGCAACGAGTGTACATTATAAATGGGAGAAATAAAACCTTGTGACTATTAGGTGACAATGTATGTGGAATGCTGCTGCATTTCTTTACTTCTGACAAGGCTTAACATGCAAAATAACCCTAAAAGCTTCAATAGTTCCACATCTCTGAATGGAAAACTAGCAGGTAGAGCTCTGTGCTTGCCCTACTGCATCGATGCACTTGCTTTCTAAAACAGTGAAATCTCAGTGGGATTGAGAAACAGCTCCCTACCCCCAATTTATCAATCTCACTGCTGAAGACATTGCATCTGAAAATGCATGCATGTGCCTGTAAACCCAAGCAGGAGCACACTGACTTTGTCTGTTGTATACAACTTGGGTGAAGGAGGTACTCAGTGACATAACAGTTACATTGTCTTTTGTACACATATTTTGAATATATTCTTAAAAGACAATGGCATGGCACCATAATGCAGTGTAATGTGTGAATTTATAAACAAGTATGACATTTGAACAAGAGACATTCTTTCTTTTGAGCTTGGCAGTACAGTCCATTGCCTTTCAGATGCTTATACCCCACATAATGATGTTTGTGAAAACTGATTAAAGACCAGACAGGAAGGGCCAGGTTCAGGGAAACAGGAAAACTGATGCAAGGAAATGGTATACGTCACAAGGCACAACGCTTCAGCTAAAAGATACCCTTTTGAAGCGCAAGCATGGAATCTTTGCTCAAGTCCCCAATGAAACTTGTGGTTTTAGTGGGTAAGTAAAGTCTTTTATACTGCTTACTATACCAAAGACAGTTTGATATCATTGTGCACTTGTATGTGTATACGGTAAATTATATTGGTGACTACCTTGGACTTTTCATTCTGTGTGCGTACAAATCAGACATGGCGTCTTTCTATTCTTTTCAGGATTGCGACTCCCATGACTTTTAACAGAAATGCCTTTTTGAAAAGCATAGTTTTGAAAAGTAATGTTTTAAACTGTCTAAGTTAAAAAGAAAATACATATAAAGTAAAAACAAACTTTGAGACACATTGAATAAACTAATAAAGTTATGTGGATTTTTTTGTTTATTCATATTTCTGCTGTACAGTAAACAAAATTGTAAAATGAAATATGGCAATAACAATATATATGTACAGTACAACTCTAGAAAAATGTTCATGTTTTAGCTATATTTAAGTATACAAAAAATTAACTGATGTAAACTGACATGATTTTTTAAATGATCCTTTAGCATGGCTTTCCAGTGTACTGGACCCAGGAAAATCTTCTGACATCTGCCAAAAATGTCATGAAAATGCAACATGCAGACATCTAAATGGATCAACTGGCTGTTACTGCAAAAATGGATATACTGGTGATGGAGTACGTGCTTGTGCAGGTAAATCTTCTAAGTCTAAAAGTTTAATTGCTAAATTTCCAAAGCAATGGCTTTGGTTGAAAACTGTACCTAAAACCTAAAATCTTCAAAACCAGACATTGTAAACTCATGAATCTGTAATAAAGAGTATATGAGGCAAATCTCACAGTTTATCTCTTTAGAAACTCTCTTTAAAGTATTTCTATATACTTTTTAAATATTTATCTTCAAGGAAACATGAACAAAATTATAATCCCCCACCATCCCCCCAACACCACACTCTTGAACTGAAGCAGCAGCTTCATTGAACAAGAAAATAATATATTTTATTTATTTTATTTTCATAGTATTGTAGCTAAATCGCTGGGAAACTAAGATATTTTCCAGAAAAACAACCAATAATCTCTGTTTTGCCAATAATATTCTTATTTGTACTATGTTATGTACAGCCGGAAATGTACATGCATGTATTATTTTCAGATATTTTGGTGGTTTCTTTCATCAGATAAACTAAAGCCTGGGAAACTCAGGACATACAAGTGTCAGCAAGTGCACTTCAATTTTACCAGAAACCTATGATGTTAACAATGCATTCCTCAACTTTGCAAAGGCAATCATGATATTTCTCTTCAATTATTATGTATTAATATGTATTATAAATATGTAATTATGCAAACACGTCCGTGATCATGTTCCTATTTGCATGTCAGAAAATCTTTATATCATAAATATGGATTAATTTTCACGTTTGAGCAAATATTTGTTACAAAATGTTAGAATTTAAATTCTACATTATCTTTCTGAATATATACAGTACCAGTCAAAAGCTTGGACACACCTACTCATAAAAAGAGTTTTCTTTATTTTTACAATTTTTTACAGTTTAGAATAATAGTAAAACGATAAAAAAAACTATGAAATAACATAAATGTAATTATGCAGTGACCAAAAAAGTGTTGAACAAATGTATCTTATATTTTAGATTATTCAAAGTGACCACCTTTGCCTTGATGCCAGCTTTGCACTTAGTTTTGGAAAGAAATTCATACAGAGGCATCAACTTCACTATTTATATTTGTCAAAAATAAATAAATTCAAGTATTTAAGCATAATGTCAAAATTTCTCTAAGCTAATGAGAAAGATGCATTCAATTAACTGTGTCCAAACATTAGACTGGTACTGTACATATGAAAATATATGGATACAAAATTAAGTTATTGAATAATTATTTATATGTATTATGTTTCATTGATTGAATGTGCTCAATTTTGAAATAAATGCATGGTTTGTGTACTAAGAACAGATAGGAAAATGTATTTAATTGTGAGTACACCCAGTGAAAACATCTGGCATTTTGCCCAGTGGGGAATTGAAGACACCTTGTTGTTATTTTACCTTGAACTCCTTGGCTAATCCAACCACTATCATACAAAAGACGGAAGCAGTTGTTTATTGAAAGTCAGATGACCTAACTGCCATTGTCTTTATCACCAAGCCTTGGAATTGAAATTGCACAACAAGGCCTATTTTAATTATATAATGTTAACAATATGATCAGGGCAGCAGCAATGAATTCTCAGGCCTGAGAAAACATATATTGTGAGGGCCCTCCCCCAATATATTTTGTAACAAATTATAAATAGGGCCTCCCTCGGGCCAGGGCCTGGGACAAAGTGACCCAGTTGTCACCCCTGTCTACATTCTTGATGATGATAGGTATAGCGATAAAACAGCTAGTGAAACTGATTAATCCACTCCAAGCAGTAGGAACACAGGAAGCTCTGTGTATTACATGTTTGTTTGCTTGATTGCTTGTTCTTGTTTGTAGACAAACACATATTGAATCCACTGTAGAAGAATTGGGTAAACATTCAGAGGACACTTGCAGTGATACCAGATGAAATACTACCTAGTGTTTTATAATGCAGCAAGAAACAAAAATACATTTTATTTATTTATGTTTATTTATTTATTTATTTTATTGTATTTTATTGGCTTAATTGCTGTTCATTAGGCAGTCAATTTTTTGGAGAATATCAATCAGTTAACATATGACGATTGTTACAAAGTATAGATTAATAAATGAAGATACAGTCAAGCCGGAAAGTCTGAACACCCCTTTCACCTTCTCCACATTTTATTACATTACAGACATATTCTTCAATAGATTTGATAGAGTTCATTTTTTGTCTCAAAATTCTACACAAAATAGCCCATAATGACAAAGTGAAAACATGTTTTTAGAAATTTTTGCAAATGTATTAAAAATCAAAAACTAAAATCTCTCATTTACATAAGTATTCATACCCTTTGCTTTAACATATTTTTAAAGTGTCTGGAGTAGATGTGGATGGATCCCTGTAAGGGTTGTTTCTCCTGACTTTTTTCCCCATAGAGTTTTATAGGAAAATGAATCAGGAGAAATAACCCTTGCAGTGATCCATCCACATCTACTCCATATCTGGCAACAGAGTGATGGTTTGGGGCTCGTTCGATAGCTCAGACCCTTGATGACTTAAAGCCATTTAGCCAGCCATGTGTTCCATACTGTACCAGTGTAATTTACAGCTGAAACTAGTCTCACCCCCCAATTCCCATAGAGATCCATTCAAATGCAGAGAGCTTATAGTATCGCTTGTAACAGTACCTGGAAATAAAATATTGAGAGTCTTTTGATGTTGATGCGTCACAGACTTTAGGAAGTAACAGCATGCAAAGGATATGCGACCAAATATTAAATATCATACTTTTAGAATATGTTAAAACAAAGGGTATGACTACTTATGTAAATGAGAGATTTCAGTTTTCGATTTTTAATACATTTGCAAAAATTTCTAAAAACACGCCATTATGGGCTATTTTGTGTAGAATTTTGAGACAAAAAATGAACTCAATCTATTGTAGAATATGTCTGTAATGTAATAAAACGTGGAGAAGGTGAAAGGGGTGTTCAGACTTTCCGGCTTGACTGTATAATTAAAGAGATACTGCAGAGCCTTTTCTAAGGCCTTTTTTACCGCTTCAATTTGAACTGGAACTTGTGAGTAGGTGTGGTCATATGAAGATGATACCACGTAGTCATATTGTCAATATTCATACAGTCAAGGAGTGAAAGGGTGTGTTTTGGTAAACTGACTCAGTTTTGAACAAACGGAGCATGCATGAGAAGCCCTCACCCATTTTTATGTTAAGGATCTTGTGACGTCACAAATGTATGTCTTGTGTATGATCATAATCTAACCCAAAACATTCGTTTTCAATGGGAAAAGTCGGTTTTTAACTGCAGTATCACTTAAAAGCTGGAGTATGTAACTATTATTTTGAACAATGTCGGGGAACGGTCATGCTTAGTTGGTAGCAATCATAGAAAGAACTGTTCTGAGAGAAATCCAGCACCATAGACTATGTAAATGCCCTTGAATTCTGCATTCTAAAACCAGCAATTCGCTCCAATCACCACACGGACCTATCAACTGTGAGATTGACCTCGCCAGTAGCTAGCAAGTTCACAGCTAGACATTTCACAGCGACCCATTTCACCGTCGATATTTCACAGAAAAAAAAAAAAGATAATTGGATAAAGCTCGCTCAAAAACTGGATTAAACATAGGTGCTAATTTCAGGAGGTGGTGAGATTTTCGGGAACACATTAGTTTAAAGACAGACTGGACAGGTAGGTCAAACGTTTCAACATGAATGGACTTTCTGCTTGCCAGACAACCGTAATTACCTATAATGAAAAGTACTAGGTTGGTAATTGGTATTATGGAATGGTACTTTATTCGGCGACTAGTTCTTTGAAGGGCATGCTTGCTAACGTTATGTCATATAGATCGTGGAACTGGCTACGCGGCTATAAATTACCAAAGCGTAGCTACCAGCTGTAGCCAGATAATGCCTGGTTCAGACTAACGCTACACAAACTCGGTGTTATGCAACAACAGAAAAGATTTAGTTGTTTTACCTGGTATTTTAGATTACCTTTTTACTGTACCAATCTGTAATCTTGCAATTGAAGCCTATCTAGCAGACTTTCACATTCACAACGAGGTCTGTGGAGAGGGGGTGTGTCTCTTTCTCTGTGGGCAGGGCCAAGGATGTTGTGACAACAAATGTGCTGAAAAACTGCATACTCTAGCTTTAACAAAAATTTAAAAAAGAGTAGTTCGTAATAAAATCATTGATATTACCCACTCTTGTACCATAGACTTTTAAACGTTTTTTTCTTCCGGGTTACTTACTGAAATTGTCGGATGAGTGCACAGTTCTGCAGATGAGTGTGCTTCTGAATTCCCTCAACAAAACCCCGGAAATAAGTGGTTCATCCTGGTATTTTAAGTGCCCCAATTTGTGAGAAAAAGTCGCCCACTCTAAAGCTTTTTGACGAAGTGGACTCAAATATGCGCCCCCAAAAGGGTGTAGGGGTCGTATTCGGCACAGCCATGGCTCAAAAATGCTAACTCTGGGTTTTAGGACTACAAACTGTAGCACTCTATTAGCTAACCACTAACCAGCTACCTAACTAAAGTGAGGAAAACTAGCAATCCCAGAGAGATAAACACAGTGAGAGAATCTGTCAAGTGCTGATCAACTTAAAAGAGAAGTTCGGTATTTCGCATGTTAAGCCCTGTTAAAATGTTATTTACGATCATATACAACGGTCCATATCAACATTTGGACAAACTTTGCAGTCTTGAGATATATTGTTTATTGCTCATGTCACAGCGAACTTGCACAATGGATCTGGATGTGCATAATAGAAAATCCTTTAAAAACACCATAAACTCTCGTTTTCAAAGACGGGAAACTCACAGAGTGGTCACTGGTGTGGTCACTGGCATCACCACATACGGATGAACATAGGGTAACGCTATTGCCATCAACTATATTGACAGTCAATCAATCACGACGTATGTTATTTTGACAAGACCAGTTTTATTATAAATATCCCTAGCGCCGCTAGAATGGTAGAAAGCTGTCCCCATAGTTTTAAATGAGCAAACCACCACTGTCTATTTGGCTAACCGCTAATTAACTCGACTGTGACAGAGCAGAACGGTTTTCTGCAGCATTTTAAACCCCGTTAGGAAAACTGTTCCAGATAAAGTCGGCATTGTAGGTTAGTGGGTTCACACGCTAGCTAAAGTGTAGTAGCCTACATTACATCATAGCTGGCATTAACTTTCATCTGCATCCTGTAACCTAATCACAAACATTGCAAACATTTACAAACGCAGACTCCGTATTCTTTTCCGATAAATTATTGCTTTTATTTTAAACATCCCCGTATTGAGGCGAATGTAGCTGCAACATCCCCTGCTGTCTCTCATCTCACAAAACAGTTTTTTTTGTTCATAGTAGACACATCATAGCCCGCTCCAAAATGAATACATGATGACAAACATGTTGAAGATGAGCGAAAAGGCAGTCAACTTATTATGTTACGAACTGCGTCCACAAAACAACAGCTTGTTCACGGTAGGCTACTAAGGGATGTTCTCCATGGACTTCCACTCAAAAATACAGCGCGTCTCCCTGTCCCAAGCATAGACTGTATAAAGGTCCCAAGACGCCAGGGCGCGTTTTAGACCAATGACTGTTGTCTCCCCCTTCTGGTCCCGCCACCTCAGAGTGAGAACCATATAGAACATATTTTTAGCAGTGAACGCAGGACTCCATAACTTTCAACTTTATAATGTTAAGAACATTATAATCACATATTTGATCTGACACCTTAAAGGGTTAATCAGTGCTTGGCCAGTATCCTCTGAGCACTTGGATGTGAAGGGTTTTGCACCCATGCATACACAGGTATATATTACGTAGAGTCACTTCTAAGTTGGAGGCTCAATATATGTATCAGAATGCATATAGTTTCATGATCTAACTAATATCTTCTCTCCCAAAGTTGGAGGCTCAATATATCAGAATGCACATGGTTTAATGATCTAACTAATATCTTCTCTCCCAAAGTTGGAGGCTCAATATATCAGAATGCACATGGTTTAATGATCTAACTAATATCTTCTCTCCCAAAAAGAATAATTCTTTGTCTGTGAATTGTCCTGAATTGACTATGCTGTCCCAGGAACTGTATAATGCTCTCTTGCCCGTCTTGATGTTTTTTTTTTGTTACAATGCAACTTGGGTTCCCAGGTTTACAGGTGAGCTGCCATTGGATTATTTCCCCAGTGGGCAAAGTGTACTGAGTGTTTGGCATTCCTTTGTTTGCCCACCCTGTGTTTCAATTCAGAATGACTGTGAGACTGGTAGCTTTTCTGTTGGCTTTCAGCCATCATACATTGCTCCCTGGTGGCATTTTTCTCTGTGTTGTTTATGGTTTGTATGTTGTCGCTTCTGAAACATGTGGGATTAGACCCAGCAATGCCTTTGGTATGGGCACAGAGGCTGATAGGTTCCCTGGGGTTTCCTCATCAGCACTTGTCACTCCAGGTTTCTATGGTGTGCAGGCAGCCTGCTCAAATTTTATCATTATTGTTTACAGTTTCAGGACCGTGTAGTGTGTCTGATGAATGGTGGCAGAATCTGCTCCACTCAGCGAAAACAGTAGTTACAGTGAGCTGTTGTCAGGTCTCCTACCTAGTCAGGTAGTTTAGTCATGGGACAGGGTATGGATACAGACATTCACTTGTGAATAGCAGCAAGTGAATGTCCTATAATAAATAATACTGTCTAGGTGAAAAAGTTAATATGTTAAAAAAAGTTAATACACTTTTGGTTTCTACTTCCAAAGGCTGTTCTGTCCAAAGGGAATATTTTAATTATATTGAGATAGCAATTGTGTTGCTAAATCTACCATTCAGCTATATCCACATTCCTTAAGTTGCATGCAATTTATTATGTAGATACGGGAGTGCTAGAAATGACATTTTCAGGAAGACTTTAGTTGAAACTATTTAGTATACATCTTATTCTGTCAGATGTACTTTAAATAATTTATTTTTTTATATTTATGTGTATGTCTGAGGCACTTAGTTGTTAGTTGTGAGCACTGATCATTTCGCCTCTGGAAAAAAATATATCGGTACAAATCAGGCTATGCCCTAGATGCAATAAAAATACATAATTAATACTGATTTAATATTTACTTTAAAAATTAAGCTTACTGGGGTGAAAAAACTCAAAAAGAGCATTTGCTAGAATAAGCACTATTGTTGAATTTAGGCCGAGAAATCCATATGTGCTCTCATTGCCCTCTGTGTATTGCTTGTTTAGAGGACTTGTAGTTTGACAGCTATTGTGTTTTCTTGATTGTCTTGTCCATTGTGACAGCTCTACCAAGTGTGGCAATACTAATCATGCATGTCTTGTAATATGAGGACAACACAACAATCTTACTGTAGGTCTATAATGAATTAGAAATCAGTAATTAGGTCTAAGAAAAACCATAGTGCCATTCCATCACTAAAATATTTTCCTGGAAAATATGTTTAGAAAATTTTCACACTGCAGCAATTTTTTAAAAAACATAAGAATTAATTTCTGAAAAATTAGCATAGTTTACAGCAGTGGTTTTCAAACTAGTTATTGGGTACCAACCTTGTATGCTGGTTTTTGTCACACCCAATATCTTGATTAATTAAGGTTGTTGAAAACATGCGTTTAAGTTACAACATAATTTTGTACCATCACTTTTTTTTTTAAAGCATAATACAGGTTTGGCTCATTGCCATTTTCTATGTTAGTGAGCTCACACATAGTTTAGTTTTAGTGAACGGCTGATGTAAAAAATAAAACGGGAGTAGTTTGTAATACGACCCGCTGTTGTACCATAGATATGCATATATGCTCTATGTCTTGTACATTTTTACTTCTGGGTTACTTACTGAAATTGTCGGATGAGTGCACAGTTCTGCGGATGAGTGTGCTCCTGAATTCCCTCAACAAAACCCCGGAAATAAGGGTTTTATTCTGGTATTTAAAGTGCTCCTATTTGTGAGAAAAAGTCGCCCACTCAAAAACTTTTTGACGAAGTTGACTCAAATATGTGCCCTCAAAGAGGATAAGGCAGGGGTGGGCAACTCCAGTCCTGGGGGGCTGGTGTGTATGCAGGTTTTTGCTTCCACCAGTTGTCGATTATTTACATAATCTGATATTTTAGTTACATTTCGCGATATGAACAGAAGCTGATTAATGTCCCTGTGCCTGTATGCATGTGTTGTTGCGTGTTATCGTGGTCTAATTTACAAGTAAATCAATATTGGTGTATGTCACTAATTAGCTTATTGAGCCAGGGTAACTGGTGGCAGCAAAACTGGTGGCCTGCATACACATCGGCCCCCCAGGACTGGCGTTGCCCACCCCTGGGTTAAGGGGTCGTATTCGGACACAGCCATATTTTAGTTTCAGTGAACAGATGACCACACTTTCAGCAATTAGGTCCCCAACGATTTCAATTGTCGGTCTATAATTGAATCAATTCCGAAAAGCAACCTCTTTCTAACGGGCCATACAATACATTAGTGAATCTGACTGATGTGATTGTGGAATATGTATTGTTCATGGCAGATATAGCTGTTTCTGACAAAATGTGATCTTAAGAGGGTAAATCATCTTTCAGTAACATTAAGTGTCTAATTAAGAACAATTAATAGCTCATTACTGTTCAGAGGTTGCAATTATGTAAGGGACTCAAAGGAAAACTCTTGCATGTGTCATGGTTCGGGGGTTTTGGTTTTCTTTTCTGCTGCGATTCTCGTCCTGTTTCCCGATTGAGAATCTATCAGATTTTTTCCACGTTCTGGTCCTGGGTTTTGCTTTTCTGTGCTCGTTATTCGTTTCACCTGTGCTTCTACCGGCGGGGTATTTAAGTTCCTTACTTCCGCTTCCCCGGTGCTTCTTTGTCATTCATTTGTACATTGAGCCAGGTTTAAGGGACCTCGTGATCTTAACTTTGTTCACAAGGGACTTGCTTTTAGCTTATTTAGGTATAGGATTGTTTTTTCTCCTGTTTGCGTTATGCAATATTTATTTCCGTGCTGTTCTCTACGAGACAGTGTTTTCTTTTGGTGGTTTTGTTTTGTTTCATCTTTTATCGGACGTTGTAGAGTTACGTTCCGAAGGTGTTTTTCTTTGCCTATCTGGTCTCCTGTTTGGCTCTAGTATTGAGTTCGGGAGATTTAGATTTGTGTTTTACTCGTTCTATTCGAGTTCGCCCTGTTTTCATGGGTAGATTTAGTTTGGCTGTTTAGCTGTCAGGAATTAGTTCCTGTTTTTCTTTTCATGTTATTTCCCTCTTATTGGTCCTCACTAGTGTGGGTGACTTGTCTGATCTCCCTCACTTCTGCATTTGAATAGCCGCTACTAAATCCATCACAGTACAAAAGAGCTATCCTATGGATAATTCAACAAAAGGTGTGGGAGGAAAACAGATTTTAACCACTGAGTGCTCTGCCTGGTCCTCTCATGAGGAGGGCATTATTGCCCTTCAGATCAGACAGCATACTTTATGCACTCAACAGGAGGTGCTGTGTGAACAGTTGCATGAACAGGGTGAAAGTATTAAAGAGCTCACACAGAGTCTCCGTGTCCTGTCTCTCACAGTCACTCCTCCTGTTCTTCTAGTTACCCAAGCACATTTTAACCCTCCCCAGTTACCCATTCCATCCAGAGAGCCCCAATTAAAGCTTCCCCTTCATTATGACGGGCGATCTGGCAAGTGCCAAGGGTTTCTTGCCCAATGGGAATTTTTTTTAAAGCTTAACCATCACAGTTTATTTCTCAAGCGTCCGAGGTGGCATTCATACTTTCACTTACTTTCATCCGCGCTTGATTGGGCTACCCCGTTACTCGAAGACAGCTCTCCGATATTAGCTACCACTAAAGCACTTATGAATGAAATGGAGTCTTCGACCACAACATTTCGGGGTAGAACGCTGCGAGATGGCTTAAACGCCTTTGCCAGGGTAGCGACACTGTGGCTGAGTTTGGCATAAAGTTCAGAGTGTTAGCTGTTCAAACAGGTTGGCCAGAGACTCCTTTGATGACATTATTTTCAGACGCTTTAGAAGAGTCTGTTCAGGATGCGTTAGCAATTCTAGAGCAGTCCAATTCACTGGATGTGTTAGTATCTGCCGCTATTTATATTGACAATCATCTCCAGGACCATTTAAGTCGAAGAGAGCAAAGAAAAGACCACAGGGGAGGGTTATTTCTTACTCCGTTCACAGAGTTCTCTCTTTCGGTAGTTAAAGACCCGGTGCATAGTACTGACGATCCTATGCAGGTAGATGGAGTAGTGTGTCCATCTTCCAGTAAAACCGCTTCCAAAATCGAGTGGTGTCATTACTGCAAAAGGAAGGGTCATGTTATTAGTCAGTGTACTAAACTTAAGGGGAGAAAAGGGGTCTTGCTAGAGGAATCGGGGCTTTTATCGGAACGTCAGAGTGCTACACCCCAAACCTTATTGGCAGTCGAGCTTTCTTGGGGAGAGCACCTCCTTCTGGTCGAGGCTTTTATAGATTCTGGGGCCATGGATTGTTTTATTGATGCCCGGTGGGCAAAAAAAAAGAATATACCGGTCCAACGCCTTGATCAGTCTCGTTTAATTACCGCTCTCGACGGTCGTTCGTTGGGTTCAGGCTACATAAAGGAGATTACTTCTATCCTTACCATGTCTACTCTTCAACACAGTCACGTTGAGAGTATTCAGTTCCTGTTGGTGGATTCCCCTGCTTACCCTCTTGTGTTGGGCAAACACAATCCCTATATTAGGTGGGGAGGTCATTTCACTCCATCCAGGATTTCCGAGGAACGAGTTGACATTTCTGATTCTGAGTCTGAGCCGGAGGAGGTTGCTTGTCCATCTAATCTAGAGGCGTCGGCCTCAGGTTCTGAGGCTAGTGACGAGTGTTTGGAGTGGAGCTCCTTGGCTGACGGGTATTCTGACTGGGTAGAGCCCGCTACTGATGAGATTTTCGATTCTGAAATTGAGTGGTCACCTTCTCCTGACTCGGCCCCTCAGAGTGAAGCGGTTGAGATGGCAGGGACGTTAGAATTTCCGTTACCGCATAACGTTCCTATTGAATACTCTGAACTTGCAGAGGTTTTTAGAAAACAGAGGGCAACCACCCTCCCTCCCCAATTGTGCCATAGAACTCTATCTGGGCACCACTCCTACTAGGAATAGCTTATATTCCTTGTCTGCACCTGAAAGTACGCCCATGAAGGAATATATTGAGGAGGCGCTCGCTAATGGCTTTATAAGACCATCCACCTCACCTGCAGGGTTTTTTTTTGTAAAAAAGAAAGATGGAGGGTTAAGGCCATGCATTGACTATCGTAGTAATTCCATAGTAATATCGGGGTTTTTTTTCTTTTTCTGCTGCGATTCTCGTCATGTTTCCCGATTGAGAATCTATCAGATTTTTTCCACGTTCCGGTCCTGGGTTTTGCTTTCCTGTGCTAGGTATTCGTTTCATCTGTAGTTCTACTCGTTCTATTCAAGTTCGCCCTGTTTTCGTGGGTAGATTTATTTTGGCTGTTTAGCTATCAGGAATTAGTTCCTGTTTTTCTTTTTTGTGTTATTTCCGTCTTATTGGTCCTCACTTGTGTGGGTGACTTGTCTGATCTCCCTCACTTCTGCATTTGAATATCCACTACTAAATCCATCACAGCATGTTTCCTCCATTATGGTGTCTTGGAATTTTTAAGTTAAAAGGGCATATCTTTTAAATTGGGTTATTACTTATATTGAGAAGACTAAGTCTAATGCCCTTTGTTTGTTTGTTTTTGTATAAGCTATGCAGGGTGTTCAGTAACATTGAAGTTGAGATGTACTGAGGCAGATCATCATTATCAAAATAAATAATAAAAAAAATCTTTCAATGGATTTTATAGATTAGCTACACATCATTCAATCATTTTTGAAATTAGAAAGTCAAAATGTCATTTTAAGCCCAGTTTTTATATCCCTCCATGGCTTTAAAAAGAACAAAAGTATTGGAGCTCTTTTGGAACACAACCAACCTCAGGAAATGAATCATAGGTATTTCCCTTCAACTGGAGTTTTAATCAAATAACAATTAGGGCCAGGGTACATTTTTGAGGTCATGGTAACTCAATTAACATATGTACATTGACATCAAGGTTTAAACAATAATGTTTGCAATGACAATAATTTTCATTGTGGATGTAAATTTATGATACAGTACACAGGCAAGCACAATAAAAGTGTTTTGTAAGCCCTGAGATTGGAAAGTAATTGACACGCTTCCCGTGAAAACTGTCACCTCCCATTTCTGGAAGTGAAGGATATCCCTTACCGGACATACTTTTTCCACTAGCTGGGTACAAAGGAGAGGAAGACCAGTGGCCATTATACAGAAAATGAGAAAAACAGTTCTGATTGAACCCTGCAAAACACCATTTATAATGATAACACAGTATGTATTTCTTTAGCAGAGGACAAGAGTTCAGTTCAAAAAATATATAAAGGAAATGAAATGGCATAAGCTAATGACAATCCACTGCAACTTCAGACCAAAATTAGATTGGAGTACATTTCTTACAACTGGCTGTGGCAAGGGAAAGGGTTATGAGTGTATTATTACGTGAGCGTGCACACAAATTTCTTTTTTTTTACCGGAGGATCAAAGCAAAGGTTATAAAGGAGCACAGATGGTGTGAACCATTATATCCATCTGGCTGTCCCCATTCACTTGAACCGTACATTGCATAAGGTTTATTCTTCTTACCCTAAGTCACATAATGTGGCTTACCTGCATGGACATAAATTATATCAGGTAAAAAAGTAGCAATTTGTTTTCAATAACTGCAGAAAAACGTATAAAAGTCTACACACGAGCCATCAGAAAGGAAGGTATTGCTCTATGAACATTTTGACATAGCAATGGTATAAAATTGACTTATCCTGAAAAGTCCCAGGAACTGCTATTATAAAAACAAAGGGATACAGCCAGCTTAAGAAGCAATCTAAAAAACCCCAGCCAAGAATGATCTCATCTAATGTTCCCATCTTCCATTTTTTTTTCAGAGGGAGAAAAAGGAGCCTTTTTTATTGGCTCCATAGATGCTTAAAACATCATATTGATGATGTATATTGTGGTGCACTCATGCATCTGTTTCTAACAGTTAGTACACCACATATATTTAACTGGTCTTGAAAATGATGTGGTCAATATTATGATATTGACACAGCCCACAAACTCACCATTATTGGCTTCCCATCAAGGCAGGACAAACCATACTTTAATACTATTGAAAACACTAATCTTCTTCAATATGAAGCTGCACTCCACATGCTATGTGTTATTTTGCATGTGACAAAACCTAGCGCAGTTTGGCCCTGCCTTTTTGCAGCTGGAGCAGGTACGAATACATTGAACACATATGGAGTAAAAACTAAGCTATGGTAAGGCTTTAAAGAATTGTGTTTAATACCTGATCTGAACAGAAGTACCCTAATCTGATTCTGATGCAGCAGTGAGAGAGGATATCCGTATTAAGGAAATTACCTTAAACCTTTTATAGAAATCAGATTTGCCCCCTTAACCTCACCACTAATCTCACTAGTGATTAAAATTCTAATAAATTCTATATTAATTTATTTGCCCCTCTTCTTGCAACTTTTGTTGAGCCGTAACTGATTAAAAAGTAATCTATTTGGGATGCCCCGAGGTGAGGATGCAGTTACATTTTTCCCTCTTGTCCACCAGTTTGCCCATGCAGCAAAGACAAAGCTCCCACCCTCAAGGGAAACTTTCAAAAAATCAGGGACTGATTCTGCATCAAGAGAGCTAGAGAGGCTGGGTTGTGCTCTTGGAGCGATGCAGCTCACTCTTGGCTGCATCAGCCCCATGAGAGGAAGAAGTCAAATTAGACAGTATGTGCTGCCAACATGAGCAGAGCCTGACCCCTCTTTACCCCTGCTGCTGTGGAGATTCCAGAAAAACAGAGCAGGGTCTTGTGCAGGTTAAACTACCAGCAATCTCTGCATTTACCACTCTAGAAAGAGATGAACACTACCAACACTTCAGAGAGAGAGAGAGAGATGGAGCTTGAATCACCCCTGCCCAAAAGAGGCAGAGATCAGCATTAGAACCCAAATCCCCAAAAGCAAATACAAATGCACGTACGCTAGGAACAGAAAACTGAAAAAGTATTAATTCACCCCCATGAAATTAATTTCTGGCTACAACACTGCTGACAGGCATCTCTCAACCGTGAGGCATAGTGCCCCACTCCTCCAGTGAACTGACTGTGAGTGACATACATTCTGGATCAGCTGCATGAACTCAAACTGTCCATTATAGAACCTGTCATATATGGCAATCGTACATGGACAACAATGTCATTTACATCAAAGACAGCATGTATGCCATAAATATTGATCCCTAACAAAAATTTTAACTTTTTTTTTCATACTTGCAGATGATGATGAATGCGTAAATGTCACGCAAATCTGTGGCCAATATGCTAACTGTACAAACACTCATGGCAGTTACTTCTGCACGTGCGAACCAGGATTCACATCGACTGGGCTTGCAAGGTTTCAAACCAATGATGGTACCTACTGTTCTGGTAATTCATTCATTCTATTTATACATTGTATCAATTTATTTCACTTAGCCTGTTATGTACTTGGCACACAGCCTTGACCTTGCTTTCTTGCAGTATTTGTGAATATAACATTTTATATTGATATGCATCACATTTCAATGTGATAATGGTGACAAAGCATACAGAAATAGGACAAATAACTGGTTATGTGTTACCTTTTGTAATCTGTTTGAATTACAGACATTGATGAATGTAAGAATGTTCAGACCTGTGGACTATTTTCTCGTTGCCATAACACACCTGGATCTCATTATTGTACTTGCCAACGGGATTATGCTCCTACATCACGAACTCTACGGTTTCAAGTAAAGGATGGTATTAAATGTGAAGGTGAGTCTATGATTTTGAGTGCAAGCTACCTGCGCACAAAATATAAAATTGTATATAATTTATAAAATATATAACATTTATGCCTGTGACTGAAAAAGGATTAATCAGATATGAACCATGTGTAATTAAAATAGTCTGGAATTGAATGATCTTTGATTCTGTAAATGAGCTGATTATAATTGATATTATCTGCAGACTTTATTCCACCAGGATAGATTGTATTTTAATTGGCCAGGGTAACCACTGGTCCTCCTAATGGCACATCAGGTGCCTGCTGACTAGCAACTGTGTTCAGTAAGAACATATGCTTCTCCGATGCCAACATTCCTCTCCTAGCCAGCACCAGTCATTGATCTAGTGACATTCCAAGGTCTGGACTGAAATCCTGTTTCCCTAGCAGGTAGGGATTAAAACGGCAGGATTTCCTCTGGCTCATTGCACAAGAGTGCCTCCTCTTGCACCTGCAATCTGCTTGTTCCAGCAACACAAAATAGATATGCAGGCCAAGCTGCACATCGGCTACAAATCTCATGTTGGGGACCGCGGAGTAAACGTTAGCATTAACAGTCCGCATGTGTGCAGCATGTGTGAAAATGGACCTACAAATTGAAAACCTTTTTGTGATTTCTGCCTTAATGAACAGGAAACAGTATGTTGCATCCTAGGTTCTATTTTGAGATTTTATTTGGAGTCAATATGATTTCAACCAACACAAAATTATATTACATTTTTTTTCACCATAAGATTCAGTCGACAGGCACAATGTATATCACTTAAATGTTGTCAGGAAAGAGTTTTCTTTTTTTATCCTCACTGGTCCTGACACACTTAAACATTGATTGTTGGACTGCTTTTCACTTTGTGATTCTCTCTTTTCAGAGAGTCCTAAGAAGAACTGCCATAATAACAACACATGTATCTCAAAGACTATCAACCAAACACTTGAATATGTAAGTACTCAAATAAGGTGACACTGTTGTATAAATGTAATTGTCCTGACATTTGGAGAGTATAGGGTTGAAACACTGTAAACAGAGAGGTGTTCAGATACTAAATGGGTATGTGAGAGCAATGTTACCCATCAGGTTTTGCCCCAAGTTAACATTTTCAATTTAATCATATTGTTTGCCTGCATGAGACAACCCTTCGTAGAGTTACGTGTGCAACTGCTGCCCTCTGTTGGCTAGCCAGTGCTGTACATGTGGGCTCCAAAAATATTGTGCTAATCTTAAGCTTCACTCACATAATGAAAGGCTACAATATTGCTACTCTTTAAGTATCCTTGCCAATGTCACCTTTTTCTTTCCTTGGGGGTCCTACTGAGATCCCTCTCCTAGGCATGCCCTAAAGCTATTCTTGTCATCCAGGGGTCCTCTACCTCAAAACCACAGATAAAAAGTTTTTTAAAAATTCAAGAAACTTCTGTACTAGTAGGATTATACCAAAACTTTTCACAACACTTCAAAAATGCACAAATTGGAATTTAAAGAAAGATACCATGTCAGTCAAGATATACAACGTACATCAGCTGTGACCTGTGGGCAAGACATTGGGGATTATGGAAACCTCTTCATTTATAATTGTCGAAAATATATTTTTGCTTTCCAGTCTTAGTAAAGATCACCCTTGTGTGTGTGCGTGCGTGCGTGCGCGCGTGCGCATGTGTTGGAGGACATGTGTTGTTGATCTCAGGTCCTTAGTCATCGTTCTGATGTGCAGGTTACCAGCTCAGGTCACAGTACAAAATAAATCTTTTACAGACTGATAATATTAGAACAGGACACTGATTCTCATATTACCTAGCTTGCTTTGCAGAGTAATCGATTTTGAAGGTAGAAAGAATGGTGTGGCTTATTGATCTAGTAACAAATGAGCCACTTCTATCATAATTTAAACCATGCAAGTTCCTGTTAAGTCTAATGTTCAGTTTATTTGGAAATATCCATAGACGGTCATGGTATCGACTTCTATATAAAAATGCTTGTTCAACATTTAGCATGGTTGTTCTCAGTGCCCCTGTATTAACCTGCTTCTGACAAAAAATCAATCAGAAGTATAGATACCATGAAGCGAAGAGAAAATGCATCTGGATTACTCCAATTTCTGGATGGAAAATTGATAAAGTATTCTAGGCATCAGGATGGAGTATACTAGTTTTAAAAAAAACCTTGGCACCAGTCTGTTGCTGAAATAACAAGTACTTTACATTGATGTACATTACATTTCTTACTCCAGACTAAGACATGTATTCTTTATAATCATAATTTGGTGACATCATGGGCACAATTCAATTTGAATGGCCTTGCAAGTACCTACATAATCAAAAGCTGATCTTCCTGAGTTTGGCTGATTGAGACAGATAAAGTACAGGTGAAAGAGTGGAAAGAGAGGGAGGTGTCTTTAAGAATGAAGAAAGCCAAAGGCTCCAGATTGTCTCTATCCCTAAGCATAGATCCAGGATCAGCCAATATAAAATCGGATGGCAGCAGCACACGTAATGCATTACTGCAAAAATCCTTACCACGGCAGCAACAACAGTCATTGATTTATTTTTTTAAGACACGACACTAGGCCATCTAATTATCCATGAATCTGAATCAATTTTCACAATAAAAAGACAATCGATTTATACATAAGCATATATACTGTACACATGTGTATATTCATAGATCCAAAAGAATCAATTTTGTATGTACCTTTGATTGTAGTCTGCGAGCACTGCAAATCTCTTTTTTATTTTAATATTTTTGAAAAGATTTCGGAAATTCCAAAAAGAAAAAATGTAATAATTTTTTTATTTCTTTTTGTCTGTAGATCAGCAATATTACAGACCCTCACAGCCGCCTGGAAGAGATCAGGAAACAAACGTCCGGGGACCTCTCACCCGTTGATGTGATTTCGTTTGTTGAGGCCCTGGTTCAGTCTGCCTCATTATTAAGTGCCATGAATGACACTGGCACTGATAGTGTGGAATCTCTCACCAATGATACCATCATTGTAAGGTTTTTTTATTTTTATTTTTTTTACTCATAGCCCCCAAGAGAACTACACATTTTATGCATGTGTTTGTTTTGCTTTTTATAATTGTTTTCATTATTTTGTCTAGAGTACAGCTAGCTAACGATAATCAAGTACAGAAGTACAGATTTCGCACACAGATTACCTAACACCTATTTTGTGGCCTGTATTTCATTTTGGGAATATTGCTGCCACATTGCCTACCTGCCAATGCAACTTTATACTTAATGCAACTGTGTGTGTGTGTGTGTGTGTGTGTGTGTGTGTGTGTGTGTGTGTGTGTGTGCGCGCATGTGTTTATTCAGGTTGGTTTCTTGCTAGGTTTCTGGATGAGTCTGCATCTCCTGTATTCTACCAATTATGTTAAACATTTAAAATTTGTTACTGTCATAGACACGAAATGACGGGGATGTATCACAGCAGATTTATGACCCATGTGCCTACTACAGGCACAGTATATTATATGTCATTCATAGTTGAATGTTTCTCTTTTTTTAAAGGAATTTATACAAGCAGTAAACAATCTAGTGGAAAAAGATGAAATTGAGGCATGGGATAAGATCAGGAAGGACGATCGGGAAAAGACCATCACCAAACTCCTGCACACTGTGGAGGAGGCAACACTGAATATTTCAAAAAATTTTAAAGTGACTACTGAGGTTGAGGTAAAAACAAGTGACATTGGTAAGCCTCAGTTTACATTGAGTGGTAGTTGCTGCTTGATTGGTGCAAAAGCTAAAATAAAAAGAAAACAAAATTTCAATATGGCATTTACTTTTCCACTGCAACAATGATCATTTCATTAATACAAACTTCCATATGTGTACTTCCATATCTATAAATATATCTGTGAACTCATTCACCTACGTGATTCCCCATCAAAAATAATACCTCTGAATGTTATAGTAAAAGAATATTGAAGTAAAACATGTTAATTATGTTACCTCAAAAATGCTTTTATATGTTCAGAGCTGAGATATACTGTTTTTGTTCATGTGAATATACTGGTCCCCAGTACTACAACTAAGTCTTTGGTAGTTCTTTCTGTTTTATCTTTTAAAATATTAAGTTACATTGCTATTAAATACTTTGAACATTTACATTACTATTATATAGCTACAAAACTCCAAACAATATTGCCATTGGTTTATGGTAGTTATTTTCTCACAATTTTATATTTTGATTTGACTTTCCCTTATCATATATTTCCCTTATTTTCTTTATCCCATTTCCCTTGGGGGTACTTGCATAGCTTCTGTTTTACATGTTGTAGGATCCTACAAAATTCCTTACAAAAAAATGGTACCATTATACCCCTGTACCTACAGTACAACTGTGGCCTAGTTGTGCGTAACATCCCCATCTACAAACCTAGAGTTAAAGGTTCTATGGTTTTTATTCAGTTTTATTTTGTTTAATGGCACACTGTGGTATAAACCCAGTGTTTTATGGACCCTTTTATCTGATAAATGTCCCATGTGTTTTTTCTGCACAGGGGCATAGCTAGCTACTGTTGCTTACCCAGTGAGCCAACCATCCCTTAGAAATTGCTATAAATCAACAGGCCTGTTAGGAGCCACCCTTGTACATTTAGTAATATATTAAGTGTCATATCCTTGTCCTGTGAGAGGTAGTTTAAAGAGTCAGGGACCTTTTACCTCACATACTTCTGAATATAGTAAAAATATAGCTATAACTGTCTTGGAACAGTTTTATATATGCAACTCATCATGCCTGGTGATAGAGATATAGAAGAGCAAGGAAAGTAATGTAAACTATTGTTTATGCACTACCTGAATGTAAAACAGAATTTTTTATACATTTTTTATTCCCACTTCATTTACAGCCCTGAAATTATACGCTTTTGACACTCAACAAACAAAGAAGAGAAGTATTCAAGCTACCATGGGAGGAGATATCATTAAACTGACCCCTAAAATCAACAAACAAGCCAGTATTAATGGTAAGTAGCTGTGGCCTCAAATAAATCTAACGTAATTTTATATGTTGGAATATGTATTAAAACCTTAAACACATAGTCCCCATCATTCAAGCATAACTTAATCTTGAATGTGATTATATCTTCTAGATCTCTGTTATTCAAATCAAGGTGGTTTTTCCACCCTCCCTTTACCCTTGAGTGAGGTGACAACCAATCAATAGCACTAATTGTTCGTTAATTACCTGAGAGAAAGAAAACTAGGGCCAGATTTGGATTTCAGGTCGAGATTTGAATATCCATGTTCTAGATCTTTTTGTGGATTTTTAACCTGGGATTAACGGGTTATACCTACACAACAGCCGTTTATTCAAATGAAGTATGAATGTATATCAACAACTTACTTAAAACCTTTCCAGTAAAGCAAGCAGTGATGTTTGAACAGTGATTGTTCTATGAACAATTTAAGCTGTAGAGATAGCAGCTGGAAGTCTATGTATCACTGTCCAATTAAAATCATATCAAAGACTATAGAATTAATATGTTTTGGCCACAGTTTACGGAAGTTGAAGCTGTTTGCCTGCAGTGCCGTATCCTTTGAGGATACTCACTATGTTTTTTTCAGAGATCTATTATTATTGCTTTCTACAGAATGATAATAATAAACCCTCCCAGTCTTAGAGAGTCATGGGTCTAGTTAGATGCATAGTTAGCTTTAAAAGTTCAAGTGATACAAAACACATTTGAAATACCGAGGGTATTTATGTTGTGGATCCAATATTAAGAGCTGAGGTAAAACGGCATTGGTCCCTGATGACTTCAGTTGCTCTATACTTTATTTCAGTCTTCCACACTGGTATGTAGGCAGCAAAAAAAAAAACACTGCTTTTGTAATACTTCTTTAGGGAGCGTGTCCATAGTTTTCCTTCGGTACAGCAGTATTGGTACCCTCTTGAAACCAAGCGACTCTCCAGGAGCAACAGAGTACAGGGAGTTCGCTGGAGCGGATGACTTCACTGTGAAATCTCAAGTTATAGCAGCCGCTATAAACCCACCGCACATCTACGAGCTTGACCAAATCGAATTTACCCTGAAACACACTGAGGTACGGTCAAACCCTTTTTTCTGTGTGTCAGGAGTTCTGTTCTGCCTGGCTCCCACAAAGTACTACAATTCACATTTCTTCTGCATGTTGCCAGAATGGCTGATTTTACATTGTAACAGGAATAAAGGACTTTCACTTGTCCTCTATGCCTCCTATTAACATTTGCACATGCATGTAGGTAAAACAATTTCTTTCATCTGCAATTACATCTTGTGTTTCTACAATGTAATTAATCGGATGAAGCGAGAACTATTCCCGGCGTTCTTCTCCCGAACATGAGAGGGAGACGAGAGAGTGGGCAGAGTGAGTCGAGAGCAAGCAAGAGAGGGAGTTGTTGGCCTTTATAGTTTTATTACTAGTCGCACATTTCTGTGGCACAGTTCATTACAATGCTGGAAATCACAGCTTGGACATCAATTGTAAGGTGGAGTTTCCTGCGGAATGTATGGAATTGTGCTTCTATTGTCCCTACACTGTAATCCAATGAATAATACCAACAATACCCTGTGATTTTTCATTTAATACGCAATAACTCAGAACCGGAATGAAAAAGGTGTCTGAAATGACTTGTCCTGGAAAGGAATTTTTTCAAAACCTCTGATTTAACTGTAAAAGAAAATACTTCGTTGTTAATTAAAGGAGAAGTTTGGTATTTAGCATGTTATAAGGTTATTAACAATCATATACAACGGTCACAAAGCAGCAAAGCAGCTTTACAGAGGTCTGGCCTGAATCCGCTAAGAGCACGTCTTGGTTGACCGTGGCAAGGAAAAACTGCCTGGCTGCTAATAGGAAGAAAACTTGAGCAGAATCTGACCCAGAGGGGGAGCCCATTTGCCACTGGCTGGCACTGGTTAATTGAAAAAGGCTGATTGCATAATATAAATGTATATTAAACAGGCAAATGACCGTACATAAATGTCAATGAGAATATGCCATTCAAACCGGGCAAGAATGACTCATGATGGGAGATGAGCTGAAAGGCCAATGGGTGGCATTTTTAGGCAGCGGGACAGGCATGCAGCTGGAGCTGAAAACAACTTGGTCTAGAGGAGGGTGCTCAATCGGTCTTATGGCTACCTTCCCGGAGCAGGGAAAAGAGGAGCACAGGAACAGGAAGTCATAGATTACCATTTAAGGGTTCCTAAAGACTGAGATTAAAATAAAATAAAGTTAAATATATATATGCCAATATACAACTATTAGATTTTGTTCATAATATGTTCTTAGGGTGCCAGTAGTTATAGCACACACATTTTTGAGAAAAGTGTATATTTCTTGATGAAGACATATTTTTTCTTATATCTATCATATTCTCCTTTTTTACAGCCTATAGACCCTACAATTGATGACACAAAGTGTGCTTTCTGGGAATACTCTCCAGCGACGATGACTGGTCACTGGGCCACACAGGGTTGTGAACGCCTTCACATGAACAGCTCCCACACCGCATGCAGCTGCAATCATCTGACACACTTTGCCATCCTGATGTCTTCTGGGCGGGAAAATGTAAGCTCTGACCTTTCACATACTGACGCGGTATATCGTGCATACAGTGTGATCAATACCTCATCATACACCAGGAAGCAGTGTCGCATAATGCTTAGGGAACTGGGCTTGTAGGTTTGATTTCTGGGTGCCGCACTCCTTGAGCAAGTCGCTTGGGCAAAATGTCCAGCTGTATAAATGGGTTTAATAAGTAATATAAACTGTGTAAGTGCCTCTGCATAAGAGTGTCTATGAAATGTGAATTATCATTTCCAAACCGTGTGCAAGGAATGCAGTATTGGTAATATTTATACTGTATTCTGTAAAATGTATTCTCTTAACATTTATACTGCATTCCTGAAGCACAAGAGGAAGACATTTTACATATATTTGTTGCAGTCCTTGGAAATTATACGCGCCTCATCTTTTTTGTATGATATTTTGTTTTTGACAGCTGTCGGCCCACTACAACATCCTTACAAGAATAACCCAGCTGGGAATGATCATATCTATTATCTGCCTTTCCATGTGTATCTTCACCTTCTGGTTCTTCAGTGAGATACAGAGCACCAGGACCACTATTCATAAAAACCTCTGCTGTAGTCTTTTCATGGCTGAATTCATCTTCCTGGTTGGAATTAATATGAGCTCAAGCAAAGTGAGGATTGCTATTCCAGTCTTGATATCTATCGTTATCGTCAGCGGTTTTTATGTTCCGTGGCAGGGATTCTTTGGTTTAGTCAATGAACCCTACTACTCTGCCAGACAACATGTACAAACATAGATTAATTTTTATGGGGAGGGGGGTAGATACTTTGCATGAGTTTCAATATTGCCACAGTAAGCAATATGTTTTTTGGCTGCAAGGTATTTTTAGATAAGATATTTGTGCAACTTGTAAGATTTACCAATTCTCTTGGCTCAGCGTGTAATTTAACGTCTTTCTAGTCATCAACATTGTTCCATGGACTATTGTCTATGCAAAACCACAGCTTAAAAATAAACATTAAACCCATGTTGAAATTATTAATTTAATTTGGCATACTTAAGATTAATTTGATCCCTAAAGTTTTATAATATCTCTTTTCTTGCATCTTTGTTGATTAAAGCATACGGATATGGGCTGTTGCATATGAATGAGAATGATAGTGATTTATGTATGTTTGTGTGCCTCTTTCTCCTCCAGCTTTTCTGTTCCATCATTGCTGGGCTACTACATTATTTCTTTTTAGCAGCTTTTGCATGGATGTGCATTGAGGGGATTCATCTGTACCTGATAGTGGTTGGTGTGATCTACAACAAAGGTTTCCTGCATCGCAACTTTTACATTTTTGGATATGGGAGCCCAGCAGTGGTAGTTGCAATCTCTGCAACCCTTGGTTACAAATACTACGGTACCAGTAAACAGTAAGTTTAGCCTGCATTTTGGAATATATATATATAATGTATTATTATTATGATTATTATTATTATTTTAATCCATAATTGTGTTTGTGTTCTAAACTGTGTGTCTTTTTTTATTCTACAGGTGTTGGTTAAGTACAAAGAACAATTTTATATGGAGTTTCATTGGGCCCGCTTGTTTAATTATTCTGGTAAATCTTACAATGTTTTTATTTTATCTCTTTGTCACATATTGTAAATGTATAGCTAAATTTAAGACTTTCACCAACCTGCACAAATGTGCTAATATGTCTTATCTTTTCACTCTAGTTACATTTTCAATTTAGATAATGTTACCAAAGGTCCTTATTTTATAGTCAGTTATAATACAGCTATAATACATTCTTGAACTTGAATGGAAATATAATGTGCTCTTTTTAAGATAGATAATCATTTTGAATGAGATACGCTAATAAAATTAAAGCGACATAAATTGTAGTATATCACATGAATTGTTTTTCTAATACAATCTATGTGATATAATCCATAGAATCTCATTCTAATTGCAATATGCTACTGTATATAAGGATGCACTGGATTATTTTAACTGTTGCTTTTTGTACATCACAGGTTAATCTCTTGGCTTTTGGGGTGATCATTTATAAGGTGTTTCGTCATACAGCAGTAAAGAAGCCTGAGATCAGTCACTATGAAAATATACGGTAAGCGATATACGAGACAATAGTATGTTATCATGTATGTTATCGGTTTGAATTTCCTCAAGTCATAAATAAAGCAGACCACAGAACTGACGTTTACCCAGCTTGTTGGAATTCTAACGTACAATGATACTTTTTAGAAAGGTATAAATGTTTTGTAAAACCTGTTTACGTCCAGTCAGAATGCCTAGAATTTAAAATAATAATAATAATAATACGTTTTAGATGGTGTGCATAAGCACATAAGAAATAGTTTTCTCTACCTTTACTGTAGTTCAGAGATCTGATTATTCTGAAAAGATCTAGAGATGCAAGACTGTTGAACCGCTACCTGTGGAGCACCCCCATGTGAGCTTGTTGCTCAACACTCTGGTTTATACTGTAATACACACACGACAGATGTGCTATGCTTGCTTTGTTCTGTTTTGATCGATGTTGATTAATCCATCTAGCAGACAGCACATGTGAATGCTCATTCTGAATTCTCTTTAAACTGCCTCAATGTCACATCAAAAGAAAAAAAATTGAAAGTTGAATAGATAAGTATTAGGGTATAATACAACAGAGTGATTGCATTAAAAAGGACAATTTCCTGCTGAGAGTCTAAATGATAGGGATATTTTTTAAAAACTCAGCTGACTGAAATCCCCATCCATATGTGACAGCTACAATACTGGCCCTAGCTTAAAATAAGAGGCTATGAGTTGGGCATGGGGATAACAGTGGCATCCTTATTGGTTTAATGTCAACTGAATGATGAGTTTCAAAGCTGGTGAAAAGAGCTGAGTACTGTACTATGTAATTTTGGCCTGTGCAGGGCTTGTGCCCGGGGTGCCCTTGCGCTCCTGTTTGTCCTCGGGGCCACCTGGACCTTTGGGATCCTTCACATTCTGAATGAGACAACTCTCACAGCCTATCTCTTCACAATCGCCAACGCATTCCAAGGGATGTTCATCTTCATTTTCCTCTGTGTCTTATCCAGAAAGGTAACGTCCTCCCGTCTGCTGTAAGGAGTCATTTAACATGCGAAAGTAGACAGTGAACTTTAAACACATGGTGGAACATCATTAACACGTATTATCTTCATGAATATATTACTTCAAAGGACACGTCGCTTTTACGAGGCGGTGGCAAAGATGAAACCTTAATCCACTGGGGTGGGACACAAAGCTGTTTCGGAGCGACACACATAAGCTCATTTTATGACTTTGAGAGACCAGTGAGTCAGTGAGTTCTTTGACAGATCTGAGCCTTGGCTACCTCTCATTATTTCACAAACCACTGGTTAGTTTTTCTCTGCTGACATATCAGCTGAAACCTGTACACCGATACATTTTGGGTCCAACAGGGGTGACGAGGAGTGAGAAGCCACCAGGATAATGGATCAATATGAAACGGGGACAAGGTCTTAGGGATGGATTTAATCATAATGACACTCTCACTGCGCATTTATAGCAGAGGAGCAACTAGGCATGTTTTCTGAACAGATGGTACAGCTGATCTCAATCATCATAGTGAAATAGGAAGTAATAACTATATCAGCCTCGCTTCTGTGCTGGCAATTGATGTATATTAGTGGGTGCAGCATGTCCATCATAAAAATGTGAGGAAGCACCAGCAAGCATCAAGATGAAAAAGGACGTATTTTTAAATCGCTGTTGAATGCAGTGACATTAGCCACGAGAATTGCACCTGTTCGTTTACAATCAGAGCTGAAGTGACCTTGAATTATTAATAAACACAAAAGTGTATTTTCTTGTTAATTCATCAAATTATACTTTGTCTTTCGGCTTCTTTCAGATTCAAGAGGAGTACTACAGACTGTTCAAAAATATGCCATGTTGCTTTGAGTGCCTCAGATAAAGCCAACACTACACCTGTAGAGGAAAAGGTCTGCCAGGTTATTATCCATCATCAACTGTTCCCTATCCCTACATTGTCCATACAAATAATTACATACCAAAAAGACATGGCAAAGCACTCCTGAGCATGACAAACCGCTCAGCCAAGGCTGCGATGTAAAAATAACATCATTATGTAGCAATGGTTTTGTTAAAGATTTTGTTAAGACGTCTTAAGATTGTTTCTATTTTCATGTAATTTTATATAAATTAAATATTGAGATTATGAGTATTATATTAAGTCACTGAAGATAAAATTTGCAGATGAAAAAAATGTCTGTTGAATGTTTTCATAAATATGCATTGGTTTTTCTCCCGTAGGACATGAGCTTAATTTCACTATTCTGTCACAGCAGGCTATTGCAGAGGTAAATCACTGAGCTAGCCTCATACATTCCAATTTACCACTGTAGTTTAGTTTTATAATACATTAGTCTCATCATTTATTTGAGATTTCAATGTAATGTTACACATCTTTCACATTTCTTATGAAATGTCTTCAAGACACCATTAAGTATTTATATAAAGGAAAAAAGACATACAGTGATTAAAAAATATACTTTTGAAGTTTTGAGAAAGAGGGAAGCGGAGAGTTTATCCCTAACAATGCATGGGGCAGGTCATGTTTGGCCTTGGAGTTTTCTTGGAGAAAATCATTTTATTTATGTGGTAACTAATATTGTCAGGCATTTATTGAAACTAACATGTATCTTGCCTTGAACTAAAGACTAAAACTGGCTTCAAACATTGGGGGGAAAAAAAGAAAAAAAATCTAGTAACATAATTGAAGTTAAACAGAAGTCTGTACAGATGTTATATACCTGTAGGTAAGAAACTCACAAGTGCAACATAACTGTATCGCTTTCAGACAATTAAGATGGTTTACATTAAGCACGTCTAGAATTTAAAGCACAAATATCAGGAAGCTTTGTGTACTGTTTAATAATTGTTTTTCACATTTAAAATTAAAAAATAAATGTGAACCTCTGATTGCATTTATTGTGTTTTAGAGCCATATATTTTTATAAATATTCTCTGCATTCTCCATGTGATGTTTGTTTGTAAATTAAGTAGTTTCACAGTTGTCTACTAAATAAAATAAATTAAATGTTTCCAGTGATTCATTCAATTCATTATTCATTCAATTGTGTCAACTCCTATGTAATAAGTTATTTTGATGATAAGAGTGGAAATGGTCAAGCATCTTAAATTTATATGTGAGTATTGAGTTCCACCAATGAGGGTAGGAACATGCAGCATACAAACCAAACCAAGGATGTTGAAAACTAGCCCCTGAAAGGAAATCATCTTAGTGAGTGTAAAAGTCATTTCTGATTACATGGTCAAAGATATAGCTTTACTGCCCTCTGCAGGTAACATGGACAGAAACATTGTTTCAGACAGTTAACTCTTATTTTCAGTTCAATTTATAATGGCTATCATCACCAGTTATTATAACAATTCAGTGTACATATACATTTGATCTTGTGATATAAGATTATAGCTTACTTGAGCTATTTGCCAGTTCATCTTGTTTCCTTCACATAATAGAAATACAGAGTTATGGATATCCCAGTTGATGAGTCGTTCTGAAGAAGATGGAGTTAGGCTTTGATACCACAGTATCGGTTGTCTGTTTTCAACATAATATTCAGAGCCAGCACTCAGCTTTGATAATATATCTGCTTTTTGTCGATAATTCAAATATGAAATCAAACCTAGTTTTGAGTATCATGAATATTGTGAGTCCGCAATCCTTTAGCATCAGTCATTTAGCTTCCAAAATATTTTATGAGTGTATGACTCATAATCACACTTTAATTCAACCGTCTAATGCATGATTAGAGCTTACATCTCTTCAGAATGGTCATGTGATAATATCGTGTGATAACAAATATATGCCTTCTGGAGATCGTGTACTGTATATTGTTCCCATTCAAATTGTGGTGAATGTATGTTTTATATCCTTTACTATGATTTAGTTATTTTTATGCTTAAGGAAAGGCGGCAGTAGTAATCATTGGTGTCCATTAAGTGCTGTGGTAGAGAAAATATGAAATCTAACTTAATAACACTCTGAGACAGAAAGATGTTGATGAAATTCAGAAACGGTTTACTTTCTAGTGCACAGTAAGAGGACAATCACATCTAAAACTGAAGGTTGCTTCAATGGGGCAGTCCCATTACCTGGGTTATATAAAGAGAGCAGTTACTCCACTATGAGTGATATGACCATAAAGGAATCCCAGTTGTGTTTGGCAATAAAGATAATGACATGTCCAGACATCCATACAACACTCATTTGAAGGCTTTGAGGGACACACTCAGACAGGTAAATTGGTCAGCTCAGAAGATCCACAGAGAATTAAATGTTTGAAAACACACTTGCAGCATGCAGAATTTCATTGCATGCAGAGACATCAAGGTAAAGAGAAATGCTTTATACAAAGTAATGACTATATGTGTGTGTGTCAGACGGTGACCTTTTCCTAAGCTGATATATATAGATGAGTTTTCTTGTGATGTCACAATGAGTACAGTATGTGCGCAGATATGAGGGGCAAAGGCTCATGCACAGTCAATGTAACTTCAGCCACAATATCCAAAATGCTTTATCTTAGACTCGACTACAGCCTGAAATGATTCTTTCATTTAGATTAGATTTAGCCATTTAAATAAATAAAAATAAATTGCCACGTTACTGCATTCAGACTCATAATTGTAATTGGAAATTTGGGATTGCACTTTTATTGGTTATAAAATAATGCAGAAGAGTTCATCCAGTTTCAAATGTTGAAGCTGCGCACGCACTCTCCATTGTTTGTAATCATGAAACTCATCTACACACACACACACACACACACACACACACACACACACACAAACACACAGATTATGGCAGGACATGTCTAAAACCAGATATTTCACTCAAGTTGGCTTTGTTTGTTTAGTAGAAATGTGTTCATTGCACTCTGCCTGCCTAAATGTCAGACTGACATTGTATTGCTCCAAACATTGTGTCCTTTTGTCCTCTTGGGTATTTATATTAGCTATGCCCAGTGTTGACAGTACTATTCACTGCTCTAACTATTTATGCTAATGCATGTATCAAAACATTACAATTTAAATGAATGATTATAAATGTATGAAATTTAGGTGAATGTAAACACATATATCCATATCTTTGAGAGTGTCATTTTCTATCATTGAATTACAGTCAAACGTTTTTCACGCAACTACTTGGAAAACTAGAGTGCTAAGGCACTCCTTTTTGTGAAAATGTTAAAATTTCTTCATGAAACAGTGTGACCATTTCTGATCATTCAGTATCGGTATGGTACTTGAATAAATAATAAAGCATTCTAAACCTCTGCTGCGTCTATGCCTATGCACTTGTTTCCAAACGCAAGCACATTTTGATCGTACCAAAGAACAACATAAAGTCAGATAAGAAAAAAAAAGCAGATGGCAGAGGACAGTGTACAGGAGTATTCTGCCTAAAGCTATAGTCCAAAAGTGGTCAAAAGTTTGTTTAGAGATGGACCCCATTTGTGGCCCTGTTTTTTGACACTGATTACTACTGCTTATGCATGAGCACTGTCAACAGCAATACATTAACTTATAATATTGTTTTTGGTTTACACAAGACACCGTCAATATAAGATAAACATCATATTATTTGTCACTATTTACTAGAAAATAACGACTAATTGCATATCATTGATGTTTTGAATGTCATTGGGCCATATATAGCTGGCTAAAGATTGCCCAACAATTCTAGAGTGGTAGGGTGGCAGTGTAGTTAATAAGCAATGCATTTTAGCACAACAACTTTCACAGATTAAATTTTTACATACAATCCATTTATATAGCTGAATATGTATACGACACTGCCACTCCAGAATGGTTAAATGTGACCCAATGACAAGGGCATCATAGTCCAGCTGGGGATCACAACTTGTGATTTAGCCCAGTTACAAAACCATTTCCATTCAAGCCAGTTCTATTCTTCTAAGCATTTTATGTTAGGCAAACAAGCCCTGCTGCTTTATTTAAGATCCTGCATAGACCTACTGATCAGTGGTCTTGAACAGCATTTCACATCCGTAGTGTTGTAGATTTGTAGTAGAATTTAGAACCTTATTTTAACAAACCAGACCATTTTTTGGCAGAGAACTGAAATACAGGCTGCCTGTTTGGGAATATAATATTTTTGAAGTGATAATAATTTTCATCAGTTTCTATCTCACCTCATATGCAGATAGGCAGCAGGTCAACATTTTACTTCCCCTCTTGCATAATTCTGTTGCTTATCTTAGTTGCCAGCCGGCTAGCGGATAATTGTATAAACAGTCCGAGCCATGCTGCATTCACTTTGTATTAGGGGGCTTTCTCATTAGGGACCCGGGACCGGATCCGAGTACACATGACCCCAAAGTCCAGATCGTTTGATTAGTGTGAACACTCTACTTGAAAAGGTGGTCTCGAGTACGGTCCATGTATACTCGGGCATGGTTCATGTGTACTCGGGTACGGTTCATGTGTACTCGGGAACAGTCCATGTGTACTCGGGTACGGTCCGTGTGTACTCGGGTACGGTTCGTGTGTACTCGGGTACGGTTCGTGTGTGCTCGGGTATGGTCCATGTGTACTCGGGTATGGTCCATGTGTACTCGGGTACGGTCCATGTGTACTCGGGTACGGTCCATGTGTACTCCGGTACGGTCCATGTGTACTCAAGTACAGTCCATGTGTACTCGGGTACGGTCTATGTGTACTCGGGTATGGTTCATGTGTACTCGGGTACGGTTCATGTGTACTCGGGTACGGTTCATGTGTACTCGGGTATGGTTCATGTGTACTCAAGTACGGTTCATGTGTACTCGGGTACGGTTCATGTATACTCCGGCAGGGTTCATGTGTACTCGGGTACGGTTCATGTGTACTCGGGTACGGTTTATGTGTACTCGGGTATGGTTCATGTGTACTCGGGTATGGTTCATGTGTACTCGGGTACGGTTCATGTGTACTCGGGTATGGTTCATGTGTACTCGGGTATGGGCCATGTGTACTCGGGTATGGTTCATGTGTACTCGGGTACGGTTCATGTGTACTCTGGCATGGTTCATGTGTACTCGGGTACGGTTTATGTGTACTCGTCATAACTAGTCAGATCTTGCGATTCACGCGCTTTTCTTCTTCTTAATATTCTTTGTGTTTATTGGCGGATCGCAAACCAACTAGGTGCATACCGCCACCTACTATATCGGAGTGTGTAGATACGCAAGTGTACTCGGGTACGGAACAACCCAGGGACTGCAGTTGAAAACTAGCTACCCAGCTAACACTGGCAAATTTACAGTGGTGGTACTTTGTCTCATTTCTGTTGAATAATGTGCACTGTCCCTATTCAAATAAACTTAATAATAATAATAATTACTATCGTGAAAGCTGAGCGGCAGGTGAGTGGAGAGGGGGGGGAATCGTACTCAGGCACGGTATGAAGCAATCGTACCTAATGTGAAAACACCCTTAACTGTTGTTACTATTTATTTAGTCTGGTGATTTCTCATCACAAACTATTGTCTCTGCTGAATATAGATGAACAGATAAGGAGATAATAGATGTGATCATTTGGGCAATTTTGGTATCTTTCAGTGGTTACTAGAAAATGTTTATTAAACTTTCAGAAAGGTAAACTATGTTATGTTAAAAGAAGACCTGTGTCTTGTTATTGGCTTAGAATTTTTTTTTAATGATCCCTCTTGAAAAGTGCAGAGTTCTATACTGCAAAGACATAATTCAGAACAATGATATTACTGCCATTCCTACACTGTATTGGGAAAAATACCCAGTCTTGTGGGTTGCCAAGCTGCCCAACAAAATGTCAGTCTGACATCAATTCTGAGTCAAAAGTGAAATGTCATCAGAGGTGGAAGGTCCAAGGGTCAGAAAGTAAAAGTGATGCCATCCGTGTGTTTCTTCCACCCATGAGTTAGTTCTACCTCCTGGCTTAGGAATTGTGCTAAATAGCAAATCCAGTTGATTGGAACAAAATACTGGGGAGGACTTCTATTTTCTGAACCTGGATTTTCCACCTGTGCATGTCATACAAAATAAATAGAGGCTGTCCATTTAACTTCTGAAGAGACCTTTTTATGTCTTATAAAATGGTACTGGACTGCAGGGACTCAGCAACACACTACTTGTTCAGTTGCATACTTATTAAACTTCTTACTTTCGTTCCACACAAATCTCTGCGTGCTACTCCTCCTACAGCTTTTAAGCTAGACATGCCATTCCAACTTTATAATATTCACCATGGCATAGAGTAATGTGCTTGTATAAAGCTATTTGTCTACATGGTGGTGCTAAAATAGGTGATTTAAGATGAAGACTTTGAAAGCTCATGCTGCCCGCCCCGTTTGTATACAAAACAATTATATATTTTTTTGTGTAATTAAAATTATTTATAAAAGTACTATTTACTTCAATGTTGTTAGCAAGCTACCAGAAAAAAATAGTAAAATGTTGGCACGTCAGTTTTTTTACCATAGATATATATATACTACCAGGAACACTTGCTTCTGTGGAAATTTGGACCAATGAGTGGTTTCTGACGCATCAGCGCAATAACGCTGTTTCTGGCGCAAGAATTAGTTACCAGATATGTGTTACAAATAAAATACGAAAATACAGCCATTTAATTTTCCCAAAAAAATATGTAAGAGGACTCGTTATTGTTTGTATTGACATAATCCACTTCGTTCGCGTTCCTATACCTGCTAAAACTATGCAGTTCTCAGGCCTGGGTGGGCGTGAAAGCTATAATACTCAGGCCACACCCAAGAGCCTCTAGGCATGTGCTGAACTGATTCAGCCAATGCTAATTGCAGGGATTCCTCCAGATGCCTTCACCTTCTAGCTGAATCATTTATATTAATTCGGTATCAACTATAGTACATAATATTATGTATAGAGTACATAATATTGTGATTTTGTTAAGATAATTATTAATGTGTAATTTTATTGATAATGAAATTATTAATGGAAGTTGTCAATTTTTAGTTAGGATATTCTCTTTTGAGAATAGTATATAAACTTTTATGACACTGATTTATTATACAAAAACTATGCAACCAGTTGTATAAGGATGGTACAGGTGTCCGGTACATTTCTGGTGCTGCCCATGTGAAGACTCTGATGATTCAGACATCATATTACTAATCATCTTGCTCACGGCTACCAGATTCATAAGTATTCCAGTTCATAAATGTATGTAAATGTAAATGTATTCCCTACAGCAAAACAAATGATAGCTAAATAAAAAAGAAAGTGCGTGGTGCAACCATACCATATGTTTCAGCCACTGAACTAAAGAAGATCCGTTCACATAATAATCTCAGAGACCCACGTCTTTCAAATAGTAACATTACCGGTATACAGCGCAGAATGCGTAGCCTATTGCGTATCAACTTAATGGGATTGCCCAGAGACACAACGATAAAATCCCTGTATAAATAAAAAAATACAAACAATGAAAGATATGTTTTGTAATGTATATAACTAAAATGTCAACCAATCACAACCCAGCATCGAGCGGGCAACATACACTGTTAAATTTAACTTGATCTGGCAACATGCCTCTAGCTTCAGTCTTCCAAGTTTCAGCGAAATAACATCAACAATTTAAATTTTCTTTGACATTTCAGTGTGGTCATGTTAATGTTACTGAGACCACAAAGTAGTTATTTCTTAAGCTACATATTTGCTACATATAACAATTTTGAAAAGTGTAAAACAGGTCTCACTTAAGCTAGTTTTCGTTAGCCCGTCTATGTGGTTTTCCATAGTTGTTAGCATTAAGCTAATCAGTAGATCACCTTGAACAGCAAAACTGTATTTCTGTGTTTGGAGAAACAACCCTTAAAGTGATCCATCCATATCTACTGCATATCTGGGAGCAGAGTGATGGTTTGAGGCTCGTTTGATACTTCTGACCCTTGATGACTTAAAGCCATTTTGCCAACCATGTATTCCATACTGTTCCAGCAGAATTTACAGCTAAATCTAGTCCCACCCCCCAATTCCCATAGAGATCCATTCAAATGGATTACTTTATTTTACATTATGTTAAACGGTCCAATATTTTTCATGCCCGAAAATGGGGGGGACCATGTTCAAGAGGGTCTATAATTTCTAAACGGTTCATCCAATATGGATGAAAATACCCTCAAATTAAAGCTGACAGTCTGCACTTCAACCTCATTGTCATTGTATCTTTTCACACTCAAAGTGCTAGAGTACAAAACCAAAATAACAAAAAATGTGTCACTGTCCAATTAATTATGGTGCTCACTGTATGTGGAGATGCAGGACACCATATAGTTTCTTTCCACCTGCTCTCTCGTAATAGCATGTAGCCACAGGGCTCGTCTTTTGGGATTTCCAATTGGACATGGCAAACGTGCAAAATGCAAGTCGGTTTTTTAAATTGCATTGGCTGTGCAGTTCACAATTTTTCCCGATTTTTGTTGTCTTCTTCCTGCACAGTTGTTTTCTATGGGAGCGAGACAGCGAGTCTCAATTATTCCCCCAAAGTGGGGCGTGGCATTCACAGCAACGCTTCAGTGACATATGACCGCAGTTCTCTATTGGCTGAGAGGACCTAATGACGTTTACTGGTCACGTCTTATTCCCTACTGATCAAAACCTTGGCGAATCAATACAGGCAATGGTGGAAAAAAAGGAAGGCATATCTCAATTTAGGCATATCACTTAGTACTGATATTTGGGTTATGCTTATTCCACCTCAAGATGACAACAATTAACCATTGAAAAGCTGAATCATCGATTTGAGTTGGCAGTCCCTTTAACATTTTTTTATAATAATACATTCAGGGCCCTATTGTGGTGACAACATAATTGCCTAGGCGCAAGTGGAATTTCTAGTTTTGTCTCAAGGAAACTGAATATTTTTTACCTGTGCCAGGTGACATGAGCAAAAAACTATGTGCTTAAAACTATGGCAATAAATTTAGGCATTCCATCTGGCTGTCCAATCAGACTGCGTGACAAAGTATGATGTTGTCCGCGACATAACAAAATTCTAGATGTGCGCGACACTGAGAAAAAGTGTCACTTTTTTCTGTTGGAAAAACACTTGTCGAAGTACAAATCAGGCTTTAGGCTGCACACGGACCAGTGTTCCAGAACCCATGTGTAAATAATGGAATGCTCAAGGCTGTCCATTTTTAGTGCCGTAGGGTCCTACTGTTATTATTGATGAAATGCTGGAGAAATGTTTTCATTTCTGAAGTCACAAAAATACATATCCCAAAGCATATCACATTAAAATTACACATAAGGAAACAATATTTCTATTTAAGGTTGTATCCATATTTTTATAGCAATATTCATATTGATTTTCGGAAATAACATTTTTGGTTGCCCTGCCAGCGGCACCAGAGCATTTATAAAATCCACTTGATGAAATCGATTCAACTTTGTTTTACTTACATTATAGCTGTCACTAGAGAGCAGCAGACAGACGAGTGGATGGGCCCACAATGAATGGTACCAAACGGGGTTCGGAATCTGAAATTACCATAAAATTGACATTGTAAACCATTGTGCAGCAAATACTGTATTGCAATACTGTGTGTGCAGTTAACCACTGAGCATACTTTAACAGCCTGCTGACCTCATGTAAACACAGAATTTGGATACACATTACATGGTCATACGCTGTAATTAATCCCATAATTTGAGGGGTTTTGTCTCTTCCATATCCTCTTATTCTGTTTCTTCATTTTCTGCTTCTTTTTATTTTTCCCTCTAACTATTCTGACTGAAAAAAAACATTTATTTGTAGCGTGCAAGTGTATGCATTGGTGAAAATGTAAGTGATACATAAGGACATGCACATGTGATAATACCTCAGCCAGTATTTCTGTTTATTTTGACTGAGCTAGAATTTGTCAGACTGACATTTTGTTGGTCAACTTGGCAACCCACAAGACTGTTCTTTTGCCAGTACACTTTAGACATATCAGTAACCCTGTTTGTAGTGCTTGATATATGTCTGATAGAGTTCTGCACTTTTCCTGGGGAAAAGTATAAATAAACAGAGTCCAGAAAAAGATAAAGATATAGACAAAGGATAAAAAGACAACTCTTCTAGTCAGGTGACATACAGTATATAAAGGTTGTTGCACTCATTGGAAGTTGGTCTCACACCTGCACTACACCATGAGGGGGTTTCTCCTTTTTCTCTCTGTGGCTTTGACTGGTAAGGTTTTTTTGTCTGTTGGTTTGTTGTTTTACCCATTTAAAATAACTTCATGCATTTTTGTAAACTTTTTAAACTATTTAATATCCCCTTGATTTCAGCTTGTCAGAATATCAGTTATGGTAAGTCAATTAATTTGAAATAATACAAATAATAAGGATTTTAGTGTCATTTTTGTAGTGTTACATTGAAGTTACCAGTGGCTCAATAAACAAAATTAAATGCTAGACATACATAAATATCAATAGCTATTCTCGAGTTTTAATAATCATCTCAAATACTGAATTGTGAAATAGAATATGTGACTTTATCAAAAACATTTACAGAACCAGGCTTGAACCCCAAAAAGACCTATGAATACAAGTATGAGGGCGTCATCACTATTGGACGTGACATGCCAGACCTGGCAGAGTCTGGAGTGAGACTCATATGCTCTGTTAAAATTATTGGTGTATCTGCTCAAACCTTCCTCCTCCAGGTAAAAATAAACAATTTGACATTAAATGTGACAATATATATATTGTTTGTTTGTGTGTGTGTGTGTGTGTGTGTGTGTGTGTGTATACGTGCTGTAAATGATGCACCATGTAAATATTTTATTGAGTCTTGACGCCCATAACGATGTTGCCGTTATATAGGTTTTCAATTTGGCCTTTGAAGAGTTTAATGGCTTTCCTGGAAAGAGTGGGTTCAATCCCTCACCAAAGCTGACTGGAAAGATTGCTGCACAGCTCACCAAGCCAGTCATGTTTGAATATGTGAAAGGACGCATTGGGGACATACGCGCAGCGGCTGAAGTCTCAAATACTGTGGTGAACATCATAAGAGGGATTCTTGGGTTTCTGCAAGTCACAATCAAAACTACACAACATGTTTATGAACTTGAGGAGGTACGTATCCAAGTATACTGCACGATTCACAGTGCAAGACATTTTATACAGATTGAGTTATACAACTTGCATTTTACATAGCATCCAATTAAGCAGCTTTTTTATCATGGTTATAAAAAGGCAGTAATTAAATTAAATATGTTGGTAACAAATCTTGCAGTGTAACAAGACTTGATAGACACTGGAGTAAATATATAGAGGGGAAAAAATATGTTTTCTGTTCCCTTGTATGTATACACGGATGTGGACAGATTACATCACCATTTACATCTCTTCACACAGCTAGGAATACATGGTATTTGCCATAGCAACTACTTCATTGAAGAAGACCAAACCTCAAAGGAATTCTACATCACTCAAATTGTGGATATAAATAACTGCCAGGAGAGGGCAGCAATGTACAGTGGAATGGCCCTTGCACTCCAAAATAAAAACTGCAAAGAGGTTTTTTTTGTTTAATTTTTAAATTGTAGAACAGTAAGATGGTGTAGATGCATAGAGGTGATCAGTTTTGATTGTTTTCTCCTTTCCTGGGACACAGAGAGGTGACAACCTCAAAACAGCTGTGAAGTACACATATACAGTGAGGCCAACAGATAATGGTGCCCTGATCACAAAAGGCCATGCCCAGGAACTGCAGTTCATCTCTCTATTCAATGTAAACGGAGGGACTTCCAAACTAAAAGCAATGTAAGACAATTGTATGCTCTATAAATTGTTCTCTGTGAACAGTGCAGGGAGAAAATAGGCCTAACTGCCTCACAATTTGTTTCTTTCTCTTCACTTGCAGTAAAGACATTGTGCTAGTGAGTGTGACAGACACAGTGGGGAACCCAGTGATAGGTCCCCTGCAGAACAGAGGAAATCTGATGTACAAGTTTGGAAATGAACTGAACCAGTTTCCATTTTTTCTAAAAAAAATTGATGATCCACTGCCGAAGGTAAGCTTTGAAATGTAAAATCTTGAAACCATTGTGCTTCAAAACATTGTATATGATGCATTGCTTTTTTTTCTATTAATGATAATTTAAGTGTATTTGCTTCAAAATATTTGCTGCAGATTTCAGAACTCATTCAACGTTTGGCACAAGCTAACATAAATCAGGTTGATAGTACCACTAGTGCAGACATCCTTCATCTGTTTCAACTCCTCCGTGTGGCAACTCAAGACAACCTGGAAGCTCTATGGAAACAGTTTTCTGCGAATACAGAGTACAGGTAGACATGGGATCATTATTATTGTAGTGTTGTATTGTTTACCTTGTATTACTTGACAAAATAGAAAAATGAACCATTGTCAATGTATATTTTGAAGTAAAGGCATAGAGCCCAGTCATGTAATATGGAAACAAGTTATTCAAACAGTTACTAGGGTTAGTCAAAACATACTAGTGGTATTAAAGACATAATTCATGAATGAAACAGGAAACAGGAAACACATTAAAAAAGCATCATCTGAGGGGGCTGCTGGTAGTCAGTGCTGACTGTCGCCGGTAGCTCCACAGGGCGACGGACAATTGGTGCCTGTAAATTCTAGGGTATGTTATGGTTCAGTCGGACAGGCATCTGCATTTCATTGGCATTGGGCGGCCCCTGCTGGCCAATAAGAGTGCTAGTAAGACAGCATATCAAAGCTACATATGAAAGGTATTCCTCCGACGCCACTCTGTGTGAGCTTGGACAGCATGCGTTTTGGAGGACAACCGTGGATGTCTCAGCTCTCCCGAATTGGCACGGTGGTTTGTGCATGGAACGTGGCTGAGGTTGCAGACAGTTGGACGTTCCAGATTGGGGTGGGAATTGAATATATACAGCCCTAGGTTGGGTGGCAATTATTTTTTTAAAGAAAAAAAGAAAAAAATGGTCGACTGAACAAGAGAGCACACAACACATTTCGACAGTGACCAGTTTTATATAGAAAGGGAGATGTAACTACAAAAGCAGCATTGAAGCTCTGTTTATAGAGAGTACATAGCAGTCCTGGTATAGTAGAGGTAGAATAACGTTAGTTTATAAATTACATGTTCTAATTTTAGGCCATGATACAGAAAATTTTAAATTTGTGTGCAGTGAGGGAAAATGATACAAAAAACAGGTCAAGTCCATTTCTGTGGATGTAAACACATCAGTATGACAACTCCATCCCAGACCCAGTAATCTAATGCATTTTGCTGATTGTTCCATCGCAATTTATTCTTATTATCATTTGAAAGCACCATTTAACTGATATAAAGATGCCATTGGCTACAAGAGTGCAATTTAAATAAAGTGAACTCTTGAGATAATTTAAATTGATTTAATGAGAGAACAGCTTTAGAAGACACAGTTGAATCTTTATCGCAGCACCCTCACATCTTTCTCCAACACATGCTAAATATCGTGCTGATGATGTGAAAAAGCATCGTGTGCTCTGTTCTGCAATGGACAGTGTCACAGTCCATTTATTGATTAAAACGATATCCTAGTCGGTTCTTGAGCTGTGCTGCTCAAGAAACTGTGAAAGTTATGTATTTCACTTGTGCTTGGAGCTATGAAAGGATTGTCATTGTATTCATTTTTTTAAAGATCAATGCAATACATTTATGGAGCTAAAGGTTCTATAAAAACCTGGCTCTGTATTTGGATCATAAAATCCAGGAGGGAATACTGACAAGATTTTGGCATGGTAGGCATGGCATGGAATGTTGACACAGTTTACCATGTCTGTTTTTTTTCTCCCATTCCTTCCATGTTCTTCTCCCTTATTATGACAAAATATAACCTGTAACCCATTGCAGGAGGTGGCTACTGGACACAGTTGTTGAAGTTACAGACGCCAGGATCATTCAGTTCCTAAAAAACAGATTTCAGAGAGGAGATGTTACAGCAATCGAAGCAGGCCAGGCATTATTGGTGGCATTTCATCATTTAACAGCAGATTCAGTCAATATAGACCTGGCCAAGGTAAGCCTGAGTCAGCCATGTTTTTTTGTGCGAGTGTGGGTATCTCTATGTTTGAACGCATGCATGTGTGTGTTGTGTTTTATTTAAAACTTTATATATATTTTTAAAAATTTACTCAAGTGAAGCTGACTGAAATATTTTACTTTTTATGATACTTTCCTTCAGGAATTTCTGACAATGCCATTTAGTAAGACAGCTGGAATGCTATGGAGCACCACAATGCTAGCATATGGTTCCCTAGTCTACAGGTACTGTGCTAACATTGAGCCATGTCCAGTGGCTGCAGTACAGGTAAACACTTTCCCTTTATTTATTGGTTAAAATGGTGTGTATTATTATGTATTAAACTCTAAACCGATGTTTCATTAACTATAAAACTATACATTCCATGAACTATAAAAATTGGTTAGATAAGAATTTTTAATGAGCTAAGCATATCACATAACAGCATCCCTCCTGCACTACTATGAATATCACCTTAATTTCACATGATCACAGTTTTATACCAAACATGTTATTTACCTTAGAAGTAATCTGCGTAATGCATGGCATATCTTTTTCTATTATTATTTTCACAGGTAATGCTATTTGTGCTCATTACCAACATAGAAAGAAATATAGCTCTCTGACAAAAAAAATTAAAGAAGAAGTCCTCAAACGGCATAGCCCTCAACATTGGACTCTGCTTTTTAGCTTGTGTTCTGAAATTCTGAACTACATAATATAACTTACTGCCCCTTCTAAATGTATTTACTGGTTATGACTTTTACGTCAGCCTTTGCTGGATCTCGCAGTTGATGGCCTCACTAAAGGCAATGAAGAGGAGATGGTTTTGGCCCTGAAGGCCCTGGGGAATGCTGGCCATCCCTCCAGCATAAAGACCATCATGAGGTTTCTCCCTGGCATCTCTCCAACAGGGGCTGTCCTTCCCAACCGTGTGCTGAATGCAGCTGTACAGTCTCTCAGGCTTATCGCTGTCAGAGAGCCCCGCAGTGTGAGTCACCGTGGAGTCTTCACCCCCGTTAGCGTTTCATAAGAGTGATTCATATTACTCACAGTATATCCAGGGAATTTTTATTCAGGATTTATCACACCTCAAATGTTTATAATTGCAGGTCCAGGAAATTACGTTGAGCATCTTTGTACAGAGGGATCTTCCTTCTGAAGTGAGAATGCTGGCTTGTATGATTCTGTTTGAAACAAAACCGCCATTCGCTCTAGTCTCAACTGTCACGGCATTCCTTTTGGAAGAGACCAACCTCCAAGTGGCCAGCTTCTCCTATTCTCTTATTAGTGGGTTTGCCAGATCTCGCACTCCTGACAATCACTATTTGTAAGTTTTCATGGCACTTGTTTTTAAAAAAAATATATACATCTTGGATTGTCCGGCAGTGCATTGCTGCCGCAGTGATACAATATTTTTTTCTGCTCAGCCTCACGCTATAACGGTATTACGGTCATAAGAAGAACCTTTCCTTGTTATAACAAGATCCTTTTCTCGTTATAACAAGATACTGAGAGGAAGATATATTTTGTTCATTGTGGCAGAAATGTGCTGCTGTACATTGTACCAGATGTCATCAACTGAAAACTATTTTGTTTTTCTCCATAACAGGTCCACAGCTTGTGATATAGCTGTTAAAATCCTTGGGTATAAACTGGGCCATCTCAGTTTCCACTACAGTAAAGCTGGGCACTGGGATTGGTTTAACGGTATGTGTATAATTCAACTACACTGCTGAACTCTGGGTTCTCTTCTCATTCTCCTCAGTGAACTCCTCTGCCCAGTAAAAGTTTAGACATCGCTAACACACGGCCTTGAACTCCCTATTTTTGTGCAGTAGCCTGGGTTGAAAACTTTTAATATATTTTCACTTATTTTTTCTGCATTACTGCATCTGCAATACACGCCTAAAGTACTGAATGTATAGTATGTTATTATTTCAGATGACTTTCTGGTTGGAACAGCCGGTGATATCTACATGCTACATAATGCTGCCAACTCCTTCCCGACAGCCATCATGTTAAAAGGAAAGGCTTATTTGATAGGTAGAATACTACAGCTTCTAGAGGTAATCGTAAAATCTTACCGTATTTCCATTTTGTGTTCAATGTAGTTATATTTATTGTAATGATGCATTTTGAAATTATTTTAACATTTATATTATCATGATTTATGATTTTATTTTAAAAATGGATTTCTCTCCCTCTCTCTCTTTCTCTCCTGCAGGTTGGTGTACGTGCAGAAGGAATCAAAGACCTTTTCAGCCAGATTCCACCTTTATTCAACGGGGAATCCGACATCAGTAAGCTAAAAGCAATGATGAAGATGGTGAGTGTTGTTACTAAATGCAAATCATGGGCATTATTTGTAAGTTGAGTTGATATTTTGCACTAGCAGTATCTAAATCATCCACCCATAATTTGATCGGATACTGACTGTGTACTGTATGTAACCTTTTCGGGCAATGTATCATATGTACTAGTCGTTTTTTGTGTGGAAACTAGAGGATGGCTCTTAAAGTCACACAACCCAGAAATTGAGATGTGACTATTGTGTTACTATTTAAATTATTTTTGTTTTGCTTTCATCAGCTGTCAGACTGGCAGTCATTACCTAAAGATAAGCCTCTTCTGTCTGCCTTTGCAAGAGTTTTTGGACAAGAGGTATTCTTTGCCGATATAAACAGAGATATGATTCAAAGTACCATTCAGGTAAGTGCAGAGCTTTACTATAACAATACACCTCCTATTCTATTATACTCTAAATGCAGCAATGTCACAGATACTTATTTACAAGGAAAATATGTACGAATTAATTATGAATGCATTGTTTTAGGCACTAAGTCTTACAGCTGGAAAAGAAAGTCCAGTATGGAAAATAATTGGAGATCTTCAAAAAGGGATAACATGGCATTGGACAAAGGCGTACCTTGCATTTGAAACCCGCTACATACAAGCAACAAGCCTTGGCATACCAAGCGAAATCAGCAAATACGAGTCTATCGTAACTGGCATTACAGTCAATGGTAAACATTGGGCTTATTTTTGGTCTATGAAGTAATCAAGTAATCTCTCTTTTAGTAGATGTTGGAATGTGCAACATAACGGTCTTCTCTTTTTCATTAGCTAAAGCAACTCTCAGTCCACCACCAACAGATAACCTGGGTCAACTGCTCAACTCAGACATTGCAATTCAAACAGATGGAAATGCAGGGTAAAATTTCCCATTGTCCTTCAAGAAAACACAGAAGCCACAGTTGTTCCAGGAGCATGAATATTCCAAATCTCCCATCTCAAATGTTTGTTATTGGAAAAAGCATTATGAACAGTGTCTAATTCTTAACGTGTATTATTGTTTTGCAGTGTTACAAACGACATATCTGTTTTCCATGGGATTAATACTGTTATGTTTCAGTCTGGAGTCGAGTTACAAAGTAAAACTATAGTAAACATGCCCTGGAGATTTGCAATGAATCTCAATGTGAAATCCAAAAGAATCCAGATTGATATTGCTCCCTGTCAAAATGACACAGGCTTGTTTTCAGTAAAGTAAGTTCTCCTTTTTTATAAAAGCATAGACTGTAAAAATAAAAAAAACTTTTATTTTAGTCAGGACAACCATCTAAATTATTATTTGTTTTCTTTCTTGTAATATAGCTTTGATGTCTATGCTGTCTCACGAAACATTGAGGACCCATCTGGAGCCAAAATGACTCCAATGATGGCAGGCCCCAAGGAAAGCAATGAGCTAAATGTGCAATCCTTCAAACAACAAACTTGGACCTCTGAACATGAACGGGTGTGTGTGTATTGTTTTATTTTTATATAGAAAACATTATTTATTTGCAATTCATGACAACACCAAAAAAGAAGCAGTGTTAGGAACTGTACAAATGCAACACAGATTGTAAATTATATTTTATTTCGGCCCACAACATTAAATAACATACCTGGGGGCTCGGGATAGGTAGGGATTGGTTTGTAACAGCCTTTGTTTTCCCGCATAGATGAGAAGTTTGTCAGAAGTGTATCATGAGAAGTATGAGATATGTGAGGAGGCTACTGTCTATGGGACCGCGATCTGCATGGAAGCTGAGGCCAAGAGGACGCATTACACAGAGGAATATCCTCTTTATTACATCTTGGGATTTACACACTTTGCATTGAAACTTCGACCAGGTACAACAACAGTTTATGTGATGAAATCTATGAACATGAATCACATACTGTATATGGCTGCACATATTCTGGAGATTCTATCCACTATAGCATTTCCTGAATATATTAATTCAGGGAATTGTATGGTAATATATTGGAGTAAAAACTGTATTTCTTCCCTTTACAGTACCAACAAACAAGCCTATTGACAAAATACATATTGAGATGAATGCCGGACCATACAAGGTCACCCATGCATTCAGTCAAATTCTAGAACGCCACAGACATTCAAAGGTACCCAATAGCTAATATCTAAATATCTCTTGTTCCTTTCCAAATGTATTTTTCTCTGTGTTTTTAAAAAACTCTGCTTTGTAATTGTTTGGTCCTGTGAACGGGGGTGGTGGGAGGGGGATATTCCCCACTCTAGGGTTATGATAAGTTAAATGGCTGCATTCAAATATAATTGAAATAAAATAAAAATTGTTTGTTAATTTCCCTCTTATTTTGGGTTAACAGCAGTCTCCACTCTGATTCCCATTCACCACTTCTTCACCTTCTCCTACTTTATATTTCCCTAACCCCCCACCAAAAAAAAAAATCCCTCTCTACCTTCCCTTTTACGTGTTCACTCTAGTGACAAATGGGGTACCTGTAGCCGGGGTGTCTAGACCTTTTCTTTGTGAACTTATTGCAAGTCGCTTTGGATAAGAGCGTCAGCTATAATACCTGAAATGTAAACAGTTAATGAATTTTCTCCATAATAGCCCCACACTAGAGATTCACATGGGTTGGCCTTTATTAGTGAAATAGTATGTTAATAACAGTCTCGTATACCTAACTTTGTGGTCAGTTATATGACTGCCATCACCAAGTAAAAATTTATTCTGTGTGGACCTGTTATGGATGTAGGTACCAGATACTTGAATTGCAGTACAACAAAAACATTCATTTTATTTGCTCCCTTACCAATCTTTAGAATGCTACAAGGAACTTGGGTTCTTCCTCCAGTACCTCTATGAGAAAATCCCATCACTCAGGACATCATGGACACCCGCCATCTGAATCTCAGGTATTCTGTGTTTTTTTTTTCTTCCATAAATTTGCCTATTTCAATTGCTCAACAATTAAATACCCATTGCCATATATTTTTATTGTTAGGGTAACTGTAATGTAATACCCTTGAGCACTCGATTGAGAGTTCAGAGGTTGAAATGTCGCCTGTGTTCTTCTCCAGTTGTTAGATGTGGTGCCTGATCCTGTGGCAATGTTAATGGCACTGGCGATAAGTGGGAGTGCTAAGCCAGATGGTTACGAAGCAGCTGCATATTTTACCCAGGCTGCCCAGAAACATGACATACAGCTGCTGGTCTCTCAAGTGGGTGAGGAAGCCAATTGGAAACTGTGCACAGATGCAAATTTGGATGAGGCACATAGCAAAACAAAGGTAAGAATGTAAGAATATTCCATTTCTATGTCACTGTCAGGCATTGTATGTGCGTGTTGGTATCTTTTGGTGTTATTGACACAGTCATTCCACATCTAAAATGTAGTACCTGTAAACATAAGAGTGACCGATGGCTGAGTGTGTGCTTTACCAATGCCATGATTGTCTCAGGGAAAAATCTCAAGCGTACAAGTCCGCGTCAAAATCCATAAACTCCATCACACTGATAATCACTCAAAGCCTTAAATGAATGAATACTCTATGCAATTAATTTTTTTGTCAAATGAAATGGTCTTTTATACTTGGTAGGTTCACGTCAGATGGGGGGCGGAGTGCCAGACTTACAAAATGATGATAAAGGCAGCAACATCACATAAGCCTGGATCCCATCCAACATTGTATACCAACATTCAATGGGAAAATATGCCAGTGTTCATGAAAGAGTTTGGAAAGAGGTAACATTTTAATCATGGATAAATGGTGTTTCCATATATGTACAAAATAATAATTCTGATCATTAACAATAGCACCCATGATTAAAACAATTAACAACCATAAATAACTATTCTATTTTTCCCAAATATACATTTAGAATACAAAAATATATGCCTGGCATGGCCTTTTTTCTTGGATTTTATCAGAAAAATGTGAAAAATCCTGCAAACCAAGTGTCTGCTTTAGTTGTTGCTGCATCACACAAAAGCATTGACTTGAAGATAAAAATTCCAGAGGTAAGGATATATTTCGATCATAAATACTTTTTATATATGCTTCTGAAATGATGTTACTAAAGCCCTAGAGTGGCACTTTTTTGCATATAGATTGTGTATTTCCAGAGGTTATTTCGGTGCTAAAATGGCATGGTGTGTTGTGCTTGCTGTGGATTTGTTCATGTGACCATCTGTGTGTCTCCACCAGCTGACAGTCTATCGACAAGCAATCCCGCTTCCATTTATAATTGCAAATCTTGAGGAAATGTACCAAGAACCTTATGGGTTTGGAGAACTACCACTTTTCATGTTTAAAAGCATAAATGGTAAGCACGTTCCATGTATTTTTAGTTAAGAATTTCATAATTTTAGAACCTAAAATTATGAAACAAAAAACAAAAAGGCACATTTACTTTACCTAATTTGTGTTTTGTGTGTGTGTGTGTGTGTGTGTGTGTGTGTGTGTGTGTGTGTGTGTGTGTGTGGACATTTTTGTTGTTGGGGGGGTTACAGCTCAATGCTCAATTTCTGGAAGCAAATTTAAGACCTTCAACAACATCAGATTTAAAGCAGCCATGCCCAAAGATTGTTACATTGTTGTGGCGCAAGACTGTACTCCAGACCTCAAGTTTCTGGTATTGATGAGAGAAGACGCAAACAACAAGACCGAAATCACTATAAGAACACCAATAGGGTGAGTAGGACAATATCTTAAATTATTAGTGTAGCTAAACCTATAAAATAAAATGTCTGTAAATTCATTAGCTTTGGAAGTTTTATTTCATTTTGCAGTTGGCATCCTCAATTATTATCTGCACCGTTATCCTTGCAGGTCCTTGAATTTGAACTATAAAACCTCAGGAGCCCTTCTGATGAAGCTAAACGATTCTCCAGTATTATTATCTGCTTTGCCACTGAAAGATCCATCAGGTAGAATGACAACAGAAAACAAAAAAGAACATCTATTCAAGTACAAAATGATTGCTGTCTTTTACTGATTATGTTCTCATTGCTTTTGAGAAAGGAACATTACTGATTGACAAATTAGAAGGTGGGATTGTAATCCAGGCACCAACCCTAGGACTTCATAGCTTGTATTTTGATGGGAAGACTATAAAGGTGAGTTGCCTGAAAGTATGTTATTTATTTCAAAGGCTTTTGTAGTTTTCATATTATTGCTGCCATTACAATTATGTATATCTTGCCCAGGTTGTGATTGAATCATGGATGAGAGGGAAGACATGCGGTCTGTGTGGACTAGCAGATGGAGAGAAGAACACCGAATTCAGGAAGCCGAATTTACAGATCGCCAAGAGCCCCACTCATTTCCTCAACTCCTGGGTGTTGCAAGGAGAGGCCTGTTCTGACAGTGAGTTCAGAATATTGTAGGCTTAATTCATTTTGAAGGAAACCTTATTGTTTACAAACAGAGATCAGTTATCAATCTACATTTATATATTAAACGATTATACGAATAGCACTACAAAATCTGTCACCTGTCATAATTGCAAATGGAATGCCCGAACCGAAGACACTCTTTACCTTTCCAAGTGATTATACAGTAAAGCCACATATTACCTCACAGAAACATCCCTGCTTCTGAACAAAACAAAAATAATAATTCATTCAGGTAGTTAGCGCATTTGTTGTTGTACCCCGAGCCCAATATGGTGATGCAGAGTCATTTCTCATTCAAGCATGCAGTCTGAGGCAGCAGCCAGTGAAGCTGGAGAAAATGGTCCGGGTTCTGGGTGCCCAATCCAGCTGTCGGTCTGTGGAGCCCATTCTCCGCTGTAGAGAGGGCTGTGCTCCCACTAGCACTGCTGAGCATTCAGCAGGCTTTCAGTGTACTCCACTCGGTAAGTTTCCTTAATAATATTCATATCGATAATATTCTCTCCTCCCCTTCCTGTTCTGTGGGATCTCTTACAAAACATTATTGAAAATGTTTGAGAAAAATACTCTCAATCTTTTCTATTGTTATTTATTTCGAGCAAATTAAGGTCAAATCTGAGAGTCCCATACTGGCTATTATTATTGAAGTTTAGAAAAAATAAAAAATAAAAAAGTTTCATCAATCATTAAATGTGACTGCTCAGTCTAACCCATGCAATTATTTACTGAAATAAAATTTTACAATTATGATAAGATTGTTTTCCATTCAAAACCAAAAATTGATGCTTATCTGATGTCACCAATTAACAAATTACATCTGGCTTTACAGACTCAGTTGTGGAACCAAAATCTGCATTTAATAACAAAACTGTGCATGTGGAAGAATTTGTGGATGCGCACATCTCCTGCTTCTGCAACACAAATGAGTGTACGGCAGTCTGAATACCACTCTGCTTTTATGGAAAAAGAAAATCGAATTCCAGTAAACATTAAAAGATGAAAAATATATTCTTTTCTTTCTCCTTGCTTTTTCATTTTTATTTATTCATCCTTTTGAGTATTACATATGAAAAGGTGTGTACATGAATATTTCAATGGTTTCAGACATGGCCAATGAATTATTCATTTTTATAAATATGATGAAAAAAGTATGCTTAAATAAAAAGCTAGAGTCTTTAAATTGGGATGGTGCTTTCAGGGGGTGGGCAGACTGCTTAATGCTGACCTAAATAAAGGAGAGGTTTAAAACAAGTCATAAGGTCATATGCAGATCCAGATCCATCAAGCTATGAATATTAGGGAGATTTTTTCAGTTTTGGGTACGTTTTAAAAATAAATAAATAAATAAATAAATACCCACATCTATCAAAATGTAGCCACACTATTCTCTCATTTAATTTAAGGGATATAATTTAAAAAAGTGAACAAATTTTGAACAATGAAAAGAAAACAAATTTGATAAAGGTACGCAATATGTTAAAAATAGCGGCTCACGGCGTAAGGGCACTTCCCCCACACGTAGACTGAGCCCAATGAGCTGGGACAAAGCTGTTCTCCCTTCTCCTGAGGCACAATAGCTTTGTCCTACCAGGGAAGGGTGGACTAAAGTCAGAAAAGGTTGCTTCCATTGCATTGCATAAGTTCTGCTCTGGCATTAAGCAGGGGCTTAATGTTAACCAGTTATTGTCAGTAAAAAAATGCAGCTGTCCTTTCACAGTTTCAGTGCTTCAGTGCCTATGGCTGTTGATGTAAAACATACAGTATATATTACTGGCCATTAAAAACCGGTGAATTCATATTTTCACAAGAGATTTGTCATAGGTCAGTATATACGTATGTGCAACTCAAAATGCAGACTTTGTATATCCACTACTGGCAATTTATAGAACTAGGCAGTACACTGAAAACAGGCTAATGTTATCAGCTCAATTACTCTATAGACACTGGTTTCAAATCAATGAAATTACATTAAGGAAAGCATTTACAGAGAAAACAACTATACAGCACATTGCCTTTTCAAAACATTGTCATAAACTGGAATTGTATCAAGAAAGTGGAATTTTCTAATTAAATGTGATTAAGTGATACTTAAACTGATTCAGAAAATCATATGTAAAGAACATAAAAAGACAAAATGTTAACTATTAGTTAAGCATACACCCATAGTAAGTACTATGATTTCAACTGTGGGATAACCCAAAACTTAGAAATAGGACACGATGGACAATCACACAGTAGCTGTTTCAGTCAACATGATTACCATTAACCATTAAGAACAACCAATTTAATTACTACATTCTGAGCTGTTTCTGTAGTGGTTCGTGGCTGTTTTGTCTTCTTTTATTTTGCGGCTCTCGTCCTGCTTTCCCGATTGTGAATCAATCTGATTTTTTCCACGTTCCGTTTCATGGTTTGCTGTCCTTATTATTGTTTTCACCTGTGCTTCTACCCGCAGGGTACTTAAGTTCTCACTTCCGCTTCTCCGGTGCTTGATTGTCTTACGACATTGCATTCGAGCCAGGTATAGCCAGGTTACTAGCGGCCTCCTGGTATTAAACATTGCTTATGTACAGGGGGGACTTGCTAGTTAGCTTCTTAATCGGGTATAGGATTTGTTTTACTCCTGGTAGCGTTCTGCTATTTAGCACTTTGCTGTTCTCTCGGAAACAGTTTTTTTTTGTACTTTTGTTTTGGTTTTACACTTCCGCTCTGAGCTAAGGCAGCCGAGGGTGTTTTTTTGTTTACTAGGTTTTCCGTTCTTGTGTCATTATTTGGGTTCGGGAAATTTAGTTGTTATTTACTAGTTTTCTAGTTTGTCCGTTTTTGTGGGTTTATTTTCGTTTTTGGCTGTTTAGCCTAAGGAATGTTTTTTCTTTCTTTCTTTATTATTTTCTCTCCTTTAATTATTGGTCCTCACGTCTTGTGAGCTGACTTGTTCAGATTCCTCCCACCTTCGCGTTTGAATCTCCGAACAATTAAGAAACCCATTACAGTTTTAATAAAAAAGGATGAGCGATTTAGGTGCAGGGCAACAATATATATTACGATTTGTCTCATTTGAATGTGACAAAATGTAAACATATTACAATATTTAACAAAACAAAACTAGTGAAGAAGTGTTATAATTCTCAGCCAATTAAACATTTTAATGATATTCATACGTTTGAAAAACACTTTTATTCCCCCTTTTTATTAATTCATTTTGTGTTTTACTTGTCCATGCATAGTCTCAATGTTCAACCTCTATTTTCTACATTCCACTCTTCCTGGAAATCCCATGTTTGCACCACACACTTTCTGGTTTTGCCCAGCCTTTAGTATTTCTTTTCACAATCTAACATTTTATTAGACTTGCCCAAACACAGGTTGTACTGTGTGAGAATGTCCTCAGTGCTCACTTTTAAACTTAGAAAATGCAGAAATAACCCCTTCCCATGGTATATGCTTCATCCACCATATATTTCCTTGGTACCATTTGGGAAAAGTTGGGCTTACATTAGAAAATGCATATTTACAAGCAGAAGGCATATCTGCCAGCAGAGGGCAGTAGTGCGATATAATATTTTATATTTGGAAATGCATATTCTCTGTCAAATATGGAGATGAAAGGAATGGATCTTTAATAGAACACTTTTTTCCACATTTTGTTTTTCCAAAAGTCAAAGGTATATATTCTAGAAAAAACTAATATTTGGTTGTCTTTATAAATGGTGATATATTTTTATTTTGACCAGTTTTTTATTTATTTTCACTTTATTTCCATAGCTTTTGCCTCCACATGCTGAATAGCATTCAGAACATTAGGTGTTCTATAAAAATAGTTTGGGTGAATGCCCCCTGGTGCTGAAGACCCAAAGTGATATGGTAGTCGCAGGATAGTCACAATTACCTGAGGCCAAAGTGTATGTGGGAACAGGAGTGGCAGGAGCAGCACTGCCTTTAAAGTGTTGCAGATGAGTTACTTTCATCAATACACTTCCTGAAAGCCTGTCTGCTTTTTATTTATTTTTATACTTTCTTTTATTTGGGGTAAGAAAGTGTTTAACCAACAGACACAACACAAAACAAATACAGTACACAAATAAATACCAGAATAGAAAAATATATATATCTTAATGTCTTATTTATTTGTTTATATAGTTATTTGGTGGTGTGAATTGTGTTGTGATACATTTTGCCTTTAAATAGTCAATATTTGCCTGGATAATTAATTTATTGTCCAGTTTCGAGACTTTTTTTAAACTAGTACGTTACCTGGACATCCCATCCAGTAGGCCTAATTTTTAATTTTGTTAACACAACAAGCCAATAAAATAAGTGGCCATAGTTAACAAGTCTCAAGTATATTCATTGACAAAAGTTTCATGATTTACAGTGCTATGATGTGTAAGAAGTGTTAATAATTGTTGTATTCCTATTAATAATCAGATTAATACATTTGATTTTAGAGAAGGTGAACACAATATGTCCTGCAGTGATACTGTGCTCAATGCCATGATCTGCAGTGCACACCAAACCACAACTTTAATTTGATCACATAAGTCAATAAATATAGGATGGTAGCTTTATTGAATACATTGTACTCTGAGTGCTGAGAAAAAAATGTTTAAGAGCCAAAGTTGAACCAGTAATAAAATATGCCAGTCTTATATAGGTATAAAGGTTACAGGACTGCAGTTACACTTTCATGTAGCCAGGCAGTGATGTGATTTAAAATTTTCAATATGAAATAAATGTAATGCAATGGAGCATGGGTCATGTTGCATAACACCAAGCATGATACTAATTAAAATATGCACAGCTATCAAATAATGATGTTCTTTAGAGGAAAGACAAATATAAACATATAAAAACAGCATAATATCACCTCCTGTCATGCAGATCTTTCTTTTATCCTTGCCTAATGAGCTTGCCAGGAGGTGATATTATGTTGATTGTTGCGTAAATGCAATTTCACTGTAGTTGTTGTAGCCTGTATGCTATTTAAACAATTAATTTATATAATGTTGCAAGAATATGACATATTTCCACATGAATGTACATTGAAAAGATGATGTGGAGGAATATTTTTTTTAATTATCAGCCATCTGAAACTGAGCAAATAAAGTGGTTTCAAATTGATTCTCAAGTTCAGCAGAACTTTATGAATAAATTACCAAATTCACAAATCAGTGGATGTGACCTTGTAGTGGTAGAGGCCATACACAGGTGACAAGGTCATTACTCCTTAACTCAAAGTTGGGGGAGGGGGAAGCCAAGTTCAAGAGTACAAAGCTGTTTTCAGACTTGAGTTAGTGGGGGTCAGACTTAAGCTCTTATGTATTTAACTTGAAATTATAATAATTATAAATTATAATCATATACATTTTTAATTATGGTATTCACAAACAGGAATAGAAGAAAATGTGCACACAATAGAACATTGACTTTAAAAAAGGATGCACCATATTATTAAAATTACATTGAATCAATAAAATGGGAAAAGAACATCCATCCAAGACTTACTGTATCTTGCCTAGGGCTTGAATGCATTAAATTAAATTAAGATCATGTTGAAAATTACAGCATATAATTTTTTAGTTAAAAACATTGCATGGCTATATCCACGGAGGCCTTGAGGCAAATTCAGTGATGGGGCAATATCAGCAATCTGCAGATAGTGTTGAGCTTGCTCGCCTATGTAAATCTGGAAGAAAGTAAATGCTTTAAAAACACAATTATGCAGTGTTTTGGAGTGTTGATCCCCTCAGGTTTTTCTGCACATCAGGCGGGCAAAAAATGTAAACTAATATTAATTATCAAACAGCAGTAAAACCCAGGGGGAAACCCCTTCCTACATGCCTTATTGTACGGAGACAATAAAGTGGTGGAGGTTGTGGTGGGTTTGTATAAAGATACAATATTCATTAACAGGAAATCTCCAAGTCACATATACCTGGACAAATACTGTACTTTAGGCTGTATGATGCATGAAAAGTCTAAAGTCACTTTTTGCTGTCCATTTGGTTTCTTTATGCAAACTTCTAAATGTCTAGCATAAACTAATGTCTGATAAACAACAAATACAATTCAAATACAGTCCCTACCACTGCCAGAAGCATATTTTGATAAAACACAACAGTGAACGCATTAAAATAAATAACCTTTCTCTCTCGCTGTTTATCCTTCATTATCGAGAAAGGAGGACACCCACAACGTAATCGAGTGAAATGATTCAATAAATGCACAGGCCTGTAATAGGCTACATTAGGTGAGTGCTGAGTGGCCTTGTCTCTAATATTGTAACCTTGTATGGCGTTAATATACCTCTAGCAAGGGAATAAACGCCACTATCTTTTCTGGGCTGTGGCAAGTCAAAGACTGTGGTGAGCCATAAACAGACACAACCCAATGATGCAGATTATAGAAGAACAGAAACTACATTTAACAGCTATGTTTAATAACATCGGCAATCACTTTATTTATTTTACATACTGAAGTCACAATAAAAATGTATACTTTTAATACTACTAATAACAATTATTTCCTTTTAATGTAACATATGTATTTATTAAGTATTTTGGGCCATATTTGACAGTAGCATCACTGACGAAGACAGCGTAACTTGCGAATATTTCAGGAGCAACATTATCTTAGGTGATATCAGCATGAAACTCTGAGGGAAAGACATGATCAGCAAAGGGGATCATAGAGGGCAGAAATGCTAATATCAGGGTTGTGATTCCTGAGCATTAATTCAATGTGAAATGGAAAAAAAGAAAGAAAAAACGCAGATGATTTGACTGCAAATTTCAACCTGGGGCAAGAGCAGCACTTTACTTAAAAGATGTGGTGACCCAGTACAATATTAAGTGACTTTGCATTTCAGTTTTCATGTGTTTCTATGGAGAGAGGGGAAGCATGTGAAGGTTTGAATATATTCTGGTCTAATTGCTGCTATTATGCTAAATTGATGCTATGAATTGCACATTATGTCCCAGTCTGACTTCATGGATTTGTATTATTTTTCAGATGTTTTTATTTTTTCAATACCACAGCACTTTACATTTGACCTTTGGTTGTAACAAAACAAACACCTACAGTATACATCTTGCATGCTATTTAGGCTATTAGGCCATAGAATGTCTTCCACATCACACCTTGGGCCCTATCTTACAGAAACCCAAAACGAGTGTCTTTGCTAGTTTCAGACCGACACAGATGCTGTTTTACTGTCCAGCACTCACGTTGTTTAAAAAGCAAGTGAACTGGCCGGGTTGGTCTTAAGATGAGGTGTGGCCAGGAAAATCTTTGCATATTACTATCTTGAGGCAGAAAAAAGCGTTTGCGCTAAAACCACCACAAACCTGGTCTTAAGTCATGTCGCTTATTTCAAATGTATATTAACGGCACAATATAAGTGTGTCTACATAGGCGTGTGCATAACGGGCGTACACCCTCCTGTCTGTTACACACAGGGGAATGCAAAAGCATGCATAAAAATATCAAGATTACAATGTGAAATATTATTATTGTGTAGGTTATAATAATAAAAAAGGCATAATAATGAAAGGGTCCATCGGTCAAATATCACATACCTCTCGCTCAGCAAAGGGGAATGCCGCTTTAAATTGCTTTCATCCAGCCAGATTTTAACAAACTGGCAGCTGAGCTGGAGACAAATACATGCTGTCCCTATATGCACTCTCCATTGCTGTGAAATTAACAGCTGCATCACATTACGTTTCAGCATGTATATAAATTCAGCCATACCTCAAGCCTAGTCCGATATGCCAATGAATACATTCAAGTCTCCATCACACCTATCAGCCAAAAACAGGTAAAACACGGCGAACTTTGGGTTTCCTGGGGTTCTGTCCCAGCAGAGAACACTGTTATATACAGTGAGCACCATAACTCATTGGACAGTGACACATTTTTTGATATTTTGGTTCTGTACTCTAGGAGGACCCCCCCCCAGTTTTTTCCCCTGGCTGGACCCCCCCCCCCCCCCTAGCTGGCCCCCCCCCCCCCTTTATTTTTGTTTTTTTTTATTTTTTTTAAATAATTTTAAAAAATAAAAAAAAAAAAAAAAAAAAAACACTACTACTTCTTACAACACAACACACTACTTTTTTGACCCTATTTTTGAATCGGGTAAACGGCCGTAAGCAGCTCAACTAAACGCTTTGACAGCAGACGGTAGTTTTTTTTTTTGGGATTGAAAGAAGGGAATGGGCAAAGACCTAATTTCGATTATAAATGATTTATTTATAAATTTTTTTTTTTTTTTAAACGGCACAGTAATCTTATGAAATGAAATTGAAATTTATTTTTTTTTAATAAATTTTTTTTTTTTTTATTTTTTTTTTTTTTTTTTTTTTCCTCTCCCTTCCAATTGGCCCCCCCCCCCCCCCCCGGGCCCCCCCGTTGGGCCGCGGCCCCCACTTTGAAAACCCCTGCTCTAGGACTTTGAGTTTGAAAGGATACAATGACTATGAGGTTGAAGTGTCAGCTTTAATTTGTCAGCTTTAATTTGAGGATATCTTCATCCATATCGGATGAACCGTTTAGAAATTATAGAACCTTTAGTACATAGTCCCCCCCCATTTCTGGCATTTTCTAACAGTTTAACATAATGTGAAATAACATTGTCATGGATCATGCCCTTCTTTCCTTATCTCCGCGTTTTGTATTCCTTTTGTCTTTTACCGGTAGTCTATCGGATTTTTCTGTGTTCCGCGACGGGTTTTGCTTTCGTCTCAGTGATTAGTGAGTTCACCTGTCCTGCATTTCCGCTGACTATTTATACACCGCTTTCTCAGTTTCTCGTTGCTTCCATGTTATTTCACGTAACATTCGAGCCGGTAGAAAGGTATAGAAAGTTGTACTGCTATCGACCGCTTTGCTTCTCAACGCGGGACTTGTTAGCAGTACAATTTAGGAAAAGCAAAGTGATCTTTTTCACTCTTATCTCAGAGCTTAGGGTTTTCGTTTCTTTGTTTTTACACTCATACCTACGAGTGCTCTAACCCAAGTCTTAGGGGTCTTGAGTTTCTCTTTTCTTTCTGGTTATTTGCTCCACAAACGGGAGTTAGATAAGCGTGACAGCTTATTTATTTTGTTTTGCTTGGATATCGAGTTCTTCGTTTTTTTTATCGCGAGATTAATTGTGTTCTCCTTATTTTCCCCCTTTCCACTCCAGATTATTGTCCGTTTCTGTGGTGTTCATTAGAACACTTTAAGACTCCTTATCTGTCGCACCTGGATCTCCAACACTTCCTCCGTGTCTCTGGCATAGAGAACCCTCTCAAACATAATCAGTTTTAATATTTTATCGCATATCCTTTGCATGCCATGACAAGTTCAGCCCATTTGTACTTTGTGCCATACTTGGTGCTCAAATAACATACCGTCTAACTAGCAAAAGTGGAATATGTGAATGTAGCGGAATCACTGGTCCTTCCTTCATGCTTCTCTGTCAAAGGCATGTTTACTTGGAATCTTTCGTTGTGAGTAATGGAGTGAAGAATTGAGTCTCAGCTTGTCTCATCACAAGGGGAGGCCTGGCTTGGTCCAGGGCCTTGGAGTCTGTTCTGGTCAGGAACAAAGAGAATTGCAATGTATTCTGTCGAAGGGAAGTAAAAAAAGAGAGCAGGCAATTATGTGCTCACACATAATAGTTTATGTCTGTTATGTCATAATAGTTTAATAGTCTCCCGTGCTTTTGAGGAGAGGGCGTCCTATGATGCAGCCCATTGAGTCATAAAATGTTCTCAATTTTCAAAATGTTGAAAAGGGGGAGAAGTGGGATCAAATCCTCAACTTTGTTCAACAATGAAAGTAAAGTGTGTATGCTACATTCCCCCCTGGTTTTAAGTAATTTACTTTCTCACAGACAAATATCTAAATCCATCTGAGCAAAAGTAGAAAACTATATAAACTGGGTAAATGTAATGCTGGTACGATTAATACAGGAGTTTAGGGGATACAACTCACACATGCACACATTGTTAGACACATTGCCATCCTACAACAAAAAAATTACTGGAATGTGTCTTGGAGGTTTGTGACCCCCTTCCTGTTCTTAGCCAGGCTTGTAGCAGCAACTTGTCCAAGATATGGCCTCTACATGGCCTCAGTGAGTTAGACAGTAAGGACGGCAGTCTTTAATTGAATTACAGTAAATTCAACTCTAGTTATGGACGAATCTGGTGTGTCTTCATGTTTGACCTAGCCCTTGTTTTTGTTCCGATATCGCCCTCTTTAGCCCTAATAACTTTGGCTCTCCAGACGCAAATTCCACCTAGTTTCTACAAGTCTTATTTTAGTGTCAATATCTCAAAAATACATGGTCTGTGCACATCCATGGTTTAAAGTTCAAATTGAAGAAGAGGCTGTATCATTCAGAAATTTGCAACAGAATACATTACATTACTTACATTATAAACATTTAGCAGACGCTCTTATCCAGAGCGACGTACATAATACATTTAGTTCAGAATAGTCACATACAGTATAATATGCATGAAATAAGTAGCCTAATGTATTTATATAAGTTTTTTTTAAAAGGTACAAAAGCATAACAACAGCAATGTATTTTTAGCCCTAAGTACAATAGGTGGTCGCTGTGGAAATTATATTACATTACAGGCATTTAGCAGACGCTCTTATCCAGAGCGACTTACACAACTTATTATTTTTTTTAATTGTTTTACATATTATCCATTTATACAACTGGATATATACTGAATCGATTCAGGTTAAGTACCTTGCTCAAGGGTACAACAGCAGCGTCCTACCTGGGAATCAAACCTGCAACCTTTCGGTTACAAGGCCAGTTCCTTAACCATTATACTATACTGCCGCCTGACTATACAGGACTTTGGCAAAATGTAACAAGATAAACTCCTCAGGGTTAATTAGAAAACAGCTGTAGCTTAATATACAGGTTAGATATTTTGTTTCATAAACATATTTATATGAGAGATTTTGGAGCAAACAAATCAGGTGTCTTCTAAACCGAAAGTGCATGAGGTACTGTACAGCAGGGGTTTTCAAAGTGGGGGCCGCGGCCCAACGGGGGGCCGCCAGGGGGCGCCAGGGGGGCCAATTGGAAGGAAGAGGAAAATGGAAAATGCAAAAAAAAAAAATTCTAAATTTATTTAAAAAATGTATTTCAATTCAATTCATAAGATTACTGTGCCGGTTTAAAATAAGATATAAATTGTTATAAATCCTTTCATATCGAAATTAGGTCTTTGCCATGCCCTTCTTTCAATCGCAGCCAATAACTAACCGTCTGCCTGTCAGTCAAAGCGTTACGTTGAGCTGCTAATGGCCCGATTATGGAATCAAAATAGGGTCAAAAGTATTGTGTTGTGTATTAAGAAGCTGTATGTTAGATTTTTTTATATTTGCCAGTGTCATTTAAAAGTTTTTTTTTAAAGCCATTTCGCAATAGGGGGGCCCCAGCCAGAGGCTATGACTATTTGGGGGTCCTTGGCATGGAAAAGTTTGGGAACTCCTGCTGTACAGTACGCAAGGGAAAATGCAGAATGCTTATTTGTACAACATTTAAAAAAAATATTATTGTTTTTAAAAAAACAAAACTTCCTGTGAACACACTCGCTCAGCACTCACTCCGGAAAAGTTTGCTTTTTAATTAAATCTATGGAGAACACAGATAACTTTCTATAAGGATTTTTAAAAAGCTGGGCACAGCCTCTGCAGCTCTGCTGCATTTCAGCTCAGTTCAGAATTCACAGAGAATATATATAATTTTTTAAATTTTTCCTTTGAGTCAAAGATGCAACTGATCAAGAATTAAATTGATTCTCTTCAAACTTACATGCAAGCAACCTCATGCGAGCTGAAAGATCTTGAGGAGGCCGCTACAGATACTGACCGCCAAATCACAGAACTGAAGGAAAAGTTTGCAACGTTGCAGTCTGTGAACCAGACGTTAAAACAAAAGATTCTGAAAATTGAGGATCATAGCAGGAAATTCCTGACGGACTTGAGAAAGGTAACCCCTCTTCCTTTATTATTTCTTTGCTCAGTGAGGTGTTTGGCCCCGAGAAACTTGGCACGCAACCCATTGTTAATAACGCTCATCGGATCGGCCCACGTTCTTCCACCAAGCCCAGGTGTATGATCACACGGCTCTTCAGCCTGGAAACGAAAAGAACCATCATGTGTCTTTCTAGCGAAGCGGCTGGTAACTTGAGATTCAAAAACAAAAGGATACATATCAATCACAACCTGTCTGTTGAATTACAGAAGAAACCGGAATTGTTTAAGAGCCGTCTACGAGAGGCGAAGGTGAAATTCGGCTTGCTCCTTCCTCGTAAACTAATCTTTCAAGATTCTATCACCTTTCAAGATTCTACAATGGGATTCACGAACCATAAAGACGCTATGGCACACTATGAACAGGTAATCAAGCCAACTCTAGGCCCTACTGGCTAATTGAACAGGTTTACTAATGTAAGCTCACCTCCAACCCCATAGTGCTACATTAACCCCTTAGTGCAGATGGCATATTTGGTAAATCATGGGGGTACTCTGTTTAAGGCTTTATAACTCCAGGTGTGAGCATCACATAAACTTGGTAAATGGCTTAAATGAAACAAAACCGGTGTACCATTTTTTGGTACAAACTTAGATTTGTTTATTTTAATAATTTAAGTCAAAATAAAGTGCCGGAAATGCAAGCAAAACTTTGCCAAAAATGCAACAAAATATATATTTCTTCAAAATACTGAGAGCTACATAAGTGAAACAGATAAAACTACACATTTCCTGGATCATAAACTCCTTGTCCACAAGCATTCAATAATCGCAGGGTGATATACAGAACTACTAAAGATCTATGACACGAAATGTAAGCAGTGTAGCCTGATGTACCCAGGGTCTCCAAACCTATCCAAATTGGCTAAAATGTGAATAGCTGTAAATCTTAAACTAATCATACATTTCAGTGCAAATCAACCGTTTTGACTCATTTAACTCACCTTTTTATCATTTTCATGTGGGAATTATTTTGGATCAGTACAGGGGGGTGGATATCTAGGTGTCCAATAACCTACCCAAAACCTCTCCGAGAAATTATTAAAAAGCCTTTTGTCCTTTATAAAGCATATACATTTTACCTTACGATCACTTAATGGATGAAAACATTGATATTGCACAGTTTCAGTTCAGTGTTTGATGCCAAGTGTGCCATTTTTTCACCATTATCCTTCATATACTGCTTCATCCTGTGCGGTGCCTTCGTGGCCAACATGCACTCATCAATGGCACGGTGTTCAGTATGCTGTAAGGATCTGGTCCTGCAGTGGCTTCACTCTGAACAGTAGAGGGCACTGCTGGAGTGGCAGAGGTGGAGGGTCAAGCATGTTATAGGAACAAATTACATAATGCAGAAGCATTATAACACTGTGGTACACACAGCTAAATATGAAATCATTCACTCTTGTACTTCAGTAAACACTTTCTTCTGTATGCTACATTATGTTATATTTTGTTGCGTGCTCTAGGATGGCATTACTCTGTAGTGTGTTTCACAACTGTTGCTTATTTATTTTATTTATTTATTTTACATTCATCTTGCACACATCTGGACACAGTACATTTGAATACATATTTTCCATTCCCTAAGTGAAAAGCATCACCCATGGATATACTAATACCCCATAGAGTACATTATGCACAAAGAAATTACAATACAATAAAATAATATCGGAAAACACTACCAATGTTCTAGCTTCACGGCAAATCGAGGCATAAAATAAACTCCTCAAAAAAAGTTTGGAAACGTTATTTCGGTCGATTATTCCTCCCCTTTAGTAATACCAATTGGTATTGTATTTTATATCGTTGGAAAGCCTGATTAGTCACCTTTACAACGAGGTACAACTTGTAAGGATCATGCATTCGTGGAATGAGCAACGCAGCTAACCGTGTGGGTAGCGGCCCAAAAAAATGTGCCAAAATCCCCTGCAATATTCTTCTGTTGGTATTCACTCTCGTTTTGAGCTTCAAGTGCTGGCAGGTGTATGCCAGTGGGATGGAATGGGATGCCATCCCACAGCAGTGTGTGACCAGGCTGGTGACCAGCATGAGGAGGAGGTGCCAAGCTGTTGTGGCTGCGTATGGATCTTCCACACGCTACTGAGGTCCCTGACAGTGTAAAATGAATAAAGTGTAAAAATGGCCAATATGTGTTGTTTTTTCCTTATTACTGTGGGAGAGTGCAATCATCCAGTCCACCAAGCAACTCAAAACGAGAGTGAATACCAACAGAAGAATATTGCAGGGGATTTTGGCACATTTTTTTGGGCCGCTACCCACACGGTTAGCTGTGTTGCTCATTCCACGAATGCACGATCCTTACAAGTTGTACCTCGTTGTAAAGGTGACTAATCAGGCTTTCCAACGATATAAAATACAATACCAATTGGTATTATTAAAGGGGAGGAATAATCGACCGAAATAACGTTTCCGAACTTTTTTTGAGGAGTTTATAACGTACGACTGAGCAACCAAACAGAACAGCGCTAAAATACTCAATTTCATTGTGAATGCTATGAATTCTAACAAAGCAGGCCACCACGAGCCACTACGGGAACGGCACGAACACAATAGTATCAATACATTAGTTATTTGGCAGACGCGTTTATCCAAAGCGACGTACAATAAGTGCATATTGAACGAAGCAAAGTCACGAAAGCGCTACTTTCTCACAACGTAGAAGCTATCGCTAGTACTCAACAGAATACAGTCAGCTATACATTCTAAGCGATGAGATAGCTAAACCAAATAGAAAATAAAAAGTAAACGGAAAGAACGTACTATATAATTTGCCTTATACATGTAGTTATTCAAGGTGGAGTCTGAAAAAGTGTGTTTTCAAATATGTTCAGCATTATTAGCAGGCTAACAGTGGTCTATTACGACCGATGTAAATACAAAAATAACGAAAATATAGCACGCAGTGGAAAAACGAATGTATATAATCAAAATATTACAAGCAGTAATACTTACATGTCGAGGAGGATATCTTCCCCATATTTATAGACACCTCTTCCACAGAATCTATGCTACAGGGATTAGAAGAATCTCTGTTGTTGTCCTCTTCTGACCGACTTCGGGGGAAAACTACTAAAAAGTCACTTCAAAGTTGCGCGCAGTTTTATGGCGTAACACCAATTGCGTCATACCAAATGCGTCAAACCAAATGCGTCATCTGCGCATGCCTGCGTAAAATTGTCGTGATATAACAAGTATTGCAGTTACGCTCGCCCTTAAATAGTTAATCCAAGCTTTCAATTACACATGTAAATTACTTTTGGGAAGCTTGTCGTGCCTTCTATTGGATAAAACAATTGTCGATCAAACCAGAATAAAATTGAAAGCGTCACAGCAGTGCAATCAGGAAGGGGGAGTTACGCAGAGCTAGTTTCGTTTGTCTAATAGTGTTCCAATGCGCTGTGTATTTTTCAAACGGATTGTCCAAGACAATAAATGACCACGGAATCTTGAAAGGGACATATCTACGCTTAAATCCACGGGAGGATTGCACACAAATTCCATATTTAATAGCAGATATTGATAGTAGAATGGCACTGTATGATTTCACTTGTTTATGTCGGTATTGATTGAGCAGCGATTTGCACCGCTGTATTTGCATACGGTCGGGCTATTGGTGGGTTTATCTGGTTGCTGGACGGAATTCTGATATTATATGATGAATACATATATTTATGAACTCCCAACATAGACGCTATTGCCCACTATGTCACGCATGGGTAGGTATAGGCTGGGTGGGGAGTGCTTGTTAAATGGACTTGCTACGGAAAGATAGTGACACTTAGAAACTACGCATTGGCCAGAAATAGTCGCGAATCGTCTACCAATAAAGTTAAAATACCGCGTTTGGGTTTTCCACTAATAGTTTGGCTGCAGGAGCAACGCGTGTCTCAGTTGCGTAAAACTGTCTCGCATGTGAGACAAAATAGACTATCTGCACTAAGGGGTTAATATAATATAATTGTATTGGTTTTATAAAAATTACTTAACTTTTTAGCCTATATGGGTTGTTGGAAAGGACTGAAACAGATACTCGTATGAAGGTCAATGGAGCTGTAATTCCAAATTGAATAAGACCTGGCTAACAAATTGACTTAAATGAATGTAGTCTATTGATTGATGAGATATATGGAAGCCTAATTCAGTCGAATATCCAATCTCTGACTATACCAATTACTTTTGTTTTTCCTCTTTTTTTTTCTCTTTCTCTTTCTCTCTTTTTGATTTACTAAAATTACCTTATTGATTACAGTGACATCATATGAATTTCTATGCCCTGTGCACTGTTATCATTATTATTATTACTATAACTTTATTCTCACTAAAGTTGGGGGTGGATATTTTATGTTTTAATAATCAGAGGGTTCATTGAATTAATTGGATAGGCCCAGTGATTATGATCACAATTCTTCTTCTTTTTTTTGTTTGATTTGTGTGATGTGGAGTAAGAGTTAGATGCTGAGCATTTGTCCATGCTACACACTTACAGGGAGTGTCAAAAGGGCAGGGGGTGGGGGGTGGATGATTTTTACATTTTTTTTCCATGTTTTGTTTTTTCTATGTGGTCAGTATACTGTGTGTTTTATGTGTTTTTGTTTGTTCAATCATACAGATATATCATAATAATTGTGAATAGCGACATGGAATGCCTAAATACAATTTTATAAGTTGGAATGTTAAAGGTCCGGGTTGCCCTTTGAAGAGAAAGAAAATTATTTCTTATCTAAATAAACATAGAATAGACATAGCATATTTGCAAGAAAGCCACCTTCTTCCACCTTGCCATGAAGAACTCGGATCTGGATGGATAGGAAAAGTCTTTTATTCTTCCTTTACATCTAACTCAAGAGGGGTGACGATCCTTATTAGGCAGAACATTTTTTTCCTGTAGAAGTTATGTGTGATGTTAATGGTCGATACATTTTGGTTAGAGGGTTACACTCAAAAAAGCCAAATTGGGTGTCTGCTACATTAATCTATGTGTAACATGTAGCTTCTACCATATATAGTCATGTTTTGTGGTTGAACATCATTAAGTAATGTTATATTAGCATGATGTGCAATAACTTAACATTTTCTAAATTCATTTATGTTGACAGAACCTAATGCTTTTTGGGTAAGATAGCAAATCGCGAACTCCAGAGCAGAAGGTGGCAGTAGTGCGCGAGCAGAGAGTGCATTAAAATCTTTACTTCCGGAAGTTCCAGCACCTGAGAGCGCCTGGAAGATAGGAGAGAGGGTAGAGCAGCCACGCTGTGGAAGAAGGTAAGCTAAATCCTGTACTACCCATCGACTAAAAAATAAACCCACTGCACAGAAATGTCACATAACGTGTTATTGTCCGCTCTATGATTTCGAACGATTAATTTCGTCACCGAATGTTTTTGTAGTGTGCTCGTATGTGTGCTCGCTAACCATAGCAGCATTAGCATCGTTTGTAACGCCGTGTGCACATCTTTGTCCGTTGTTTTTTCGAACCGTTTTACTCAACGCAAATCCCCGCCTCCGGCACACGCAGCGACTTTCCGTCCCTGACGGACGGATTCATGATGAATGAAATATTACGACAGAGACCGTAGCCTACATTATATATGTTACTTTAACCGGAAAAATAGCTACCCGTTTGGAAAACTCTGCGTTGATAACGGACCGTCACGGTAACCGGAAGTAGAATATAGATGGCGATAGCTACATACATTTAGCATTCTGTAGCTATGATAGCTAAAGGAAATAATCAATCTTTTCTTTATTTCAGCAAAATAAAATAAGTATTAATATTTTTTTCTCAATAAACATTTATTGTTGGTTGATTCTGGTGGTGTTGGTATATTTTTGGGCACTTTCCCTCGCAAATTAAATGGGTAGCTATTTTCCCGGTTAAAGTAACATATATAATGTAGGCTACGGTCTCTGTCGTAATATTTCATTCGTCATGAATCCATCCGTCAGGGACGGAAAGTCGCTGCGTGTGCCGGAGGCAGGGATTTGCGTTGAGTAAAACGGTTCGAAAAAACAACGGACAAAGATGTGCACACGGCGTAAGGTTACCGAGTCCCGCGGGTTAAACACACACACACACAAACGCCAAAAAAAAGAGAGAGCAGTTCTGGGTGCACAGTAGCCTATGCGTCGTTACTCAGATACCGACGGATACGGATACTGTTGGATACGTTACTGTTAGCCCCTGATGTTCTAAACTTAGCCCCGGATGTTTCAGACACCAAGAACCCCCCTGGCTCTGTCCACTGTCACAATGCTGTGTGCATGCTAGCTAAGCAACTATGGTAATATATGTCACAAAAAAGCTAATGTACATTTCACGTCCATGGTGTGTTCATCAAATTTGAGCAAAGTTTTAAATATCAATTTTGAATAATTACCATTCTGTATTCGGTATCATATGCCTTTCATTTAATACATCCAACTTTTTGTTGGTAACACAGTTGACAAAATGATGAAGCAGATGTATATTTTAATTTAAATATCTAAAAAAAGTTAGAGCTTAAGCATGCTAAATAATGAATTTAGCACAGTCCATGGGTATACTATAGAAACAAATAGAATTTCAAGTGAAACGGCAATGTGTTTTTTTCCCTTTATTATTTGAAATGTACCCTAAATTATAGAATCACTCTAATATGTTGTCATCTAACAATTTAACTTTCTTTGCCATGAATCTAAAATCTTACAAACTCTGAAACAGCACGTCCCTCTGCTGTTGCAGATTGGGAACAGAGGGAGAGAACAGAAGAGTATTTTGTCTAAACCTCAATCTGTATTTTAATGTCAGGAATATGATTTACTTTATTGACATCTTTTTGTTGTTTCCAATGAGATATTATTGGGTTTATTTAAAGACATTTTGAATGGTAGTCATAATTTTCCATCCACTGTCTGTGTAGCTTAATCTATAATTTAACTCAATCTATGAAAATAGGAAATAAAAAAGAGCATGTGTCCACATTCAAATTAATTAGTGTTATTTATTTGGAAAAATTCTACTTTAAGGTATGTTTGGAGCAGATAAAAATGTGTGATTAATAATGATTAACCATAGTTAGTACAGTGTTTGTATGTGTATTTAGTAGGGCTGTCGAACTATTAGATTTTTGTAATTTATTAATAGAAATATTACTCTGTGATTAATCATGAATAGTCATGATAAAAATAATAAAATTACTAGTATTTAGATGGAGAGATTTGAAGCTTTAAACCCTGCGTCAAACCCTAAAAAGGTCTTAAATTTCATCCATCGTGGTCTTAAAAAGTCTTAATTTGACTTGGTGAAACCTGCATACTGAGCGAAGTGAGGCTGGGTGTCCTAGTGTTTGCAAGACTTAAGATTTGTGGCAGAGTTAGTTAAATGGCCAGACGACATACACACAGCTTTATTTTTTTTTGCATTTTTGTAATATGTGTGATTGTATACACAGTAGATGAAAGATCCAGTATTCTCCATGTTCTTGTTAACAGTTTGAAAATGGTACACCCTCATTGATTGCTCTCTTTCTTTCTGGTCATCACAGGAATTCAAGACCAAGTTTGTTGGGTCATCCACCTCAACTGCCATCCCTTCGCAAAAGTGTCCCAGAAAAGGGGATCATCTGCCAGTGACAGGCCTAAGTGAAGGTAGTGTAGATAAGTAAGGATGACATGAAAAGGGGAAGTTTGCAAACAGCTGTGATATATCCAGATAGGCTTGGCTAGGCCTTACTCTTGAGTTATGTGGAGGTGCAAGGAGTGCAGTGTGTGTTTTCAGAGTAGGTATGAGCTTCTCAAACATATAAGACTAATGCACCGCAATAGGCAACACTACTCATGCCTGTATTCAAATTGCCCATGTAATTTCAAGACGCTGAATGCTTTGCACATCCACATATCAAGAGTTCATCCCAAACCAGATTCTCAGAAGCCTCTGGAATTGACAACATTTAGTTGTCCTTTGTGCACTTGTCGTAGTCTTTCTACTGAGAGAGATTTTTTCTCACTGTGGTAGGGGGGCGTGGTTTTAGGCGCAGCTAGCAAGAGAGAGAGTGAACGCGAGTGGTTTAGGAAGCCGGCACAGCTGTCGGCAATCGGGCAATTGGTGACGATCGATTATAGGATTGTTATTATCAATTAACCAATTGCCTTGATTGTTCAACAGTGAGCCTGGGAGCTACAAAAGGAGCGGAAACGGAAGAGAGAGGGTTGGTTGTTGAGAGCTGAAAGCTGTACAACTGTGTGACCAAACGAAATAAACCAAAGTTAAACGGAAATTCCCGGACTGGCGTATTCATTCTCCACGCACTACAGAGCACTTCGCCACAGTGGTGGCCCGTACGGGGGGGAATTAAACGGCGAAGAATGGAGAGTGATCCGATGGAACAGGCGGGGCCGACGACAACACTTGGCAGAGTGCTGGAGGGACTAGCTGCCATACAGGTGCGACAGGCAGCTGCTCATGCGGAGCAGATGCAGGCCCTGTGTGAGCAGTCTAGCCTCCAGACACAAGCCCTGCTGCAGATCTCAGCAGGCGGGAGTGTCACGGGAAGGCAGAGCATCGCCTCCCCCAAGTTCAATATCCCGAAGATGACGGCGGAGGACGACGTGCAGGCATTCCTGGAGGCGTTCGAGCTGGCGGCGGAAACATCCCGGTGGCCGGAGGAGGAGTGGACCGTGCGGCTCCTACCCCTCCTGTCGGGAGAGGCGCAACGAGCGGCGCATAGCCTGCCGGCAGCCGTGAGGGCGGAGTACAGAAATGTAAAGAAGGCGATCCTCGACCGGACGGGTCATACCCCGGAGGAGCACCGGCAGCAATTCCGGGGGTCGGACCTGACGGGCGAGGACCGACCATTCGCCTACGCCCAGCGGCTGGCGGACACGGCGAGGCGCTGGCTCCGGCCGGAAATACGATCCGCTACGGGAGTCGTGGAGCAGGTGGTCCTGGAGAGATTCATAGTGGGGTTGCCGGCGGAGACCGCGAGGTGGGTCCAGTGCCACAGACCCACCAACCTGGATACCGCCGTCACCCTGGCGGAGGACCACCTGGCGCAAAACCCCTTCGCCCAGCAGCAGAAGCCGGAGCCAGCGCCCAGGAAGAAGTTCGCCCCTCGTTCCGCCCCCCTTCCTGGTTATCGGTCCCAAAACCCCTCCTTCCCCAGTAGCACACCCCGTAACGCTCTGCCCTCTTTTCCCTCCCCAGGCTCAGTGGCGGTGCAGTCCGACCCACAGGGAGTGCCTCAAACGCCTGGACCGGAGTGTTGGCGGTGTGGACGGCTGGGCCACCTGCGCCGCAATTGTCCGCTCATGGAGGTGGGGCAGGTGGTCCGGGTGGTCGGACCGCCCACCTCCGCTCCCGATTCAGACGGGGCGTACTGCATTCCGGTAAGGGTGCAAGGGAGTGAACACCGGGCGCTGTTGGATTCAGGGGCTATGCAGACCATGATTCACCAGAGCCTGGTTCGAACCGAGGCTCTGAGATCGGGACGATGGGTGGTAATTAGGTGTGTGCATGGGGATCGACACAAATACCCAATAGTACCAGTAGAAATTCGAATAAAAGGAAAAAAGCATATCATAGAGGCTGCGGTTAGCTCCCACCTCTCGCACCCTCTAATTTTGGGTACAGATTGGGCGGGGTTTAAAATGATAGCGGAAAAACTGATGGGGGTACGATCACGACTGGTAGGGGGGTGTGAGGTGTGTGCAGCGGAAAGTGGTGACGCGGGGTCGTCCGACACTGACGGGGGGGGGGCGGCGCCGGGAGAGCCTCCAGTGGAGACTCCCCAGGTGCCGGTGTTCCAACCCATGGAAGATTTTCCACTCGCTCAGTCTCGAGACGATACCCTACGCTCTGCCTTCGACCAGGTGATATGTATTGATGGTCAGCTGGTGCGCCCTGACGCTGCACGCTCTCACCCATACTTTTCCATTATTAAAGATAGATTGTATCGAGTGAGTCGTGACACTCAGACAGGTGAGGAGACGACCCAGTTGTTGGTACCAAAAAGCCGCCGGGAAATGATTTTCCAGGCGGCTCATTTTAACCCCATGGCTGGCCACTTAGGGTATGAAAAAACACTGAACCGGATAATGGCCCGATTTTATTGGCCGGGCATCTGGGCGGACGTACGTAGGTGGTGTGCGGCCTGTCCAGATTGTCAGCTGGTAAATTCCCCAGCCATCCCAAAAGCCCCATTGCGGCCCCTACCATTAATTGAGGTCCCGTTTGATAGAGTGGGCATGGACCTCATCGGGCCATTTGAACGGAGCACTCAGGGATACCGATTTGTATTAGTTCTGGTGGATTATGCAACCCGGTATCCCGAAGCAGTGCCATTGCGCAATATCTCGGCTAAGAGTGTTGCGCAGGCATTGTTTCAAATAATCTCCCGAGTTGGAATCCCGAAAGAGATTCTGACTGATCAAGGCACTTCATTCATGTCACGCACACTACGCGAACTGTATGAACTTTTGGGTGTTCAGTCTATTAAAACTAGCGTGTACCATCCACAAACGGATGGGCTCGTGGAACGTTTTAATAGGACTTTGAAATCCATGATTCGGAAGTTTGTGCACGATGACAGCCGAAATTGGGATAAGTGGTTAGTTCCTCTATTGTTTGCAGTGCGAGAGGTTCCCCAGGCCTCCACGGGATTTTCTCCTTTTGAATTGCTGTTCGGTAGAAAACCACGGGGTATTTTGGACCTGGTTAAAGAAAGCTGGGAGGAGGGTCCAAGCCCCAGTAAAAACGAAATTCAATACGTTATGGACCTGCGAGCAAAACTCCATACACTGGGGAGATTATCACGAGAGAATTTGCTCGAGGCTCAGGAACGTCAGCAAAAGCACTACAACAGAGGAACAAAACTACGGCAATTTTCACCGGGAGAGAAAGTCTTGGTATTACTACCGACTTCCAGCACAAAATTACTCGCCAAGTGGCAAGGACCCTTTGTGGTCACACGACGAGTGGGGGAAGTCGATTATGAGGTGGAGCGGTCTGATAGAGAGGGGGCGAAACAGATTTATCACCTCAATCTATTAAAAGTGTGGAAAGAGGTGATACCGGTCTCCTTGATATCGGTAGATCAGGAGAGAGATGAGCTGGGACCGGAGGTGCCAAATTCAAACGATCAAACCTCACCCCTTTTTGATAGCCATCTCTTACCGAATCAGAGAACGGATCTTGCCAAGTTGCAAAAGCAGTTCGCTGATGTGTTTTCCCCTCTACCAGGCCACACTAATCTGATAAATCACCATATTGAGACAACCCCGGGGGTGACGGTGCGTTCGCGCCCCTACCGACTGCCTGAACATAAAAAGAAAGTGGTTCAGGCAGAAATAAAGACAATGTTGGACTTGGGAGTAATAGAAGAGTCTAACAGTGCGTGGAATAGCCCCATCGTGCTGGTGAGTAAGCCGGATGGATCTGTTCGCTTCTGCGTAGACTATCGTAAAGTAAACGAAGTGTCACGATTCGATGCCTATCCCATGCCTCGGGTCGATGACCTATTGGATCGGCTGGGCACAGCTCGTTTTTTCTCGACACTGGATTTGACCAAGGGTTACTGGCAGATTCCCTTGTCTCCAGAGTCCAAGGAAAAAACGGCTTTCTCCGCTCCGGACGGATTGTACCAATTCCGTACACTTCCGTTTGGGTTATTCGGAGCCCCTGCCACTTTCCAACGTCTCATGGACAGGGTACTGCGTCCGCATGCTGCTTTCGCTGCAGCCTATCTAGACGATATAATAATACACAGTGACAGCTGGGCTCAGCATGTGCGGCATGTGGGGGCGGTACTGGAGTCCCTGAGACAGGCGGGACTCACGGCTAACCCAAAGAAGTGTGCGATTGGCAGAGCGGAGGTACGGTATCTGGGGTACCACTTGGGAAGTGGACAGGTGCGACCTCTGGTGGACAAAACCGCAGCGGTCGCGTCCTGTCCACGACCGAAGACTAAAAAAGAGGTGAGGAGGTTTTTGGGACTGGCCGGGTACTACAGAAGGTTCATCCCGGCTTTCTCGGACCTGGCCAGTCCCCTGACCGACTTAACTCGGAAAGGTGCCTCAGATCCGGTTCAGTGGACGGAGCTGTGTCGGCAGGCGTTTGAGAGGGTAAAAGAAGCTTTGTGTGGGAAACCGCTCTTGTTCACCCCTAATTTCTCTCTCCCCTTTAATTTGCAGACTGACGCATCGAACAGAGGGCTGGGGGCCGTTTTGACTCAGCAGGTGGAGGGGGTCGACCGACCAGTGCTGTACATTAGCCGAAAGCTATCACAGCGGGAAGCGAGGTACAGCACGGTCGAGAAGGAGTGCCTGGCCATCAGATGGGCGGTCGGGTCCCTCCGTTATTATCTGCTGGGTCGCTCATTCACCCTCTGCTCGGACCATGCGCCCCTCCAATGGCTTCACCGCATGAAGGATACCAACGCCCGAATCACTCGGTGGTATCTGGCTTTACAGCCTTTTAATTTCAAGGTGATTCATAGGCCGGGAGCACAGATGGTGGTGGCTGATTTTCTCTCCCGTCCGGTGGAGGAGGAGGAGGGGGGGGGGAGTTGAGCATTGGCCGGATGGCTTCCCGGCCTAAGTCGGGCGGTGGGGGTATGTGGTAGGGGGGCGTGGTTTTAGGCGCAGCTAGCAAGAGAGAGAGTGAACGCGAGTGGTTTAGGAAGCCGGCACAGCTGTCGGCAATCGGGCAATTGGTGACGATCGATTATAGGATTGTTATTATCAATTAACCAATTGCCTTGATTGTTCAACAGTGAGCCTGGGAGCTACAAAAGGAGCGGAAACGGAAGAGAGAGGGTTGGTTGTTGAGAGCTGAAAGCTGTACAACTGTGTGACCAAACGAAATAAACCAAAGTTAAACGGAAATTCCCGGACTGGCGTATTCATTCTCCACGCACTACAGAGCACTTCGCCACACTCACATTTAAGCATTCATTTCAAGAGCCATGAAACTGTTGCCTGTGTTTTCAGGGATTGTAATTACAAAACAAATATCCATGGAACATATCACTCTCACAAAAACAGGAAACACAACCCCCATACGCTAAATGATTTCAAACCAGGCATAGTGACTTCAACTGGAGTTTCTCAAGAGTTGTCTGACAATGCAGAGCAAGATGCACTTAACTCGGATGACTCTGCAATGGAAATAAACAGTTCTTTTCCAAGTGAAGATGTGGATTTAAGTAAGACTCTGCCTGACACAATTCAGCAGAATTTAGCTTCAGCTTTATTCAAACTTGAACATTTTGCTCATGTGCCAGCCACAAAAATGGATGAGTTTCTCGAGGAACTGCACTATTTGTTTAGCGCAGGCACTTTTCCCCTCTCTGTAAACATTATCGAAGATGTACTCAGGAAACATGGTTCCACATCTGATAAGTCAGTGACAACTGAAGTAGCCACAGCCCTCTCAGCCTCTCACCCCTTGCTTACAGCTATAGGTAAGGGTGGCTGTTTGAGCACAGCATATCTCCGCAACACGTTTTACAGAGAGAACTTTAATGTCATTGAGCCCATTGAGTACGTGCTTGATGAAAAGGAAAATAAAAGCTGCCAGTATGTGCCTATACTGAAGAGTTTGCAACAGCTCTTAAATAGGAAGGATGTTGTGGATAAGATCATTGAGAACCACAGAGCCCATCAGAGTAATGGGATAACTGGAGAACAGCATACTTATAAGTCATTTCAGGATGGGTCTCACTTTAAGGAAAACAGTTTCCTTTCAGGGGATGAGTTGAAAGTTTTGCTAACGTTGTACATAGATGACTTTGAGGTATGCAATCCTTTGGGTACTTCTCGCAGAAAACACAAGCTCTGTGGAATCTACTGGACTCTGAGTAATTTGCCTCCAGGCTCGCATTCAGTACTTTCCTCGATTTACTTGGCAGTCTTGAGCAAATCTGATGATGTGAAGAAGTATGGTTATGACCAAGTCTTGCAACCACTTCTTCAAGATTTAAAAACCCTCGAGCAAGATGGAATTTTTGTTCCTTTGCTCGGTAGGTGTGTTAAAGGAACAGTTCAAGTTGTTCTTGCTGATAACCTCGGTGCTCACAGTATTGCAGGTTTTAATGAAAGCTTTACCGCAGGGCACATATGCCGATTCTGCACTGCAACACGAAAAGAGATCCAAACAAAAGATGTGAGATCAGGTTCATTCATTCCGAGAACCAAAGAGCTACATGAAACACATGTAAACTCTGCCCAGAAGGATGGTTCAAGCTGTTTTGGGGTCAAAAGACAGTGTGTAATCACTAAAAACCTTGCTCACTTTAATGTTCTCTCAGGTTATCCCCTGATATCATGCACGATGTGTTCGAGGGTGTTGTGCCTGTGGAGCTTGCACAGTGTTTGTCAGTGTTAATATCCAAGAAATATTTTAGTCTTGAGCATCTTAACAAATCCATCCTTGGTTTTCCGTACAAGTGGTCAGACAAGACTAACAAGCCTCATGCAATTCCACACACATTCTCTAAAACAATTGGGGGGAATGCCCATGAGAACTGGGCCCTGCTAAGATTTCTCCCATTCATCATTGGGCATCTGGTGCCAGAGGGTGACAACGCTTGGCAAATTCTAATGGACTTAAAAGATGTTGTAGAGCTTTTGGTTGCTCCAACACACACTGAGGAATCAATTGCTTACCTTGAGTGCAAAATTTCAGAGCATCGCAAAAGATACCAAGAGTTGTTTCCTCATATGCAGCTTCTTCCCAAGCATCATTACTTGGAGCACTATCCTGTACTCATCAGGAAGTTTGGTCCTCTTGTTAGTCTCTGGACCATGCGATTTGAGGCCAAGCACAGTTACTTTAAGCAGATCATTCGACATTCAAACTGCTTCAAAAATGTGCCCCTCTCGCTAGCTGTCAAGCACCAGCTCATGATTTCATATCAGATGAGAGCATCAAGTTTTGAAAAACCTGCTTTTGAGATCACAGGTGTCTCAACTGTTCCCGTCGATGTTCTAAAAAAAGAAATAATGGAGAACATTGAGCACATGTTTCCTGGCACAAGAGAGGCACACATGACTACATCTGTGTCAACCAACGGTGTACGTTTCAGAAAGGGCATGATTGTAGCTCATGGGTCTACAAGTTGGCTACCCGAGTTCGGACAGATTGATCACATTTTTGTCATAAAAGAGAGACTGGTTTTTGTGGTTAAGAGACTTGCTGGGTGCTATAGTGAGCACCACAGAGCCTTTGAGCTCATGGCATGTCCAACCAAAGAGGCAGATCTGATTGAGTTTAGTAATCTGGCAGATGATTACCCTCTGGAAGACTACTTTGTTGGATCTCTGAGAATGGTGACACTTAAAAGACACATAAGTATTTAAGGTATGCTAACATTAAAATTTACATATCAATATATATATATATAGAATATTCATGCTTTTTTCAATTTTGAAATTACATTAACAAATTCATAAACAGATAATGAAATTATAAAATAAAGTTTTAAATAAATAAGTGTAATCAAAAACTGAATTAAGAAAACAAAATTAGATTTGGCATTCAAAAAGACAAGTGCCCTTAGTCAGTGCTTAATTTGTGCCGGAGCAAGGGGGAACACGCTCCAGCACCTCTAACGTCGGATCCGGCACCTCTGTGTGGATCCGGGGGATCCGGGACCTATTATATTGGATCCGGGACCTTTCCTGTCAATCAAAAATCTAAAAATAAACTGTGTTTTTAATCTTCGTGTTCTCAGTGTTTTATTTCTATCTGAAGTGACGCTTGTTTTCTTATTTTTGCTGCATTCTCATCGGAAAAATAAAATAAAAAGGGGGAAGTGATTGAGTGACGTCTCACGTGTCAGTACGCAATGAGTTTGTTTTGTTTCCGCACCGGCGCACTGAAGAGGTAAACAACAACCAGGTGGTAATAATGCGCGCTAGCCAGCATACAGCTAAAATGCCAAAGAGACAGACACAACTGTCAAACTTTTTCAAACCAGTAGGTCAGCCGGACCCCAAACAGGCCAAAGTTGTTTCGGCAGATCAGCAGCATGGCGACAGCACACACGATTTAGGATAATTTATTAACTGATAACAGATAACCTAGAATAAAACCACATTAGCTTGTGCTTTTTATTATTATTATTATTATTATTAGCTATTGATTATTATTAGGCTTATTTAGCCTATTTGATTTATTTACATTACCGGTAGCCTACGTTCGAGGAGTCTTTGCCTTGGCCTATAGCTAACGGTCCGGAGTGTTCTGGTGGACTAAAAAAGAACTTTGAAAGACCTGCAGAGTCTTTTTTAAAGAGATTTACAGGTAAGAACAAAGGTTTTATTTTTTGTTATATGCTGTGTTTAGCATTGTCAATTTTTTAGCTGGTGTTCTAGCCACAAATGTATCCTATTCATCTACGTTAACTAACGTTAGTAGCGAGGCTAACTTGTAGCGTTATGCTAACTCAGTTTACATTTATGATCTAAAATTATTCAGCAATCTGCTGGTTTGATTGCTTGCTTTAAATTGTACAGAATATCAAGTAAGTTAAGCTAATTTACTTATAGCCTAACTCTGTGTCATCTTGTGCTTACAAATAGGCGAACGTCCGTTTTTATAGCCTATCTAACATTAGCTACATATCTACACCTAAAAAACTGAGGGGGCCAGTCGTGTCATTTGGCTATGGCAGAGTTACCCCCTAGCCTGCGTCTCCCCTGCCCCCCTTTCTCTCAATAAACACGGTTCGGGTGTTGCTTTGCTGCTGTCCTGCTACTGTACTGGAGAACGCATGCACCCTTCCGATCCCCGTCCCAGTAAAAGTCAGGCAAAACTCTAACAATAGCAGACGTAGCCTATCCATTATGCCACTACTATTGAAGTATTTCGCTCAGAATGGGCATTTGGTTCCTGCAAATCACTTTCGCCAGCACGTTAACCTAACCTGCTAATGCTAGTGATGTTAGTTGACCAGCAGCTAGCTAGATATAGCTAGCAGACAGAAAAACCTTTTTTGCGATGTGAATGACAGATAAAAAATAGGCTATTAAAAAAACACCATAAGAATAGGCTATGAAAGTTTATTACCGTAAGTGGTCGAAATAGCTGATAGTCACCGTGAAGTAGGCTAGTCTAACATTACAGAATAATTGGTCTGTTCGGCAAAAGCAGAGCCTTGGCAAACTGGGTGCTTTGTAGTGTGACGTAGGTCTATCACGTTTTTTATATTGTAGGCTATTTTTATATATTATGTATTTATTAATTTGGGAGACATTACACTGAAATCAATTATCTATTTTACACTTGAGTGTATGATTAATTAACATTAGTCTGGGGTGAAAGGTCAAACTTTGACAACTCTTAGGAAATATTGTAACGAGTGAAATGGAGTGTTAGATGTATTTTTATAACGTAAGAGAGGACGGGGATCATGTTAATAATCGTGACTGTTTTGACGGGTCTATCACGGATGCTGTGGAGATTAATGTTATTATGAAGTCGTGCTGCAACCACTAATCTTTCTTTAGAAGTCACCAAAATCCACTATTTAAAAGGCGTTTTAAAAATATAAAAAAGTCCTAGCCTACTTGCCACCCTCTGTGCATTAGGCCTAGTAACAATACCCTTTTTGGATTGGATGGAATAGATTTGAGGAAATCAGATTGAGCCATCAGATTGATCATTCCAAATTGATAGATTGACTATACTACCAGTGTTCTGATGGACCACATGTGCCAAAATTAAGGTAAAAAAGATTAAAAAACCAATAACGAAAAACCCTGTTAAAAACGCGTAAAAAACCGAGAAACCCCCCAAATTTTTCGCTCGCGCGCACAAATCGCGAGCGGTGTTCCCCCACCTATTTCAGGACAAATTAAGCACTGCCCTTAGTGATAAAGTTTATTCATAAAATGACTATATTAATTGCATAAATACAAAGTAATTGATGAAACGCTTTATTTCTATTTCCATGACACTTGTTTCCCATATTTAATGAGTAATGCATTAAATGTTTTCTTTTTTTTGATTTTCAGATTGATGTGAAATGGCTGCTTCAGTGAAGATTAGAATTATACTTGGGGAAAACAATTCCCAGAGACTGATTTTACAGGATGGGCTTCCAGCGACTGTTCCTGAACTTGTCGAGCACATTAAGAGGCAGTGTGGAGTACAGTCTGACTTCAGGCTTCAGTTCATGGATACTGACTTTGGCAATGAATTTACCAACTTGACTTCTGTATCAGAGATCGAGGACAAAAGTACCATAAAGCTGATATTTGATTCAGCTTCCTCTGGCCTGCCTAGTGGCACTCCACCCTCTCCTTACTCAGCTCCTTCTACATCACACTCTAGTGATGACTCATCACTTTCATGTCGCTCATTTGACACAGACATTTTGTCGTCATCTGATTCTGCTGCCTCAAGATCATCTGGATGGCCTATTGTTTTCGTTGTTCCCCGATTCCCATATGATTGTGAGCTGCAGCTGGAAAAAGCCAATGCTGCATTCAAAGAAACTGGAACTTTGCTTGACCCTGACCTCAGACTTAAAACTGCTATTCTTGATGGTTTAGCTGAAGCAATTGTGCAGCACAAAGTGTACCCCACTGATCGTGAGTTTGAAGAGGTAGCAGAAGCCCTCGTATCATCACATCCCTGTTTGAGAGAACCAGGCTCTGCCACTGGATACAGTGGCTGGAAAGTTAGTTTGAAGTATAAACTTGCCAACTACAGAAGGAAGCTCAAGCGGCTTGGATGCCCAGAGGTTGAACTAAATTCCATAACAAATAAACCTGCAGACAAGAGCAGTCCTGCTTACGGTGTGAAGAAGCCCAGAAAAGCTGAGGTAAATTACTGCCCCTCCTACCCATCAGGTGAATCTGCAGAGACACTTGAAAAGATAAGAGAGACCCTTATTTCAGAAGCAAAGAAAAGGAACAATGAGGACACAGTGGCAGCAATGATGACCAAGACCTTCGCTCATAGAAGGCAAGAAGTTATTCGAGATGCACCCATGATTGCACTTTTCAAAACCAGATGGCCTGCTCTCTTCAGTGTGCGTGAGGTAAATGAATAAATTATTAAATTGTTCTTTTTTTAAACGTGATATTTACAAGTGTAATTCCTCCCGGCCAGTAGGTGTCGTACTCATACTCACTCGCTCTCGTTCCAACGTTCAATTGTAGTGGTTGCCAGGTAACTTGGCCAAATAATAAATATACGTCCATGCAAATACCTGATTGGACAGAGAGATGTCAAGCGAGGAGTCTTTCGTGGTATATCCTACCGATCTGGCAACCCCTGAGCTCCGCCTCACGTGATATCAACTTCTCATGCTATTAGTGCAGAGAGCATTCCAGAGCATTTCTTGTTGGCGTAACCAAGGTAACCAGATGTAAATATTTATATATTTTGGACCAGCCAAAATTTATAAAACAATTATTTCTATACTATAATATTTTTTTTCAGTAAAATTAATACTTTTATTCTACACCCCTCTAGACGTTCTGTGGATGTATTATTTTTGAAAAATTATTAGTTTTGATGAAAAAGTTGTAAATATCACCTTTAAATTCAAAAATAGTTTGGAAACATTTTTCGGTTATTTCTCCCTTGTAATAATACTAATTGGTGTTGTATCATATGTCATTTCAAGCCTGATTTGTCACCTTTACAACAAGATATAACTGCTAAATGTGTAGGTAGCACCCAAACAATGTGCCCAAAATCCCCTCCGATGTTCTTCTGTTGGTGTTCACTCTTGTTTTGAGCTGGTGCTGCGAGGTGTGTGCAGTCACAGGGGTGTATGACTGGCACCTAATTGACTGGAGTGGATAGAATGTCCTGCTGTGAGTCCAGACCTTGACAAATTGGACACTTGTGGGACCAGCTTGGGTGTGCAGTATGTGCTAAGAGTGACCAACTCAATCAAGCAGGTTGATGTTCAACAACTGCTGGTTGATGAATGTGACAACATTAGGAGGAGGTACCAAGCTGTTGTGTATGGATCCTCTACTCTATTGAGGTCTTGACAGTGTAAAATGAATACTGTAAAAATAGCCAATATTGTTTTTTTCCATATTCCTGTGTGAGAGTGCCATCATTCAATCCACCAATCAATTGAATATAATTTCTTTGTTTGGGAGGGACAGTGCATGTTTATGAATATTAAAGTATAAAATTCATAATCTAAACACAGTAGATTATATCTAATAGCCAATTTCCACCAGTGTGATAAAGATGGTACAAAAAATGCAAAAAAAGACAAAAGGGTCAGCAAGAAAACAGTTGTTGAAAAATACATGTTGCAATATAAAATATTTACAGTATTCTTTATGCACTCAAAACAAGGATGAATATCTTGGAGATTTGACAAAAAAATTTGGATTTTGGGCTTATTTTTGGTGTAGATATAATTGACCACAAAAAAATGTTTCCAAACTATTTTTCCAAGATTTTGGTGGAAAATTATAATTGTTAAACTAAGTGGTTGTTTCAATGCATAGTTATAGTTATATTTCTCTGTACCCATTTTTGTGTCAAGTTAAGTGCTGAGTTCAAAAGGATAACGACAGTCGGTTTGCTGCCGAAGTTCTTCTCCGAGCTGGATGCTCAATCATCAAAACTGCTCAAGGTCTTTGGCAAGAAGGGTGGTGCTCAGGGAAGAAAGATCAAGAGCATCCTGATCCCCATGACCCAGGTAAAACAAAGGGGACAAACTGCCAAATGCATCACTGTAAAGTTGACATTTTAAGAGGAAATGTGATTGGGAGAAGAGGGAAGTAAGACAAGTTGCAAAGGGGGGAAACTTTTTCACTGTAAGAATGATTTGATTATAATTCTAACTTTTGGTAGATTTGACAAAGTGAACTCAAATCACTTAATCCTGTAACAATCCAGGCTGTTTGCCACTTAGTGATTTTCCACTGCCTACTCTACACTACTCTACTGGATTTGGAGAGGGTTTCCACTACCCCTCCTCCGTATATCTAGCGTGGGAAATGTGCAACTCAAGTGACAAGACTGTGTGTAAAGTTATTAAATCGACCATGTTCCACCACCACTTGCATAGCTGCTGTGATTAGTGGTTCACTATTCTCAATCTCTCTCTTGCTCTCTTTCACTCGTTTCAAACTATAGACGGCTGGTGGCAGAGGAAATCGATTGCTGTATCAAATTGCACCGTATTGATACAGCGTTGTTTGTCTTTTATCTCTCCGAGAGTCCTCTGTTTTATTTCTGTATACTGCTCTTACAATGCATTTAGTGCAAATATTAAAATAATCTTGCCCTCGTGCATGAAGTAGAGACACATTTCCGTGTTTTCACTCCTTGACCACCTGTTGAGCTTTGGAGCGAACATTTGCACCTCTCCAATGACCACAGTGTGATCTGATCGACCAATCTGTAGTCAACAGTCACGTCACCGTTTACCTGATCTATCCGCTTATGTTTTTCTTGAATATATATATATATATATATATATATATATATATATTAATGTTGCATTATGTGCGTGATATTTAGTCTCCCTGTTGGTTTAAATGGTTTTCCTCATGTTTTTGTTTCCTGGCATACTTTGTGCGGCCCACATACTCAGACTAACAACATTGATGTGAAAAGAGAGTGCATCCTCAAGGCGCTGTCGGTCTACCTGAATGAAGAGCCGGAGAAAGTGGTGAAAGAACGCATGGTATGTAATTTAGCTTTTAATCTCCAGTCCTTAAATTTACATCTTACAAAAGAAAATGCAATTATAGATCACACATTATGTTAATTAAATAGCTGTTTTGCATTAGTCATGTGTCCCTTGAAGCAAAAAAGATCCATTGTTTAATCTGTATGATATTTGTTTGTTTTTTTAAAAACTTTTTTCAGGACTCTGATGTTGACAACGGTCGGGCTGAAATGGAGACTGTCTTCGGGGTATTTGTGATTCGCAGAGAAGGTGCAGAGCTTGACGATGGTCCAGAGGATGTGAGCATCATTTTGGAGGGGGTAGAAGTCCTCAACGAGCTCGGTAATGTACCAGTAGCAGTTGCAATGCTGTTTGCTTTAGTTTATGCACTCAATCTCAGCTACCCTCCAGAGTGGAAATACACTTTCGAAGCTCTGCAGAAACTCATCATGGGGCTTGATGGACAGAGGTTGTCTAAGAAACTGCAGGTGCTGAAAACCCTACTTGCGCGTTAATATTTTGTAGGGTAACTGTTTGGGATACTTTCATTGTTGAAGACCCCTGAGTCGTGTTGGGGAGGGAGGAATCAGTATTAGTGTTTTAAAATGACAATCTGTTTTTATGTTACAATGCTCCCAATTGTTACAGAAATGTGGAGAAACCATTTGTTCTTTGTTAATCTATTTCTGTGTTAACAATGCTTCAAATTGTTGCCTTTCAAGGACATGTGTATTTCAGATTTTTTTTTCCATACAAAAGCAAAGATGACAAATGGGTAAATCTGTTTCATCTGATTTTGAATTTTAAATGACTGAATTTTTAGCATTGCATATTAATGCATTGAAATTGTGTATCTGAATTATTTTAATCTGAATTTAAAGCTTTATATATTTGATATGAATAATAATATTATAACATAACATGAACACAAACACACACACACAACTAACATTATAATGTATAACATGAACACACACACACACAACTATAACATGAACGAACACACACACAACAATAACACACACACAATTACATTATAACATATTAACATATAACATGAACACACACACGACAATGACAACAACATTTAATAGTGAATTTTCACCTTTATTTTTCAATATTTTCATATTCAAAATTTCATGCTTAAAAAAATAAATTGAAATAATTTAATTTGTAAAAATACAAAGTTTAGAATTTAATTGATAAAGTTTCAAGCTGCCAAATTCAACCAGCAAAATTAAGCATCAAAATACGCAGTATGAAATGCATTAAAACAGCTGAGATTCTAGATCAAGTCAAACAACATCCAGCCTGTTCATTGGGTCTTTAATGTAAAACAAAATGAAATTGTGTCAGCATTGCTGGAGTTGATAGCTGACTAACAGAAATAACAGCTGATTGATTTCAATGCATTAATATTCAATGGTAACAATTCTACTTCATTTTTACGTCTAAAGAGTTTTATTATTTATTTTATTTCAAATGCATTTTGAATTTTTTTTACTTTTATTGTATTTAAATTTTTTGCAGAACCAGAGGTTTTTCTACGTTTTCCTCAATGACATTATAACATAACACGCACACACACACACACCACAATGACATAACATAACATGAACACACACCACAATGGCATAACATAACATGAACACACACACATTATAACATATAACATGAACACACACACAACATTATAACATAACATGAACACACACAACATTATAACATATAACATGAACACACACACAACATTATAACATAACATGAACACACACACACCACAATGACATAACATATAACATGAACACACACACACCACAACAACATTATAACATATAACATGAACACACGACAATGACATTATAACATGTATAACATTTAACTTCATGGGCAATAAAGTTCAATCTCAAGAAATCCTGTTTGCTTTTGGGTGTTTTTTTCCCTAACGTGATATTAACTGTTGTAAACTAGGATGATGCATGTTTAAATTGTTTAAAGTAAATATTGATGTCAGAATTGACTTTTATTGAATTATTACTATTGATTTTCATATGACTGAAAGGACTGTAAACTAAAGTATTTGTGATTGTCAAACATACATTAGTTTTGTCTGATCAGCACAATTTATTAGTTGTGGTGTATCATTTTAAAATATAGTTGTACCTACCCCATTAAAGTGGGTCACCCACACTTAAATCAAACATGGGTAAATATGTTGAACTAACCTTTAAAAGTTATGTTGGATTTACCCCTTTTAATTAAGTTGAACTAACTTTTAAAAGTTAGGTTGAATTTACCTTTTGTTATTAAGTTGAACTAACCTTTAAAAGTTATGTTGGATTTACCCCTTGTAATTGAGTAATAGTAACGCCAACACCTTGCGTCGACCCAGCATGTTTACATTTATGTCACTCAACAAAACAATTTCTTGCTAAATTAGCGTATTATAATTGGGTGGAAATACTTTCCATAATTTTTTTATGTTCACCCAACAAATGATTTTTTTGAGTGTACTAGATCAAATAGAGGTGGTTTTGCTAAACTGTTATAGTCCTAACCATGATGATCCACAATTTATCAATGATCTCACTCTTATGTTATCTGAGTACAGAACCACAATTTTATGGGGAGGAGACTTTGATTGTATTTTGCCTTAATTCATAATTCTAAAGATCTCGGCCTTCATGAAATATGGAGAACAAATCACCCTGATGAGAGGGAGTTTTTTTATGTGTGCATAAATCTTACTCAAGGATAGATTTTTTTCTTTGTATCATCAGTTATTATTTCAAAAGTTACAAACTGTGATTACCTTGCAAGAATTTTATCTGACCACTCTGCTTTGCACTTTACCATTGAGTTCACGGGTTTGCCTATTACACCTAAACCTTGGAAATGTATATATATCATTGTTATCTTATGAAGAATTAATCATGTTTATTAATCGTCACTTGGACATGTTCACCCTGCTTTCACATAATACTGATACTCACTCCGCGGGGTTGAGTTTGGGTATGGGAGCTAAACACGCAGCAACCCAGACCCTTCACTGTCGGAGATAACACACCTTTCTATTCATATGTATTGTATGTATTTGTTTGTGTAATTGTAATGTGTGTCTTTGTTTGTTTTTGTTTGACTTTCCCTTTTTGAGTGTGTTTTGTGCGTGGATGTTTGTGCCTCACATGGGAATTAGAAAAAATAAATAAAAAAGCACTGGATGATAGTTCGGGTTCATACAATTCTAATGATGGATGGATGAATGGATGGATATTTGATAGATAGATAGATAGAATTCCTCCCGGTGACGAAATTAAATCCTTTACAGCTACGCCTTCAAGTCTATAGTGACACCCCAGCTATAAAAGTGAATCTCAGCGGTTGATCTCACCATTTTCAATATAGATCGGTGGTACATCTGCGTGGAGAGGAGATAGGAGAGAGAGCGAGCAAGTGATATATATATAGCTAGCTTAAAGTTTAGCTTTTTTGAATATTCTAGTAAGTTATAGTAACCAATTTTTGGTGATATATATAATCTATTCTATGATATGCATGCTACATGTTTACCTTTGCAACGTCCCTACAACAACAGACATCATCTCTTGCAGAGAGTTCAGTGCAGTGACCACATGTGCACCCATTGAAATGGAAACCAATATTGTTGATATTGTGCAAGTAACGTTAGTGTGATTACCTACAGCCTGTGTAAAATGAGTAGCCTACATGGCATGGGTAACACTTTTTGTATAGTGTCTGATTAGTTGTTTGCTGGCCGCATCATTATAAGCCCAAACGAGGCTATGCGTGCCGTCGTCTACCACAACATTGCTTATGCCTTGGCTAATTGAGGCTCGGCAGCAGCTGGAGCGAGTGTGTTTGTTTGTGTATGTATGAGTGAGAGAGGTAACGAGAGAGAGTGGAACAAAGCAGCTGCTGTGAGTGCTGTCCAGAGTAGAAATGAGCTTTTGGCTACTAGTGAAAAAAATTGCTGGGGCGTGGTTTGATACCTGGAGCTCTATATTATTACCTTATCATGCCCAGATTTTGGCATTTTTAGAATTTCAAAAGGGGGCGAGGTCTAGCAAAACCAGCATGTTTTGTTACTCTTTAAACAATCATGTCAAAATTTACAGGGTTTTCTTAAAGCTGTAGTTCATTTTCATTTGTAATTTCAGACAAACATGACTACTGTAATTGGGACGGATACGTCTACCACAAGGGGGCCAACATATCCATTTTGTCTAGGGTTCTTGAGCCTTAGACTGGTATCAGTTTTGATTGCATTATGCAAAGAATTGATATGCTTGATCAAGGACAGAAAAATGTTTAACCCACTTATTTTTTTTCAATTCAATTATTCCTTTCTCTTCATTTCAATTAGGTTAAGTAAAGTCTTATTGAACGGCTCACAACTGCCATTTCCCTGAAAGTGATATGGGGTCGTATGACTCTTACAAGCCCTGTAAACATGACACACTTACCATGTTTATATTTTGAAAGGCATCTTGAATTATTTTTCTTGCATCTTTCAGGCAGCAGGTATTGTTATCAAAAACCTTATTTACAACAGCAGCCAGCTTTAAATTTTGGTTGATGGCTGCCACTTAACATATGCTCTTCTCTCAACCCATAGTAGACAGTACAAAATATTTTCCATTACAGTCTTAAATCAATGAAAGTGTGATGGGTAGCATAGCCACTGGCATGCCCTCGTAAAATGGCATGTGCAAGGGTGTGACATGTTTTGCTTTCGTGATTGATCAGCCAATTATGTAATTTCAATATAAACCGAGTATACCTGTGAGTCTGACTGTATGCTTCTAAATTAGTTTCCGTAGGACTTTTTCTTCTGGGTTTGAGCCAAAGTAGGTGTAGAAAACGGTCTTCCGCATACATTGTGTTTTAAAATAATTTATAAAGTATTGTTCACATTTTATTGGTAATAGGTCCCTGCAGTTTTGTTCTGCTTGAACTTGCCATTCTGGCTGGAGTGATGTTGGTGTTCTGAGCTGTGTGTACAGGTGCGTGATTTGTGTATATTGCATAATAGACGCTTGCTTTCAATGCGCACGACTGTTAAATGCAACCTTGTAATCGAGTTTGTTAACAGGTATCTGTAGGCCAGTGCATGTAATCCCCAAGCTGCATGACGCTGACTGAGGTATTGCCCAGCTAACAAAATGAGGTTCCGGGACGTCCCCTGAACATCTCTAAATGTCATCAGGACGTCGCCTTGACGTCTTTTTGTAGGGTTTTCTAAACATCACGTGGACGTCACAGAGAACGTTCCCGGCACGTTCTAGTAACCTCCCCCAGACATTCATTACATGATGTTATATTGTAACCAGAAACAGATGTTGCAGGAATGTCAATGAATGTCCCATGAACGTTATGAAGACAACGTCATATCATAACTGGATAGGGTCATTGCTTGAACGTCCCCAAAAATTCTAATTAAATGTCACAATGTAACCAAACAGTGACCTTTCTAGGACTTTAATAACGTTCTAGTAATGTTTTTAGGACATCTCTAGGGAACGTCACATCATAACTTTGAGGGGACTCAAATGGGATGTCCCTGAGACGTCCACTGTTTGCTGGGTGTTTGCTTCCACTGTAAAGGTAAAACCAGATTTATGGCAGTTTTTTTTATGGCGTTTAAGTATCATACATATGTTGGATTGCAAGTAGGCTACAGCTTACCGACTTGTGTTTGTTTTCTTTAGTTTAAAGGCTCTTTGGTGATGCTAGCTGCTGTTTTTGCCTATATTATATATCTGTTACATGCTATGTTTGCCTCTCTGGTTGGTAGCTTATTAATTTAAATGGCACGTTTATGGGGTCGTGCTGGTGGGCTATGCGCCGGCTCATTTCCTTTCTGCAAATTGTTCATTCTGTTTAAAAAGGGAAACCAACAAGTGTTTCTTAAATTATTTTGGTGTAGTATTGTATCATGATTCCTATATTCTAAGTTCCTTTAGTAGTGGGTTAGACTACCGTTCCAGGGGGGTTAGCCTTGTAGTGGTTCGGCCCTTCACTGTTTGCATGCATGCTAACGTTAATTACACTGGATCACCTGTCACCTGGATCACTGGATTCCACGGATTTGTGCTTTGGAGATACTTGGCACTTGCGGTGGTACTTTGCACTCGTGTGGATTCCCTAGTAAGTATACTTCCCACCTCAGTCAGTTTATAGCCCACTCTTGGGAAATTAGCATATGGAGGTTTTTAATTGGTATCTTGGCGGTTATTGTAAATTCTTTAGTTATTCTTAATACTTCAAAAGTATAATTGTAATAAAGCTTAATTGACATTTGAATTGCCTCATTTTGTTTAAGCTGGTTGATTCTCTTTAATGTATTTATTCCCTCCACAGCTACTTCCAATGGTACTTAAAAATTGTAATAAATTTGACTTTAATGGGAAACATGTCTCTGTCTTTATTCAATTGAAGGAACCAAGGGAACCCATTTTGTGTAACATCAAGGTGTTTGAAACCTATATACAGCTCTGGAAAAAATTGAGACCTCTGAAAAATGATCAGTTGTCTCGTTGTTATTTTGGTTCTGTACTGTAGCACTTGAAAGGATGACAATGCGGTTGAAGTACAGACTGTCAGCTTTAATCTGAGGGTATCTTCATCCATATAAAAAAAAAAAAGTGCTAGAGTACAGAACCAAAATAACAATGAGCAAATTGATAATTTTGCAGTGGTCTCAATTTTTTCCAGAGCTGTATATAGGTTTCAAACACCTTGATGTTACACAAAATGGGTTCCCTTGGTTCCTTCAATTGAATAAAGACAGAGACATGTTTCCCAGTAGTCTCTTAATTTTTTCCAGAGCTGTATATACTTCCTGGGTGGAATTCCTCGGATGGTGTAGTCTGGCTGTTATTTTCCTAATGCCTATTGTTACAAAAGCATGAGGTTGTGGTCAAATTGATTCCAGTTGCAGTCTTGGACCATAGTTTGCTTACAATGCATACACATATTCAAGAAAAAACCTTGATAACCATTTGTTTGCTTTGCAACAAAGTCAGTTTTTCCTTCTTTGTCCAAGTACTTTGCTTGTTAGTCAATATTTATAGTTAGGTATAGGCTTACTGTATGAATCTGGCAGAAAGCAAATTAGAATTCTATTTTGGCTTTCTGAAGTGATAAATACACAATCCCTTATGCCACCTGCTTAAGTGTTTTTTTTCTGTCCGAGTCTTGTGTTTTCTAAGAAGGTATTCAGACTCACCATGTTCTTTTGCTTAACTTTGATAATGGGAGGCATTTTTTTGTTTCGACTGGAAAATGTAACTTTGCTCAGGTTAAACACACGCCTACAGATGGACAATTACACTTATGCTGCATTTCCAATATCTTCAACTCCTCTAAACACAAATGAGACTTCAATTATGAAAATCAAACACCGGCCCGTTGTTTATTTTATTTGCATTCATTTATTTTTTTTAATGGTGAAATATTTTAAATATTTAAAAGTGGTAAACCTCACAATCTCTATTATCTATCTCTATTAACAATTTTACATCCCAATGTTATAGCACAAATGGATCTTTATTTCGTAACATGGCATAAACAGACTCAATAAAAACAACTCGTGTTCTGTGTTCCACAGAATCCACAGATAACACAAATAACGGTAAAGTCGGTATCCTTATTCCAGCAAAAATAAATAAATAAATACGTGTGAGTCCATATTTGGGATTGTTTTTGATTGCTTTTGAAACAGTAAAACAAGAAGTGTTTTACTCAAAAGAAATGGCTTGAAACAGACAATGACTCTTGGCTTGCAAGACTGTTGACATTCCATGTTGACTGGCAGTTGTTCATAAACGGCTCAAACTGCTACAGCTAATATCCACCTGAATGCTTGTAACTTATTGTGTGCACCCCTTTTTGAAGTGGAACAAAATGGGGAAAATCCAGCGACTGCTCCAAAGACAAAATATTACGTGTCAAAATATGATGTCAGTTTAATAGAATTTTGATTTACTACAGGTAGCAGAAAAGTGTGCAGAGTATGGCAAGGTGTTTGCAAACAAGCCAGTGAAGCCTTCTAAGCTACAATGACATTTGCTCAAATATCATTCAGGATTTTCCTGGATGCTGGTAGAATATTTTGAACAAAAATGCAATCAGTTAAATCACCTCACTGACAAAAATGGCAAAAAAAAGTCAAGATATCTGGTGGCGGCCCATTATTCCTTGCTCAAATCTCACACTGAAACAATTAGAAAAATTCAACGTTTAATTGATGTTCAACGTTTTTATATGGAAAAAAAATCCCTCATCAAGAAATGTTGTTTTACCCAGTTGCGCTAACTGCCGGGTTTTATAGGCTATTTATTGTGTTTTATTTAGCTTTATTTATTTTTTATTTGTTTTAACCAAATGGCCAAAGTGTAGTGAAGAATCATCTCATCTGGGATTATTTCACTTTCCTTAAAGCAGCCTATCTGTTGATCTACCCGAGTCGAGACCGCTGCTATCGCATAGCTCAGCCACCCTTCTCCGCAGTGCACAGGCAGTCTCTGGCCCGCCCTCGGCCTTCGTATCCGTGAGTTCGCAGCCCGCGACCTTGCTGGTTTTGGATTGCCTGGTCGGGGCATCTGGAGAGCCTTCTCCCTCCTGCTGCTTCGCCTTTTTGGGACGGGTCAAGTAGGCTTATTCTACTGAGAGATTACGTTGGATGCTGCTCGTTGGATTAATTGAGCTACTGGTCATTCTGTGGAGCTACTGGAAATTGTGCAAGCATTATAACAATAAGAACTGCAAATTCATTATAGGTAATTACAATTGGCTGGCAAGCAGAAAGTCCAGGTAAATTTAATGTTCAAACTTTTGTAGAAACCATGCGAGCTCCATATCTGTCTTCAAATCAATCCGCTACCAAACATCTCAGCACCTTCTAAAATGAGCACCTAAGTTTACTAATTCTCTTTTAATTTTCTTTGCGTGAAATAGCGCCGGCAATGCAACCTCTGGATCTAGCTGGCCTTATGTGAACGCGCAAGGTCAATCTCATTGTTGATTGGTTTGCGATCTAAAACCAACAAAAAAAAAAGAAAAAAATTATTAGAATACAAAACAATATACAAAACAAAACACAAAACATAAAATAAAAATAATAAAAATATAAAAAAAATAAAAAAAAAAAAAAAAAAAAAAAAACAAAAGCAAAAAGTAAAAAAAAAATAAAAAAAAAAAAAATATATTAAATTTAAAAAATAAAAATAAAAAAAAAAAAAAAAAAAAAAAAAAAAAAAAAAAAATATAAAAAAAATAAATATATAAAATAAAATAGAAAGTGTAAAAAAAAATAAGGTAAAAAGGTAAAAAGTATAAAGGAAAGGGAATGTCAGACTGTGTCAGGGTTGTGGGGGTGCAACTGTTTTAAGGCCGGAACTGTTGAAAAAAGAAACTGTTTTTTCCTGGTGGGGGTTTGGGTTCCTGTTTGCCTGCACGCCTCCGTGAAGGGAGAGCACGGGGAGACCGGGTGAGAGGGAGGAGGGTCTGGCAGCCTTGGCACTCCTCCAGCAGGGGTTCAGCAGGTGGCAGCCTGAGCAGGTGGAGGGATGGCAGTGACGCTATGGTCATGCAGATGGCAGGATGGTGGGAGCAGTGTACCAGATGGCAGAGGGGCAGGCAGAGTGGCAGGAGATGGCCAGATGGTTGAGGAGCTTGAGTCAGATGCAGGCATGACATCTTCAGCTCAGTGTGCCAGGGAGAGGATGATGCAGGTCTTGCTTCTTCATGTCCAACATGATTCTGCTTGGAGTCTGGGACTGAGATGGAAGTTCAGCAGCTCTTCTGGGGCTCCAGGGAGATGGAAATGATTGGGGGGTGGAGGAATTCTCAGGTCCACTCACTGAGAGGTGGGAGGAGTTGGGGCCCATAGGTCCCAGACTGTCTCCACTTTCTCCAGTGTCCCATCTGGTTCAGCATCAGGGACTGCTGGGTTCATCCCCAGTGTCCCAGGAGTCCATCTGACTGTGGTGTCGTCCCTCAGAGGTATCGGTCCACAGAGGTGTCGGAGGAGGTGGGGATGGTGGGTGACAGTCGAGTGACTGGAGGACAGGACTGGAGACTGGGGGGGTGGCCGGTGCTGGTGGTGAGGGGGGTGGGGGGGGGGGACAAAGGAGCAGACTTGAGTGGTCAGGGAGTGGGTCCTGCCCCTTGTGGTGCCAGGGAGTCAGACACAGCGCCTGTGTGTCTGTCAGCATGTCCTGTCAATCAGGTGATCTGTGATCCTGTGGCAGAAGGCAAGTCCTGGTGTCATGTCCTTGGATGTTTGGAAGCAGCAGTAAACAGGAGAAGTGCAGAAAGGAGGGCTGCAGTCCAGAGTGAGAGAGATGTCACTGTCTGGAGAATGTTAACTGCGGTGGTCACAGAGTCCAGGGGGGGTGGGTCTGGAAGTGAACTGGGGGGAGAGGAGGCAACGGTGTGTCCAGGGGGGATGGAGGGGGGGGAGGACTGGGGAGGTCCATCAGAAGGCAGGGTCTTGTAGTAGGGTGCAGAGGTCGGGGCAGGGGTTTGTAGTCATTGTGCATTAGTCTGACAGACAGAGGTGTGGTAGTTGGCAAGTGAGGTGATCTTTGCTTTTTAGGGTGGGGAAAGTAGTCACCCTGCTGTGACAGTCCAGGGTGCTGGCAAGGGAGAGAGGAGGATTCTCAGCCCAGGGTGGGGGGGGGGTCTTCAGGAGCAGATGGGATGCGCACATGCGGGGGGGCTGAGTGGGGGCTGTTCACTCTTGTTCACCGGGGAGGGTCTCTCTTGGCTGGGTGGGGGGGTGGGGGTGTGGTGGGGTCAGTGGTCAGTGGGGTGGGTGGATGGTGTCAAGGGGTTGGTGTGGGTGGACCATTTTGTGTCATTCAGTTTTTGAGCAGGGTTGGTTTTTCAGAAGTTTGGAGTTTTTTTGTTTTCTGTTTTTGCTTTTTGACAGACCCCTTGTTTTTTGAAGCAGCTTGGTTGAGAGTTTTTCTCTGTACACACGTTTCTCTCAACAGTCTCTGAGTCCCTCTTTACCTCCTTAAACCTCTCTTGCCAAACCTGTACTTCCTCCTCCTAAAAATTCCTTCTTCCCCTTCTTCTGACTTCATCTGTCTCCCTGAACCAGGGTTTCATCTCTATAACTCACCCTTCATTCCCTTGTTGCACAACTCACCAGTCCACCCTGGCTGACAGTCCTCCCTCCAGCATGATGGTACTCGTCACAATTATTGGAAGCAGAATCAAGAAAAACCAGCATCAGTGTCATCCAAACACGCAGCAGTCAGAAACTCCTCCTCCATCCCCAGTCACACCAGTCTCCCACACCTTACCTCTTCCTCCACACCTTTTTTCCTTTGTCTTTTTTTTGTCTTCAGGCAGCATTGTCAGAGTGTCCCAGTGGGAGTGCCTCAGAGTGGTCAGGTGTGTGGAGGGGGTGCGTGGAGTGTGCCAGTGCAGTGGTGTTCATGTGTCTCTCTCTCTGTCTCAGTGGGGTAGATTGTTTTTAAAAATATTGGGCATTTTGGGGATTTTCTGGGTTAAATGAGTTCGTTTTGAATATTACTAAATAAAATTCACCCGTCTTAAAAAATCCGAGAATCCTCCGTCGGCGCGCGAGCGGTGCGCTCTGCGCACGTGCGCGTCGCGGTTCGCACTTGGCCCGCGACCAGAATAATGAAATGAAACGGAATAACGAATAAAAGAATAAAAAAAAAAAAAAAAAAGAAAAAAGATCAAAAAAAAAAAAAGTTGTAGGATCACACGTGTAGGAACACAGTGTCACCGTTGTTACACCAACCAAACCTAGTGTTTTGTTTTTTTTTTGAAGCCTTGTGTTTTTTTCGCCGTTTTGTTTTTCGCGAAAAGCTGCCAACTGAAAAGCGGAAAAGCGCGGAAAACTGCGCGCGTTGCGTATCGTTTCCACACACACAACACACAAAACACAGAAACAGAGAAGAAGAAGAATGAAGAGAGTCTCCTCTTTCATCCCCAGTTTTTTTTCATCCAGTTTGTTTCCGTTAGAGAGAAATATTCAGAGTAACGCTGTGGTTCCGGCTGTGCGATGACGCCGTCGGCCCCCCGGCACTCGCACCCCTCCCCCTTCGTTCTTCCTCCTCCTTTTCGCTGCTGAGCACACCTTGAGCACCACCACTTTTGATAATAATGCAATGTAATTTCGCAGATGTGGCGATGAAAGTGAAAAAAAAAATCCGCAGGCATTGTAGCCTGATGTTATAAGCTCTTTCTCTGTGTACGGAGCAACGGTATTATCACAAAACACTGAATTAACGAACAAAACAAGACAAAACAACGCGCACCAACGCACCGAGGCGACCGTCAATGGCGCCATCTTGATCTTGATCTTGATATGATATCTCTTCAATTGTTTTACCTCATGAGCCACTGTTTTGAAAACAAATATTTGGGCCGAATAGCTGGTTTTACCATTTTTTTTTACAATTGGGCAGAATAGCTGGTTTTACATCATTTGAAGGTATAAACACAGTGTATGGTGTATGATTTCATTCACGACAGTGACTTTCTATGATTGCTACCAACTATATGGAAGCCCTGAAAGGCAAGGTAAAAAACTTTTTATAAGTCGTATGTACGAGATAAACGTAGGTTTTGACGGCAAAACACATTTTTCAACACACAAATGTTCACTGGGTAACAGAAAAAAGCAATGGTTATTTAGTCTTCAAATGCCCATTTTGCAATCATATAACCTCAAAATCACGCTTGGATTTTTTTCTCGGATGATCAGGCTAAACAAGCTGTTATTGGGGTGTGTCAAAATAAATATTAATTATTTTACATCTCTTTTATTTATTTCAATGGGTATTTATTTCCACTCGTATTTATTTCAAGGCGTAGACCTATACATTTCAAGTCGGCATGAAAGAGGCATGTTCAGCTATGATCATTGGTTTATCGGCTCAGTCGATAAATATAAAAAACGAAGTACTGCTCACTTATGTATAGTTTTATACATATAGGCTCATATATTACATATATAAGTCACATAAAGAGCAGCGTATTTTGGTAGTGTACTGACAGATGCAGACTTCCCCTGAGAAAATATACTAGGTCTATAACTCCCTTAATGCTGAACTAATTTTTGTGTTATAAACGTCAGAAATATCTGCATAACACAGCTAGCATATTTGCAAAAGGCCTTTTAATGATTATAGCCTACAGGAGTCAAAATGTTAAGGTTTTTTTGTTAGGGTAAGCGTCATTAACAAGGGGTACGCACACCCATAGTTTCTTATTCCAGGACATCGCATTCTGTAGAAATATAACCCAGTTATAATTAGCCTGCAAAATGAGCTGGAAGTTAGGTTTTGGCCGCAAAATATATATTTTTTCCTGTCAGGGCTTCCGTACAACTTTCAATCAATCAATCAACGTTTTTTTTATATAGCACATTTTGTACAACAATTACAGCTCAATGTGCTCCACATAACAACTAAGTTTAAACTAAGCTAACTAAGCATGACCATTCCCCGATATATAAAAAAAAATGTTGTTGTTCAACTTGAATTTACAGTTGAGTTAGGCTCAGTAGAGCGCATCCAGGGGGCCAGAACACCAGGATACCAACTCAGAGCAGCAGCACAACCACAACTCAGAGCAGCAGCACAACCACAACCCAGAGCAGCAGCACAACCACAACCCAGAGCAGCAGCACAACCACAACCCAGAGCAGCAGCACAACCACAACTCAGAGCAGCAGCACAACCACAACCCAGAGCAGCAGCACAACCCAGAGCAGCAGCACAACCACAACTCAGAGCAGCAGCACAACCACAACCCAGAGCAGCAGCACAACCACAACCCAGAGCAGCAGCACAACCACAACCCAGAGCAGCAGCACAACCACAACCCAGAGCAGCAGCACAACCACAACCCAGAGCAGCAGCACAACCACAACCCAGAGCAGCAGCAGTCACAGTCCATCTGATCTTGCAGGTTCATTTGAAAACATTTCTGAATAACCAGTCCACATCAGACCAGTCTTACCCCCTCAGGACAGACATTGGCTTTGTTTTTTATCTTGCGACTTTCTCCTATTTTGGTAGCCTTGCATCAGAGAAGCAGTAAGTCCATTGACTTTGGACTGAATTTATGCCAGGTACTGAGAAAACACTTGAAACTTGGTAGCAAGCTGTTCAACGTGACCTTTAAAAGGCAGTTCAGTTAAAATTCCCAATTTAACATCAACGTATATCATCTGTACTTGACAGATATTTTAGTGTATGTTGAAAGGCAAGGTATTGTTATTGTGAAATTTTTTGTCACGTTTTTCAATTCCATCAATTGTTCCTAGTTGTAGGAGGTAGTTTTAAGTGAGAGGGCCATCATGACATTTTAGAGCAAGAGAAACAAAGTGAATCCAGAGAGCTGTATTGTTCATAGTTAACAAATGGTACGATTTTCAATGCTTATTTTTCATTTTCATACAAGACCTCAATTTCTTTGTTAGAAGTACTTCACTGCATGTCTGTGAAATGTCAGATGTGATTCCACTAATGAGTCATATCTCTGATTCCCTGGTCCTTTTATTTTGTGTCAAACATTTTGTGTTGCACTGTAAAAATACAATGCATAGAATTTTAATCATAAGCAATGAACTGTTTCTCATTTTGGTCACATTATTTAATGGATTAATTCAGCAATATCCTCCACTTACATCTCAACAAGATGCATTATTTAATAAAGCTGGAGTACCAAACTCTTTTTTAAATTTTTATATCGGGAAACGGACATGCTTAGCATGGTAGCAGGCATAGAAAGAACTGCTGTGAGAGAAATCCAGCACCATACACTGTGTTTATACCATACACTAGGGGTGTAACGGTACATGTATTTGTACCGAACCGTTCGGTACATGGCTTACAGTTTGGTGCGCATTGTGAGCCGAATGAATAGTCTAGCTTTAACCACGCACATGCAGAACCTTTTTTTGTGTGCAGAACATAAATTCAGGAACTCCGAGTTCCTCCTCGAAGACATAACTTTCACAAAGAGCTGGATAATTTTAGTTCAGCCCATGAGCAGAGCAACTGAATTAATGCTGCATTCGTTTTTTTCCATTTCCAACTAGGAATCCCGATATCTGACTAGGGAAAATGTATTAAAACGCCCTTCCAACTAGGAGTTCCATGTTGGAAATCATGGATCAGGAAGAACTAGGAAGAACTTGATCATCATGGCAGCTGACGCCACAAACCACATTGTGAACAGTAAACAAACATGACTTTTAGACAATTTTAGCTTTGAAAACACTTCAGCTTTCGTTTTTCAGCATGAAATGCTAATGATAAACATATACAATTAAAAGTTAAAACGTTATTGTAGTTGTTAGCTGTTTTAGCTATATTTGGTAGCAAAGCCAAAACTTCCCTGCGAAGGGCGTGCATGACGCCAAGTCTCCAGTTGTGCACCGCGAACGCAGTGATGTCGGTAATGACGCGGAAACAACGCGTTTCCCACATCCGACCCACGATCATAAACGAATGCAGGGCCCAGTGTCCAGTGCAGTGGGGTTGTTTCATGAACGCGGTTTGGGGATATAATTGGAAATTCTAAATTGGGGTGGGAATTGGATATAAACAGCCCCGTGTTGGTGTTGGGCGCCAAATTATAAAAAATAAATAAAAATAAAAATAAACTAATGCAGGGTTATATAACAAGCAATAAAAAACACCATAGCTTTTAAGAAAGAAAGATATGTGCCTTCATTTGTTCAGGACGTTATGGCCGCTTAGTCACTGTTTACAAGTTTATAACTTCATAATAAATTAAAAGCAATTTTATGTTTTGCATTTATTTTTTTCCACTGTACCAAAAACATACCGAACCGTGACTTCAAAACCGAGGTACGTACCGAACCGTGACTTTTGTGTACCGTTACACCCCTACCATAGACAAAGATATGGACAAAGTGACTGTGACGTCACCCACCTGCTTTCCATGGGCTTGTGAAAAGCCTTTTGAAACAGCGGAAGTGCTGCCATGTTGTACAAAAATTGTAGCAAGAGACTGTGCAGTAGGGAGCAGGGGGACCCTTATATGGTCATTACGTCCGGCCGGGTCTGGTTCTACAAAATGTTACAGTGTAAAAACGACACAATAATAAATTGGCACATGGGGAGACATTAGACAAAGAAAATGCCCCTATTACAACTACATATTCTCCTGGGAAAAAAATTATTGACTTTGTATTTGATACCATTGACTAGCATTGAAAAGGGGGCCTGAAAGACCTATACTGCAGTCAACCACTGTGGCGCTGTCAGGCCAAATAGTGTCCGGCTGCCAAAATGTGTCCGGGTACGTCATCGGAATGCTTGGAATGTCGTTGCTATGCCAACATGACGCTTTTAGAAGGTGGCGAATTGGTTGGGAGCAGATTGGATTAAAGATGGATGTGGAGCTCTCATTTTTTCTACTGGACAGGTAGGTCACAAGTTTCAACACTAATTAACCAGTGGACTTTCTGCTTGCCAGCCAATTATGAATCGTAGCTAGGTTGCTATTATACTTAACGTTACTTCCTTCAGCGGCTAGTTTTTGGAAGAAGGAAATGTTTTCTAAAGTTATCTGTCATATAGATCACGTTAGCTAGAACCAGCTGCTCGGCTATAGCCATGCATGCTAGCTGTAGCCAGGACTAACGCTACGCCAACTCAGTGTGATGCAACAACTCTGCAACAACAGAAAAGATTCCGTTGTTTTACCTGGACTCTTGTAGCTGACTGTAACTTTAGCTATACCAGTCTGTAATCCTGCAATCGTATCTAGAAAACTCGGATGTGCATTCAGGATGAGGTCAGTGGGGTTGAGGGCGTGTCTCTTTTTCTGTAGGCAGGGCCAAAGGGTGTTTGAAATGTTTTGACAATTTTACAGAGTTGCATACTCCAGCTTTAAAGGGGATTCTTAGAGGTTTGCCCTGCCATACATTATGCAAATGTCCACTACAAAAGATAGATACGGTATGGTGGATGATGGCTTAATATGATATGAATGGTGTTGTAAGGATCGGGTGGCTCTAGAAGGCATTGCTATGTTACTATGATGGATCTCTGTCAGAAACAGAGAGGGGAATGTTGGAGATGTAGTTGGGCAATCTTAAAGTGTTCGTAAGAACACCACTAGAAACGGACAATAATCCGTAGTGGAGAAACAACTAAAAATGAAAGAACACAAACCTCGCAATATAACCGAGGAGCTCGATAATCGAGCAAAACAAAGGAATAAGCAATAACGCTTATCTAACTCCCGTTTGTGGAGTGAAACAACAAAAAACAGCGAACTGAAAAGACCACAAAAACTTTGGGTGAGACACTCGTAGGTAGAGTAGAGAAATAAAAGAAAACGAAACCTCTGCTCTGAAATAAGAGCGTATAACTAGAACTGCTTTCTTTCTAAGGTTGTACTGCTAACAAGTACCGCGTTGCTAATCAAAGCGGTCGATAGCAATACAACTTCCTATACCCTTTTTTACCGGCTCGAATGTCATGTGAAATAACATGGAAGCAACGAGAGAGTCCGGAAGCGGGGTATAAATAGTGAGCGGAATTAACTGCCAGGTGAACTCACGAATGACAAGGTGAAAGCAAAACCCGTGACGGAACACAGGAAAATCCGATAGATTACCGGTAAACGATAAAAACGAATAAAACGATGTGGAGATAAGGGAAGAAAGGTCAGATCCATGACAGGACCCCCCCTCTAAGGAACGGCACCGGACGCTTCCACAACCTTATCTCTGCGGAAGTCGGTGATTAACTGAGGGTCCAGGATGTTTCTCGATGGAACCCAGCAACGTTCCTCCGGACCATAACCCTCCCAGTCAACAAGGAACTGCTACCCTCTGCCCACACGTCTCTCGGCCACAATGCGGCGAACGGTATAAGCCGGACCCCCTTCAATGAGTCGGGGAGGCGGAGGTGGTCTCTCAACCGGGGCGAGGGGGCTTACGAGTACCGGTTTCAGACGGGAGACGTGAAACGTGGGGTGGATGCGCATCGAGCGCGGCAGTTGCAGTCGAAATGTGACTGGGTTGATTTTTTAAATAATTTTGAAGGGACCCACAAAACGAGGGGCGAGTTTGCGGGACTCGACCCGCAACGGAAGGTCCCGAGTAGTAAGCCAAACCCGTTGTCCAACTCTATAGGATGGTGCAGCTCGACGATGCCTATCAGCCGCAACTTTTTGTTTAGCCGAAGCCCGTATAAGAGACGACCGCACTTGTCTCCAAACCGACCGACACCGCCGAACAAAAGACCCTGCGGAGGGCACCTCCACCTCCCTCTCAAGCTCAGGAAAAAGAGGTGGTTGGTACCCCAGCTGAGCTTCGAAGGGGGAGAGGCCGGTGGAGGCGTTACGCAGCGTGTTATGAGCGTACTCCGCCTATGCGAGGTGACGGCTCCAGGAGGTAGGCTTGGATGCGGCAAGGCAGCGAAGAGTATTCTCTAGAGTCTGATTAGTACGCTCTGTCTGGCCGTTAGTCTCCGGGTGAAACCCGGAAGATAAACTAACCGAAGCCCCCAGCAGAGAGCAAAACGCCTGCCAAAACTTGGCGGCGAACTGAGGACCGCGATCGGACACCACATCCGACGGAAGGCCATGGTCAATCATAAGTTGCGTTGTCTCAGGTGCCGAGGGCAGCTTGGACAGCGGAATAAAATGGGCCGCTTTGGAAAATCGGTCGACCACCACTAAAATGGTAGTATTGCCTGAAGATAACGGCAACCCCGTGATGAAGTCCAGGGAAATATGACTCCAGGGATGGGTGGGAATAGGTAGAGGGCGAAGAAAACCCGAGGGAGGAAGGTGAGAGGCCTTACTGCGAGCGCAAACCGGACAAGCCGCGACAAATGAGCGTACGTCTCTCTCCAGACTAGGCCACCAGAAACGCCGGGATAAAAAGTCCCTAGTTCGATGAACCCCTGGGTGACCGGTGAGTTGGGAGGCGTAGCCCCATTGGAGGACCCGCGACCTAAGACGAAGAGGCACGAAAAGACAGTTGGCCGGTGCCCCACCTGGACCTGGGTCCGAGCGCAAGGCTCTCTGCACCGCTGCCTCAACCTCCCATATAACCGGGGCAACAATGAGGTCAGTGGCGATAATAGGCTCGGGAACTGAGTCTGTCTCAGAACGGTCGTAAATCCGCGAGAGAGCGTCAGGTTTGACGTTTTTAGACCCGGGGCGATATGTGATAATAAAATTAAATCTTAGAAAGAACAGCGCCCACCTAGCTTGCCGTGAGTTACACCTCTTAGCCAGCTGAACATACTCCAGATTCTTGTGGTCTGTCCAGACCATAAATGGATGTTCCGCTCCTTCAAGCCAATGGCGCCATTCCTCCAAAGCCAACTTGACCGCAAGCAATTCTCGATCCCCTACGTCATAATTCCTCTCTGCCGATGTTAGGGCGCGAGAGAAATAAGCGCAGGGGTGCATCTTGTGGTCAAGTGGCGAACATTGGGAAAGAATGGCTCCGGCGCCTAGCTCGGAGGCGTCCACCTCTACCACAAAGGGAAGGGAGGGGTTGGGTGTAACCAGGATGGGTTCGGAAGTGAACCTTCTCTTTAATTCAGAGAATGCTGACCCTGCCTTAGAATTCCATTGGAACTGGCTGCCGAGGTTTTTCTTAGTGAGCGCAGTAATGGGTGCTGCTACCGCACTAAAATTCTGAATAAATCGCCGATAAAAATTCGCAAAACCTAAAAAACGTTGTACCTGTTTTACGGAAGACGGCGTGGGCCAGTTCTTTACAGCGGAAACCTTTTCTGGATCCATCTGTACCTTACCCTCTTTAATAATAAAACCCAAAAATGAAACAGAGCCAGTGTGAAAAACGCACTTCTCTGCCTTTACAAATAATTGGGCTTTGAGAAGTGCAGCAAGAACCTGACGAACGTGACCGACATGTGTGGTAAAATCGGGCGAAAATATTAAAATATCGTCAAGATACACGAAGACAAATTTCTCCAGCATCTCCCTCAGCACATCGTTAATCAACGCCTGAAACAGAGGGGGCGCTAGTGAGCCCGAACGGCATGACGCGATATTCGTAGTTGCCGCTGTGCGTGTTAAAAGCGGTCTTCCATTCGTCGCCCTCGCGAATACGAACGAGGTTATAGGCGTTACGTAGGTCCAGTTTAGTGAAAACAGACGCCCCCTGAAGGCGCTCGAAAGCGGAGTTCATGAGAGGAAGGGGGTACCTGTTCTTCACCGTTATGTCATTTAAGGACCTGTAATCAATACAGGGTCTGAGACCTCCGTCTTTCTTTTTAACAAAAAAAAAACCCGCCCCTGCAGGCGAGGTGGAAGGTCTAATAAACCCATTAACCAGAGCCTCCTCAATATATTTATGCATGGCTGCGCTCTCAGGGATGGATAGCGAATAAAGAGACCCTCTAGAGGGGGTAGTGCCTGGGTATAGCTCTATAGCGCAGTCATATGGTCTGTGAGGTGGTAGTGAAGTGGAACGTTGTTTGCTAAATGTCTCCGCCAGATCGGCGTACTGTTTAGGAACATTAGTGGGCAGCTGGAATTCGAGTGGCCCTCCCACTTCAACACCCTCAGTGTCCAAGACAGAGTGAATATCCCAATCAATATCTGACTCGGACGTCAACTCCTGCCACGCAGGAGGTCGTTCAGCAGAGTAATCCCAGTCTAAACTTTCCTCTCCATTCTCCATTTGCACTATATTTTTTTTTTATTGTATTTTATTTTTACACACTTTTTTTTTTTTTTGTTTTTTTTTTATATGTGTGTGTGTGTTTTTGTTTTATTTTTTTTTGTTTTTTTTTTTTTATTGCACCGTGGATGATGAGAGGAACAAAATTTCAATCCTCTGTATGTCTTGCATATATAGTAGAGTTGACAATAAAATTGAACCTTGAACCTTGAGGGAACATGAGAGGACTGCTGGTTAACCCTTTGACACGTACGGTCACACCGGTTGTACAGCGCTAGAGTGGTCCCTGAAGCGTACGGTCACACCGGTGTGATTAGAACACAAGATTAGAACGTCTATTAACGAATGACGCAACAATAGGCCTGTGGGCTGACGCAACAATAGGCCTGTGGGCTAACCCTCGTTCTTAACCCTAGGACTAAACACACAGTTCCACAAAAACATTGTACCAAATAAACATCTTTACAACATTTACATTTATTTGTTTATGCAGACGTTCACACTTTCACAGAAGTAATGTAAGCAGCAAATACCCCCTAGCCTATAACGTTGATTTAGCTACAGTTCGCTAACGTCATTGCTAACGTCAAGCTGTCCAAATGAGCTAACTACGGACTGACAGAAAATATTATATACACAAGCGATTGTGATATAGCGATTACACTTTACAATGTTTTACATCACGGGTAAACTCATCCGTGATCAAAATAATTGACGAAATACTCGAAAAACGCATCAATTCTCAACCAAGTTAACCTGGAAGTGAGTTATCTTGTCACGTTATCATCTTTGCTTGGACCAGAGATTACGTTGAATGGCTGCGCCCGTGTTATTAGCTTTATCAGAGATCAATAGCATACTCCGGAGCAGAAGGTGGCGGTAATGCACCAACAAGCTGGATGCCAACCGCCGTAAAAAAACACGAAGAAGAATAGCATCTCATAGCATATGGTAAGCAGTAACGTACAACCTTCAAAAATGTACTTTACCAACATCATGGGTGTCTATTGCAATGGTTGCTTGAATCGGAACATGCCATTTGTAACAACTATTTAAAAACATGCGAAAAATATTTAAAATAAAAACATTTTCACCACACAATTAGCTGACAGATATTTTTATTGATGCAAATGAAAGACAGTGCAGTTAGCTTCGGAGTCAGATGATGACTGTCCCTTGTCGCCTCACACATACTGAGAGTCATCTAGTGTTGTTATATATATGTAGGCTATGTATATGTATGTATATGTGTGTGCTAATATTAGCTAACTCTCAACCGTGCGAAGGCTACTGCTGTGACGTAACAGTAGAATTCTAGAACAGCTGTTGCACACAGAAAAAAAACTCACGCTTTGGGGCTGTTGAAAATAAACTTTTTAAAGCGTAATTATATATAATCCTATAATCAACACTCTCATAAAAAAAACCCCCCTCTCCCCCTTCCCTCAACCAAAAAAAAAAAAAAATGACTGCGACATTGGTTTTTTGCATCTGGACATTTCTGCCCCCCCCGACCCCCCCCCCCCCCCCCCAATGTGTGTGTGGTGATATATGGCGAGAGGGGAAAACCAAAAAAAAAACTGGGACTAACTGGGACAAAAAAAAAAAAAACTGAATCTCCTCCGTATGTTTACGAAAAAACGCGCGCGCGTGCGCGCGGCGGTAACCTGATAGTGCCAGTGCCCTAAGGGCGGCCATCTAAAAAAAAGTAAGGCGAGGAGAGAAAGAAAGCGGGGGGTGGGGATTTTTTGATTTAACCCACCCAGTTGGAACGAACGAGGCACTCTGCCCCCCCGGAAATGATGACGCATTGCAGAAAAATCTGGGGGTCGTTCCAGCGCAAATACACCGACAGGAATGTCCGAGGGTAATTTAAATCTAGTCCCGCTATGCGACTCGGTTCCACTAGCGGGACTGATCTTTTCCCACAAGTTTGGGACAGTGGTCCCTTAAATGGCCCCTCCTCTTACAATATCTACACCACCATTCACGACACTTAGCATCCCCTGTTTCGCGCATGGAGGAACTATCGACCTGCATGGACTCCTCCTGTTCAATGGGAGCTACAAAAGGACTGTGAGCCGGTGCTGGCGTGTGAGAGGAAGAATAACGAGGTGGGTGCTGTTTAAAACCCTTATAAGCCCTCTCCTTCTCTCTCTCTCTAAACCGGTTATCCAACCGAATGGCCGTAGATACCAAAGCCCCGAATGTAGCGGGTGGTTCGATACCCGCAATGGCTTCCTTTATGTTTTCCGATAAGGCGTTTAGGAACAGAGCACATAGAGGCTCATCGGACCACCCTGTCACTCCCGCAAGAGCACGAAAAGTAATAGCAAATGCGGCCACGGTGTCAGTGCCCTGACGAAGACGGGTTAAACGCATGGCAGCCTCTTTGCCAGAAACGTCTTGATCGAACACTGACACCATCTCCGCCATAAGCCGCTCTGTATTGCTAACTATGGATGAATTAGCCCTGATAAGTGGGTCGGCCCATGCGAGAGCATTACCGGTCAAGAGAGAGAGAATGAAGGCTACTCTGGACTCTTGTGCCTGGAACCGCGAGGGCTGTATTTAAAAAAAAATCAGACATTGTGTCAAAAACCCCTGACATTTGCCGGCGTCTCCATTATACCGCAAGGGGAGTTGGAGTCTCGGTTCCCTTGCTTCAGGTGTAAATGTTGGGGGGGTAGACTGTATAGGTGCTTGTGCAACTGGAGGAGAATCGGACCTGAGAGAGAGAGTTCGGATATTTTCCGCCAGATCTTGTAACGCTATAGCTTGTAGATGCATCTGCTTGTGTAAAGCTTGCTGTGAGTGTTGCAAGGCACGAATACTCTCTCTCTGGTCCGCCAGGGCTGCCTCCTGAGTGGCAATGACCACTTTAAGATTGGCAACTACTGCTGGAAACTCCCCTGTGGCTTCCATGTTCTATGATGGATCTCTGTCAGAAACAGAGAGGGGAATGTTGGAGATCCAAGTGCAAGTAGTTGAGCAATCTTAAAGTGTTCGTAAGAACACCACTAGAAACGGACAATAATCCGTAGTGGAGAAACAACTAAAAATGAAAGAACACAAACCTCGCAATATAACCGAGGAGCTCGATAATCGAGCAAAACAAAGGAATAAGCAATAACGCTTATCTAACTCCCGTTTGTGGAGTGAAACAACAAAAAACAGTGAACTGAAAAGACCCCAAAAACTTTGGGTGAGACACTCGTAGGTAGAGTAGAGAAATAAAAGAAAATGAAACCTCTGCTCTGAAATAAGAGCGTATAACTAGAACTGCTTTCTTTCTAAGGTTGTACTGCTAACAAGTACCGCGTTGCTAATCAAAGCGGTCGATAGCAATACAACTTCCTATACCCTATTTTACCGGCTCGAATGTCATGTGAAATAACATGGAAGCAACGAGAGAGTCCGGAAGCGGGGTATAAATAGTGAGCGGAATTAACTGCCAGGTGAACTCACTAATGACAAGGTGAAAGCAAAACCCGTGACGGAACACAGGAAAATCCGATAGATTACCGGTAAACGATAAAAACGAATAAAACGACGTGGAGATAAGGGAAGAAAGGTCAGATCCATGACAGTTACGATGTTTATCATCTGATTGAACATATGCCACACAATTATTTAGTGTTTATTTGACCCTTATATGTTTTTATGTATAATACCTATATACAAGCTCCAAGATTAGAGCTCATATATCTCCTAACATGTATATCTCCATATTACAGCACATTAGGCTTAAGCATTGATGAAATGAAAAATGGATTCTTGAGTTTTGTCATCAGCATACATTTTTCTCAAATTGCAGCCACATAGTGATATCCTAATCAGTTATGAGTGAAATACATATTTTATAATGCTTAGTTAATGCTGCACTAAAAGGCTTTTCCTATTTGACCTAAATTTAAAATACATGGAGAGGAAAACAAGTTTAAGATGCCAAAATTAGTAATGTTCCACTAGGGGGCAATCACACACTTTCCTTTAATTATTCTGTAGAACTCTCACCTCAAGCACATGAACTTACCATACTGTTTTTGTTGAATTGTATAATTAAAATGATAACATTTAAACATTGTTAGTAATACCATATTCCATTTCGTTCACCAATTTGATATGAATATATAAAGTAAATGTACTTGGATGCCATATAAACTTCCATTATTCTGCAAAATAATTAATTATGAATGGCAAACATTGAATGGAGAAGTTAATCATAATCAACAGAATTTGAATTTAGAATTGTATCAATACTCCTTTGTATAAGAAAAATTCACTCTTAAATGTAACAGAAATATTACTCTTCAGCAGTAGCCTTGTAAAATACACAATGCTTATATTTCTTCTACAGTAGAGAGTGGGCCCACAATAGGATTACTCATTTATTTTAGAGTATTTCCTAGATCATTGGAATTCAGGCTTTTCCATTGCTGGGTGTTTATAAATGCAGAATTTAAACTTGAGATGTGTCATTTAGACAGAATACAATGAAGGGACCATTCATTTACAGTCTTTGTAATGATCCAGAGCACAGAATTTTTGCAGCTCTGCATCTCCTGCAAGGAAGCCGAGTGATCTTCTAACTTGTGAAGTGCTGTTGCCATGGAAACTTCACAGTTCATCAAGGTTCTGAACAATAAAAGGAGTCAAAGACTCCATTGATGTCACTCTCTCACACACATGCATGCTCTCTCTCTCACACACATACACGCATGCACGCGCACACACAGAAACACACGCACACACACACACACACACACACACACACACACACACACACACACACACACACACACACATTTAAACACAGCTTAGAAAGAGTTATGACGATATATTCAAATAAAATATTTTATTTGAAGTTTAATTGCCCATATCTATATTTCCTGATTTTTGAACATTTATTTATGTTTTTGTCCTCAGCTTTATGCCATACCAGGAATGCATGTGGTAAAGAGGTCACAAAAATGTTTTGTTTCCAGATTAATTAAAGGTTCAAACCAATTTAACAAATCTGATTAAAATATACGGTATGTATGGTCTGCATATTGCACAGGCCTGTAAATCTGCAACACTAATGAAATGTATTTTTTGCCTGCATATATTAGTTTAAACTTTGTTTGTACATTTATATATTTTTTCGTTTAATGGCCAGATGTAGCTGTCCCGCTAATGCCGTGGAATCGTATTTAAATGTGGGGAGGTACTGACCTTTTATAGGTCAGTATTTTCTACTCAAAAACCTCACGTCCTCCTTTTCCCCTCTTTTCGAGCAGTGGTTTGAATGTCACTGGAACCATTATATTGGCTGAAAAAAAATACATGTAGATCTGATATTGAGAAGCAACTCAATTATATGTTAGTTATGCTTCTGAAGTGTGATCGTCATTTTACCACTCATTACAATGAAGAAAAATGCAATTAGGTCCCCTTCTCCACCTGGATGTGAGCATTAACAGCTGTCCAGCGTCTGCTGAGAAAAGGATTCCCCCTTTACCAAATCACAACAGAGTATGAGAAATGATTAAAAATGCTAGGGGACTTGGATTTCTTAAAGGGAACGTGGTGAACACACAATCCTAAAAAGAATTGGCCGTTAAATAAGCTCTACAGAATATTAGTCAGTGAAGCCTCAGTTTAACAGGTATGAATATTCTGAGCATGAATCCTCTTACCATTCTCTAATGCAGTTAATTACCTGATTGATTGGCTGTGTAAATGCAAAACTGATGTATCTATTTAAACCTATGATGCTGTGTGTTTGGTACAGACAACAGGAGAGAAATATGGGTCAGAGGAAAATTTTATAATGGCACAGCTATGTGAGAGCCATATGCATGGCCATGTAGCCTATATGCAACCATGTCAATATGACAATAATAAGAATCATGTTTCTGCTTAGGAAGGAATAAGTGCATTCTTTTGTACTTTTATAGTTTTTGAATTCCGGAAGGCATATGCTAGCACGTGTCCTCCTTTTTTACTCGACAATTGGACCTTTTCCACTGGAGGACTGTTCAACTCGTGCAGGCACATCACAGGCACCCAATCAACATGGCGAATCAATATATTGATGAAACGTTCACAGAGAAACAAATACTGCACAAAATGGAGCCTAAATAAGTATTGTTTAAAAAAATCAGTATTGGAAACATGACATGTTAAACATATTGAAATTGTGGTGAAATTGAGACCCGCTAGTGGAGAAAATCAACGATGATTACTCTTCCTCCACCTATTATATCCAATTATAATGTAACCTAAATGTTTCACATGCTACATGTCCAGTCGTGCTGTGGATGCTACCTAACAACATACTATGCTGACATGAATGTCTAACTTCAAACAAATTAATTTACAAACCCCAATTCCAAAGAAGTTGGGACAGTATGTAAAATGCACATAAAAGCAGAAAGCAGCAATTTGTAAAATCTTTTTTACATATATTTAATTGAAAACAGTACTAAGAAAAGATATTTAATGTTTTACCTTATCTTGTTTTTCCATAGAGTTCAATAAAAAATGAGTCAGAAGAAACAACCCTTCAAGTGACCCATCCACTGCATATCTGGCAGCAGAGTGATGGTTTGAGGCTTGTTTGATACCTCAGAACCTTGATGACTTACAGCCATTTAGCCAACCATGGGTTCCATACTATTCCTGTGTAATTTACAGCTTAATCTAGTCCCACCCCCAAATTCCCATAGAGATCCATTCTAATGCATAGATGTTCTAGTAATCACTTGTAAAAGTAACTGAAAATAAGATATCAAGAGTCTTTTGATATCCTTCTATACCCAGTTATGATAGCATCACCTGTTTACCTGTGGAATGTTCCAAACAGGAACAGTTTGTTTCCGGTCTTTTATTGCCCCTGTCACAACTTTTTTGGAACGTGTTGCAGGCATCAAATTAGGAATTAGTGTATATTTACAAAAATATTTTATAAGTTTATAAGGTAAAACAATTTTTTTTGTTTTCAATTAAATATATCCAAAAGCGAATTTACAAATCACTGCTTTCTGCTTTTATGTACATTTTATATACTGTCCCAACTTTTTGGGAATTGGGGTTTGTACATCAGAGTTGTCATAAGGAGATTGAGTGGAATCTCATTCTGAATAGAATAGAATAGAGTTCCAGGGGTAACCTCAGTAAGTACTTTATTATTTATTTTTGATTGAAAAATATCATGCAACCATGTACTTCTGCCATAATGAGGTAGGGGATTTATTGTGAAGCCTTTTCTGATGGTGGTCATCAGGGCCTTCCAGTCAATGTCATGCAGTAGTTGAACTGAATGAGAGATGCCATTCTTTCTTGCCAAGAAAGAGTCCTGAACACCTGCTGGCCTTTTCCGACCTAATCAGATATGTGAAGTACACTGTATATGGCTAGCATTGACTTGTATATCTGCGTGTGGTATAGAATTTGAAATTCCACACACGGAATTCAACTGAAGCATACAACTGTTTTATGGTTAAACATTCTTTTTTTTGAAGTTATCAGTTATATAAACAAACATTTGGATGTGAAAGATAGATTTAAAAAAAAAAAAATTCATTCAATACTAGTGCTATTAGTATTCATTTTATTATTCTTGTTTTTTTTTTCATGCTGAATCAGTGGGAGCACGCATTGTGCAGGTTACCTGAATGATGCTAAAATGCTAATTTTAGCCTGCGAATATGCAATTGAATCTCCGGTTGTCTGCTTGATGAACTGCAGCCCTTATTAACCCAGCATTGAACTCATAGTACTACAGTACCTACAGTACAGTATAGTAGCACTTTCACTGGCCTTAGAGTCATGAAGGCAGCACAACCAGATGAAACAGCAGAATCTAATACATCCATAGCATGCATATCTCTGGGAAATAGTTATCTTTGTTGTTTAAAAGGGTGGCCATAATAAAATCCATACTCTGGAGGCCTCTCTATTTCCTTCCATCCAAAAAAAAGCTAACTAGCACATGTATAGCTGAACATCCGGTGACATTATAGTCCTAGCGAGAATATTAAGTATGCCATTAGGTAGGTTTGTGTCAAAACGTATTGTCATAGGTAGGGACGGGCCATTTACCTTCACATACACTGTGGGATAAACACCATAAAGTGCATCCATGAGTGATCTGCAAACCTCAAATGAAGCATATGCACAGTTATGAGGGCTTCTTAAATCATAAATTTGGTTTGAAATTTGTTTACAGAGGACATCAATTGATATACTACCAGTTTGTTGTACCAAACAATGCTGCTGCCGATTCCCCATCATAACTTGACATTGTGAAAATTCAATGAAAATACATGACACATCAGAATAAAATATTTTGACACGTTTTACATTACTGTCTAGACAAAGCCATGGAGTTATAGTCATTTACTTGATAACTGCTTTATTTGGGATTCCCATTGGAAGTTCACTCTGGCAATGTTAGCCAGCTTGTAGGCTGGCTGCTTTAACAAGTGTTTCACATCAAGTTTGAAGCCATTTGTAAAATTAATTGAAGTCTCTTTGTTAGTCTACTTGCTGCTGAAGGCTAGCCAGAGGTATATATGTATTCATATGCTCCGTTTGCTTGGTTTTAACATGAAATGCCCATGCAAAATACAGAACAACAACTAGCAATATCTATTTATACATTTTGCAACACTTATCAAAGCATTGTCAGTATTGAATTTGGCCATGGAAAAAATGTATCCACAAGTCCAAATAATCTGTGTATATCTGCAAATTGTGTTGTGTAAAGAATACTGTTATCAGAAAATAAGAATAATAAAAAGAAATAATTACTCCAGATTGTATTTTTGGATGGCAAGTGGCAAAATAAACAATCAAGCAAATAAAATGAAGTAGAACGAGAGTAATGATTAGTTTTAAGGTAAAGTTTCTGCCATCTCTGTTTCTGGCTCAGCACTTGCCACTGGGAGAAACACATTGAATATTGCACTTATGGTGAAGTTACCATTTAAGGGCAGAAGACATATTCCCCACAGTTCTGCTGAAATTAATTTAATATCTGTGCTTTTTAAAGTGAAATAGTGCCTTAAAGCCCTTTTTCTTCAATGGCACTCAATGGAGGCATATCAATGCATACAATTTAGCCCATATGTTCAATCATCTTTGTTGCTTTAGGGTTACCAGAGAGATGAGGTGTTCCAGCCTGTACAGTGGGCACAATAGGCCAATTTTCTTGTTCCACGTGGACAGGGCCAAGTGCACCAGCATGACTGTGGCTGCTGGACACAGGGCTTCTGGGGCTGGCTTACATCAAGTGAAAGCATTCCCATGGAGAGGGGACAGAGATTCACTGCTGCACTGAGCTCTATGGCATGTTGTGGCAACACAACTCAAGTACTTTACTCTATGGCAGAACCTAAATAGTTGGGGTATCCTTGCTCTATTTTGTATAAAACACAGACATCATTATTATTCCATGGAAGTTAATTAGCTGCTCAATTAATTGTTAAGGTCATTTGAAACTGTGAAACTAATCAAGATTAATCAAGACATATGCCTTGAATTTGTTTGAGCAGGTATGAACTCATATAATGAAAGATAGGATACATGCAAACCCTTTGTATGTTCAATTGGTTAAGAATCAGTAGGCGTGGCTCCAGATTACCCTGATTTTTTATTTCACGGCTTTATAGCACTGAAATTGTTAGTGTATTGGTAAAAATAGACTGAGGAATGACAAAGCCATGCTGAGCCATGAGACCACTCTAGTGTATTCTCTACAATGGTACTAAGATTTAAGATAAAAATCAGTGCATGACCTGTTAGGTTTGGCTAGCGCTAAAAACCTCTAGTGGCGCTAGATATATTTGATTAGTGTCTAGTACGATGCACCTGGTAACATGGGTAGGGGAATGCATTGTTCTCATACAGTATATGGTTTGTTCTTCCCCCACAAATTAGAGAAGAACATTCATGTCTGATTTACACTTCCTGGCAATCTTGATGAGACAGTAAAGCTGTGTCTGCAAAGCTCCATCTGCCTGTGAAATGAATGCCACATGTGCATGTCTGATGTAGCACACCTGGCTATCCAGACAAGGGAGCTTGCGTCAGTAAAAAGTTGTGCTGTTGTTAATGGAACTGAACGCCAGGAGATGCTTTTTGACAAACATAAAAATACTCAAGTCCCCAACGAAGGGAGCTGGTTGTACTTGTTCTTGCACAGAGACATGTCCTTCTTTAGTGACAGCGTGTGCTGATTTTTATTTGGTTACAGAGATGTACATGAACAGATATACTTGCGCATTTGGCACAATACATCAAGCTGAGGGAGATAGATAGAGAGCGTAAAAATATGAACGGTATATTATAAACGGTAGCAGAAACGTGCTGGGATGCAAGTGGAATTGCAAATTTCATCCTGCGCACACAGTCTGGGAGAGGGAATCGGGGAAATATGGGGCCACACCTACTGGCCACATGCACCTGGGTTGCATCAACCCATGGATTGAAAAATGTTTATTTTCTTAGTAGGTGCCTGGGACAGCACAAGGCGTAGAACCAGACGCAGAATGGGAGACAAAAGTCAAGATCTGTCAATTGCTGAAAAGCTTCATTTTGGTTTAGTTTGTTTTTTTCCATGATGTTGTAGCTGAGACCCCACAGGGGAGAATACTGAAGTTTTTATATTATTTTGCTACCCTTTGCCATCTTGTGTCAGACTGTCCTTAATATGCCAGTCTGAACCAGTTCAGTTGTGTCTCCCTGGATCTGACTATTTCATTACTCTCAGGGTTTCACTCAGCATATGACATTGACAGAAAACATATTTCAATGGGTACTATACTTTGCAGGGTGTGGCTTAAGGAGCATAAATTGTAAGTAAAACAAATAAGCAAACATTTTAATGCAATTCAGATAAAACATAAGCAAATAAACAATTTCAGAGGAAGAAAAAATTTATTTTACATCACAGTGTATCTGGCATTACGTGTGAAATTTAAATAATTATGGGAAATGTAAAGGCTAAGCTGACTAGGTTATATATTTTGGAAGTAAAAATAGGTAGTACGTGACTGTACAGTTGTAATTGAAAGACAGGCCTTTCCACCACAAGGGAGTTTAAGAACAGAAAGAGTAAGAATATTGCAACCGAAGAATAAAAAAGATGAAGTGGTAGCCTGCCAGGAGAACCTGGAGGATGAGAGAGTGCCAGGAGAAACAATAGTTTGAAGACAAAGAGGAACCGTGCAGTTAACATGGCCATAAGGAAAAATAAGGGCTTTGAAGTGAAATCCAACAGCAGTGGGGAGCAAATAGAGGGAACTCAGACATGGAGTAACTTGAGAGAAGACAGGAGAGATGAGACAAGCCAAGCAGAATTCAGTGTTAGTTGAAGAATTGCTGGTGTTTTCTCTCTAGGGAGGCCTAACTGGATGGATGCTTTATCTGCTCTCTCATGAATGATGCTGATGTACCTCAAAGAAGACTGCCAGCAGCTGTGTGATCAGTCTTTTAAATCACAGTGCGCACACACACACACACACACACACAAAATACAACTTTAACTGGCACTAGTCTTTATAAATAACTTTCCGATGTGGTGAAACCTCTGAGGTTATGCTGGTACAGTATTCTTTTTATGGTAGTCTTTGACATCCACTACAATGGTCTTCCATGGTCTTCCAGGTCGTTTGCTATTGCTGAGCTCACCAGTACGTTCTTGCTTTTTAGCAATGTACCAGATTTAACAGTTGATTTTGACACACCCACTGTTTTGGCTATGTCTCTCATCGATTTATTCGGTCTCAACAACCTTTTTTCAGCCTCATGATGGTCTGTTTGTGCAGGGATAAGATTAAAGATTTGTTTTTCCTCACAATTAAAATATATAACAACTATATAATTTTTCAAACGCACACGCACACACATTTTTTCCTCTCCAGCAATGAATTACATAAAAGTAGGACCATTAAGAGCAGGCATCATTCATTGAAAAAACCATGATAGAGTGGTGCCATGTGGCCCTTGAGAAAAAGCAGTCATTAGAAAGGCATTTGAGAAAAAAAGCAAAGATTTTAAGACTAACATGGAAAAACACCCAGGGAGGTAGTTCATGGATGTTTATTATCTAAGGATCTGTTATTTCCTTTGAGATAGATGGCTTGTTAACTGCATTTTGCCACATTGATTTAAGATCAGTGTGATAAAATGAAAGATACAGGGGCAACGCGGTGCTGCAGCGGTCTATGGCGCATACTTTGTCTGTGCGGTTGAGCTCCTAGGATCGGGGGGAATTGAATAAGAATGGGGTTCAATTGGCTACCAAATTTAGAGAAAAAGGGAAAAACCAAAAAATTTATTTAAGATACAGATCTCTCTCAGAGCACATACACACCAACTATTACAAAAGGCTAGAAAAACCATTAACAGGACAAAACGTTTTTAATTTATGTAAGGAGGTTTTTAATTAAATTTTTAATTTATGTTTTATTCTTAGCAGAAATTATTTCTCTGACAATTACATCAACCATTCCACATTGTTCCTGCCAAATGGTTGACTTTTTGAGCAAGTGCTGGTTTGGATATTATTTGTGGGAAAACAGAAGTTGCTGTTGGAAGGGGTGTTTGTTGGCCAGTAGGGGATGGTTTTCCCTCTGGACCAAAGAAACCCAATGCCTCTGCTGTCGGAGGCACAGTGAAAGTGCTGTCATTAAAGATCCCATGGCATTTATTACAGAGAACTTTAGGTTATACCATTTCCTGGCAAATTCTCACCCTGACTCTCTCACCCTGCCAAGTAATCATCCCCCCATTTAATTGGCCAAATAGATTTTGGACTCCATCTCAAATTATTTGTGGTGGCCATTTTGTTGCAAAATGGCTGCTATGCATCACTGAGGTTGATGCTACAAATTTGTGGTAGCGGTGGTGAGTTTTCTTTTTTTCTTCATTGTAACGTGCATTGCGATCATGAAAAGAACAACATAAACACAATCCATTAATAGAATACAATTTTACCCCAAACATAAAATTTCAGGATTGTTAGACATCCAGTGGTCCACTATAATCCAATTTTTAAGGATACCACCATTTCAAACATGATGCAAAAATGGAATGCAACAACAGCCATACAACACATCCTTGTACATTTATTATAGGTTACGTGCACTCCGTTCTGATGCACCTGTGCTTTGTTCATTGTAAAATGAACCAAAAGGATTGAAAAGAGCAAGTGTGCAGGAAAAAAGATGGGCAGCCTCATATATTGAAAAACAAATAAAAACAAATGTAAATAGATACATAAGGTAAGCTTATGTATCATGTATGTTTGGAATAATCCATGAGAAACTGCGTTAAAGGGCTTTCACGCACGACGTGGAGGCGAAGAAACACCCGATTTGAAGTGGAGTGTAGTTGCCTGCGAGGAGTGTTCAAACCCTTTAAGGTGTGGATTATTCCACTGATACCATGGTCATTGGCCAAAGATAAAAAATATAAGAAGGGGTTGTTAATATTTTGGGGCAATTCACCTTCAAAATATAAACTTTTTTGCCGGCACTAACTATATAAGCTATACTTTTTGCAGCCTACAAGGCGGTGCCTGCCTTACAGTAGTCACTGAGGGAAAGAAAGTACCTTCTGCCAGCAGAATAACCTTAGCTCGGCTACAATAACATTTTGTCATTGGCGTGAAGTTAATGCAATATGTGACTAGCTAACCTGAAAAATAAGAGCATTCCCTCATTTTGTTGAACGTTTTGGAACATAACCTTAAAAGCAAGTATATATATAAAAAATAATTTGTATGCTCGTTGAAGTGGATTTTGAGGTTATTCAATAGAGGTTAGCCTATTTGATAAATAGTAATAGAAACATATAGGACACTCAGAAAAAAGGTACTTATTAGTAGCCACATAGAACATTATTTTACTTTCACGGTACATTTGGGAAATGTATTCCTTACAAAAGAAAAATGTACCTCCACTGTACGGTTATTTCTGAGAGTGTAGGGGATGAACACTGTCACCACAGATATTCTTTGAACACGGATCAGCCAAGATAGCAGAAGACCACAACAATTGCTATTTGTTCAAGTTCTGTTTGGCTGGCTGTATTAACTGTAACTAACTCTAGAGCTAGGTGTTATCAAGAAAATGGTCAAAAAGGCATCTGTTGCATCTACTGGCTAAACTAGTTCACAAACAATAGTCCTCTAAATTGGTCTTATTTGCATGTCTGTTTATTGTCAAAATAACAGATTTATTTATTCATTAATTCATTGGTATTTTCTTAAGTAACATAACCCTGTAATTTGCCAATAGTCCTAGCAAGTTGACATTTTAAATGTCATGGAATGTGAAAATAGCATTTAAATGAATAATACAAATTTAAAATCTGTGTTCTTATTATGCCCTCCGTGCTCTCCCAGTCCACTTTCTTATTGTTTTCCGTGTTTTCCCCTTCCCTTCCGTCTCACATCATGTTTTTACATTTCCCTGTTTGTCTTCCGTGTTGTGCAGGCTGGGCGTGGTTCTCCTCCTTGTTTCCTCATTTCCCTTCTCATTCTCCCCAGCCTATTACCTACCTTCCCCGCTTGCATCCTCCAATTACCGTTCAATCATTCTCGCATACGTGCACGCTGCACTCACTTATTGACTCATTTACTTCACTATATATTCCCTCTTTGTTTGTTGTCTCATCGCCAGTTCGTTATGCCTTGTCGCTACGTTTGTCATGTCTTTGTTCCTAGAACTCGGCCATGTCTTGTCTTGCCTCGTTTTGCTAGCCATGTCATTTACCTTTCTAGTTTGCCGGCCAGCCTGCATTCCCTGCCCCGCTCCAAGCCACGCTACCCTGCTTCCTGCATCTGCTCTGCCCCTGCAACACCCAACCCAGGATTCAGTCACCATCCAGCACCTTTCCTGCTTCCCTTACCTGCTCTGCCCTCCGGTTCTGCCCAACCCAGGATTCAGTCCCTTGCCCGTACTCTGCCTTGTGCGCTTGCCTAAATAAATGCTCCCGGTGAGCTTATTGTGAGTTCTATCTCGGAGTCGTGCATCTGAGTCCAGTTCTGGTCGCGGACCTTAACAGTTCTGATGTTACAGTTTCAGAAGAGCATGCCATTGAATAAAAAAATATTCTCCTCATATTCACTGCTCTGTTTACTGTACAGCAATGGGGTCAAAAAAGGCACAAATACATACATCCCAATTTCCCAATGTTAAAGGGGGAAAATGATAACAGCATTTCTCACCCAAGCACAACAACCATTACAACTGCTGCAAGCTTTTATCAGAAGACTGCAAAGCAGCAGCATGTAGTTGCTCCGGTCAGTGACCAGTTCACCTAAACAGTCCTTTCAAAGAGAATTAGGAAATGCACTTGGTTGACTGTATCCAGTTTAGCAATAGTAATACAACATAAAACCAATTTCCCCTGCACTACAGGTGAACAGACTTTTCAAGTGAAATGACCTGATTTTTCTTATTTCCCTCATACACATCAAAAAACCCCAATGACATCTTCAACATAGTTGTGGCAACAGGAAATGAGCAGCAGCATAAGTACTTTTAAAGTTTTCTCAGTAGAGTTTTGGTTGTCTAAGGTGGCACTGGCTTTTAGAGACACTGAAATCCTTATAAGAGTGATTACATAACACTAGCATTGATTACATTGAGGATGAAGTTGCAAAATTGATCTTTTATGTAGTGATGTCTAAAAAAAAAATCCATCGGCCCCTGGGCTACACTCATTCTACATCCCCCCCAACATACACAGTGCTAAATACAATATCAGATACTCACATCATCACTGACTGCGCCAGAAAAAGAACAGAAAAATAAGAAGACATCTGAAAGAACCATAGAAGTCCAGTGCACAGCACGTTATGCCAGAGCTCAAAACCTCTATCTTGACGAGCAGCCACAACATTTTGAGAGAGAGAGATAGAGAGAAAAGGGAACGCGCAGGGGGCGGAAGAGAAGAATACTGACTAAGAGGACTAGGATTGGTGGCAATGAATAATTTTCAGTGACTGTTTTTGGCTCTGGAATGGAAGGCCAGTGTGAATCTATGTATGTGTTCTGTCGTGTGGCTGCTGTTGAAGGTTTTGAGTTGTATCAGGATGGCTGTATGGGCTTGTGTGATTAGCAACACCTCTTGGGTTGTGACATGGCATTTGGGATTTAGAAAAAAAGGTTTATTGAACCCCTTTGTGCAAATGCCTAGTGACCATGCCGCCGGCACCAAGATTTCGCTCAACTGAGACATTCGTTGCTCCTGCAGCCAAACTATTAGTGGAAATCGCAAACTCTGTGTTAACTTTATTAGTAGACGATTTGTGAGTTTGACGTTTCTGCTGCCAGAAATAGAGTAGATATGTATGGATAACTTGAAAGGTTTCTTCTCCTGACTTATTTTCAATAGGAAAATTTGTCAGGAGAAACAACCCTTAAAGTGATCCATCCATATCTACTGCATATCTGGCAGCAGAGTTGGTTTGAGGCTCATTTGATACCTCAGACCCTTGATGACTTACAGCCATTTCACCAACCATGTATTCCATACTATTCCAGTGTAATTTACAACAAAATTTAGTCCCACCCCCTAATTACCATAGAGATCCATTCAAATGCAGAGAGGTTATAGTAGCGCTTGTAGGAGTACCAGAAAATAAGATATCAAGAGTCTTTTGAAATTTTTGGCATGCAAAGGATATGTGACCAAATATTTAAAATGATTACTTTATTCTACATTACGTTAAACTGTCCAATATTCGTTGATGCCCGCAAATGGAGGGGGACTAGGTACTAAAGATTCTATCATTTCTAAACGGTTCATCCGATATATATATATCCAATAAAATACCCTCAAATTAAAGCTGACAGTCTGCAATTTAACATCATTGTCATTGTATCTTTTCAAACTCAAAGAGTACAGAACCAAAATAACAAAAAATGTGTCACTGTCCAATTAATTATGGTGCTCACTGTATATCAAAAGGAATAGTTAGCTAACATTTTGTCAAGTAAAACATGCCTTGGAAATGGTTTTGTCATATTGTATTGCGGTTTGTTACAGTAAAAAAAAAAAACTATGAGTACCATGATCCACAGAGGTACTCATGTGTACTCACCCACAGAGGTACAACATAGTTTTCAATTAGCAAGCAAAATGAGTGAATAGGCCCTTTATATATCATACCCTTACTTTTTATATAATATATATATCAGTCACATTTGTAAAACCATCTCTGGCTGCAGTAATAATGATCAATTTGGGAGTGTTCGTGTTACCATGTGTAGCCTCCAAGGTGCAAGCAGCCAGCAACTGCTTCATATTTTACTGTATGCATCAGAGCCAATTGGCCTGTGCTGTTATTCCATCTGAGGACTGCTCTTGTTGATTAGTTGGCACAGGGAGACTGCAGGCACCTTATCACTCAGAGGAGTCTGTCTTGTACGATGAAGCAGGGAAATGCCTGCAGACTAGAGTGGCTCCCCTTGGGGAAATGATCAGGATTCAATTCTGAACTGTGGGGTGCATCATAGTTTGTGATTTATTTAGATGTGTGTCCTGAATACTTATAATAAAGTACATTTTAGGCAAAAAAAATAAAATAAATAACTCTTCCAAAAGTGAGAGATGGCCCCTTTACTGGGTTTAACCCCTTTTCCAAAAGTGAGAGATGGCCCCTTTACTGGGTTTAACCCCTTTTCCAAAAGTGAGAGATGGCCCCTTTACTGGGTTTAACCCCTTTTCCAAAAGTGAGAGATGGCCCCTTTACCGGGTTTAAGCCCTTTTCCAAAAGTGAGAGATGGCCCCTTTACCGGGTTTAACCCCTTTTCCAAAAGTGAGAGATGGCCCCTTTACCGGGTTTAACCCCTTTTCTCAGAGGATTCATTTTATACATTTTCGTCTGTTTTGTACCTTTCTGTTTAAAGCTTTATTAACTCCAGAAGTCAATGTTACACAAACACCAGTGATGACGTAAATAAAAAAAGACCCATGTACCATTTATTATCTTGCCTTAAATTAATTAATTTCCATAATTCATATGTAAATTATGGGCAGTGAATACACAACCCCCGGTCAAAAAAAAGGTCCATCACTGTAGTTTACAGTGAACCCGAGAGTCAAATATATGAATAAGGTAAAACGTGTCTGCGTACAAAATGATAGAAACTGATAAGTATTAGTTCGGCGTACCATGGTGTCCATAAATCTATCCAAAATGGATAATTGTGCATCACATCACAGTAATTCAGGAGATCCTCAAAAACAGATATCTTTCAACAGATAAACTATTTTGACTCGTTGGAACTAAATTTGCATCTATATCATTAGATCATTTCCATTTTCCAACTTTTGCAAAAGATTAGGGGAATGGTTATTTCCAACTTTTGCAAAAGATTAGGGGAATTGTTATAGGTGTCCATAATCCTACCCAAACCCATGAAAACTTATGCAAAACTATCCAAACATGAACACTGCTTTATTGTCTATTTGAAGCACATTATTATGTCCTATGATGAGGCAATTAATGAGGACAATGCCTTAGATAATCAATCTATTTGTCTCAATTTAGTTTCCAGTGCCAGAAATGCCACACAGCCCCATTCTGGTCATAACAGGTATTTTATTCCCTGCAGAAATTACCACAATGACCACAAACCCTCAGTCTTTAAGAACATTAAATTATGTACCTTTGACCTCATGTAAACACACAGAATTAAGATACAACTTCACACATACACAAAATAAAGCCCTGAACTCTGAGTATTTTATTTTTTTCTCCTTATTCTTTTTTAAATATGAAAAAATACATAATCTTATCTCAGGTTCAAGCTTGGATTTAGCTTTAAGCCCTGATCCTTTTTCATTCTTCCACCTGCCTAATTATTTAGGCATGACTTCCCCATTATTATGTAACTTGTAAACACTGATAACTACTCTCTCTATTGAAATATAACGATAATACTTAAAGGAGTGGCCACAGATTTTGATAGCCCTCATCAACAGGTACTTACTTCTTGCCAGTAGCTATTCCACAATTCATTGCATATGAACGCTTGAAGAAAAATGGCTGCCTGCTGTCTCTTTTGTCAGCCCCCAAACTAATTTGCATCTGAATCTTGGAGGACTGGTGGAATGTCCCAATACCCTCCCCCTATCTATCATCGCTACATCACTGAGAGGTGGTTTGCTCATTGGGAAGATATTGTGGCTACATTGCTTACTGCTGCTCTGCTATAGAATAAGATTTCAGTCTAAAAAATAAAAAAAAACATTGTATTCTGTATCAAACAAACCGATAGTTTGCACAGGCATAGAAAAAATTGCAATATTTTCCCTTTTTGTTCCAAAACCAAGAGTTTTACTTTTTAAAATTCTTTGCAATATGTATTTCTTCACTCTCTATCAGAAATGTTCTTCTTGATGCTTTTAATACAAATTGGTCAAATCTGAAACATGTTGTAGCAAGCTCAGAGCTCAGGGGTGGTGCCAGAATTTTTTTCTTTCTGGTGCTACGCGGGCTTAATTATTCAGTGGTGATGCTCTGGAATTTTTTGTAAATACAAATGCAGTAGTAAATGTAGTAAATGTGTATGCAAGGCTAGATGTGGCATTCAAAATAGTTTCAAGCTTTATACTACAAACACTTTTGTTGATTCAAATATACACATAATAGATACTATCCAATAGCCTATATGAGTGGAGTCTGAGCAAGCTTCAACAGGCTGCACACCAGAGCAATATAAACATAAACAAACCAAACGAGCCCAGCATGCACCAATTCAGCAAGCAGTGTTAAAAGCGTGCTTTTCAAAAAAATAAAAATAGGCTATTGTGCAGCCGTTTGGCGCATTAAGGACAAACTGGACGCGGACAACTCAAATCCTTTTGGTAGTTTTATCAAAAATGGATCAGGTTATTTAACCTGGAACAGAAAATACAAACATACATCAGCATTAAGCCTAACTCTACGCACAAACTAATAATTATACACAATCGCACAGAATCACATACCGTGGCATCCAGCTCGTCTTCCATCACACACAAATCACACGCTCACGGCTCTTCCTGTTTATGCATTTACCCAATTACAGCCCAGATATCCCTACGCTCTGCCCATAAACTAGTCCCAACTAAATCCCAATCAAAAAATGTACACAACCAACTCAGAATAAACCTCACATCTGCAACAATATTAGTCTACACAATTGACTATGTACAAACTTCTCGTCCCATTCCTAGCCTGAACAGCACACCTCCCACCTGGCCGGCCCTAGCTACCTGTCTAGGGAGGCCACAAACACTCATCAGTCTGTCCAGCCTGACTTTCTTGCCCCGGTAGGGACGTTCAGCCCTCCTGAGGGCAGGCAAAGTGATCCCCACACTGCCTCCCACCATGCCTTGACCGAGGTCTCGGGCTCCAGAGTGGCCTCGCGTTGCTCCTCTTGGGACAAGAACACTCCGCTTTAGGCACTCCTATGTCCCTAGTGAGTCAGCTTTCTTTGCCAACCCTCCACCAGTATCACAAGATCTTCGCTTGATCTCTTGTTCCTCGACGGGGAGGAGGACCACTATCCTCCTAACGTCCCGGTGGAGGACAACTCCGGGCGGCTTTCGAGAGCTCTTCTTCTGTCTTGCCACGCCTTCAGGAGAGGCAGGGCGGCCAGGAGCTGTCCTGACCTGGACGTCCCTGACGACCCCTGCTGGATCCGACGCCGCCTGGATGACCCGGCCAAGCTTGTACTGACCTCTTAGCACATTCTGGTCAGCCAGCCAAACCAGGTCACCCACAGCAACGTTCCTCTCCCGGGTGTGCCACTTGGGGCGAGTGAACAGGTTTGGTCCCGCTAGCTGGGACCATCTCCTCCAAAACTCACTCACCGCCCCCTGGATGGCTCGAAACCGCTCGAGGGGGTAGTCCCACGTGAACCCCCCTGAGTCCCCCTTCGGCCCGGACCGCCCTAGCAGGAGGGAGTTAGGACTCAGGTACTCGATCATGTCTTCTTGGGCCTGGATTCTTGCCTCGATGGGTCTCTCATTGGCCAGGTTGGCAGCCAGATACAGGAGGGTCTGGAACTCCACCAGAGTGAAGGGCCCTTTCTTGTCGATGGCTCTCAAAGCCCTCTTCACTATTCTGACAGCAGCCTCTGCAGCCCCATTTCTGTGGGGGGAGTCTGCAGGATGAAACTTCCATGACCACTCCGTTCCGTGATTGGCAGCCTCCTCTTTCAGCTTGACTTTGTCCACCCTACTAAGAAAGCCATATAACTCCTCCAGGGCTGGCCTTGCTCCGACGAAGTTGGTGCCGGGGTCAGACCAGAGCCGGCGGGGGTGTCCACAGAGGGCCGTGAACCGCATGTACGTTGTTAAGAGCCCCTCTGTCGACTGATCTTCCACCACATCGGCATGCACTGCCCTCGATGCCATGCAGCAGAACACGACTCCCCACGCCTTCATCGACACTCTTCTTCTTTTCCCGTCCCTGACTTCAAACGGGCCAAAGAGGTCCAGCGAAGTGTAGGTAAAGGGGGCGGCTGGTGTGGGTCTCTCTGGAGGAAGGTCGCTCATGACCTGCTGACATCTCCTAGCTCTTTCCTTTCTGCAGAAGACACAACTATCCACAACCTTCTTTGCGACCCGCCTGCCCTGGAGCACCCAAGCCTTTTTCCTCATTCGGAGTAGTGTTCCAGCGACTCCTTCGTGGCTTCTCCCGTGAGCCTCACCGGCGAGAAGGGTGCTTACCCATGATCTGTGGGGTAAAACCGGAACCGCTGTTTCTTCACCGTCCCAGACCCGTACTCTCCCTCTGCATATCAGGAGTCCAGAGTCTTCGTGTTGGTATACCACCAGCCTGTTCACCGTTGTTACGGGGAGGGTCATATCCTTTTGGACAGCCAGGAAAAGGTCCCGGAGGGCATTTTCGCGTTCTTCCGGTGACAGCACAGCCTCTTCAGATTGCCCGTCTAGATGCGCCACTCTCTTTCCTACCCGGGTGGTGGCATGGCCCCTCTTCTCTAACCACCTCTGGGCGGCACGCCAAAACCAGGCAATAACTCGGCACAATTTTGAAAGGCTACTGAACCTCTCTGGGTCGACAAGGTCCGTAATAGCTGCGCGACTGGGTCTTCTCCCAGACCCACTTTCCGGCGGCTGGCTTTCTTTCGGAGCCTCCGGATCCCGCACGGGCCCGGTCCGGTCCACTCTGACTTCTCCAGTTTCTGCGGTTGCACTGTCTTGACCCCCGCCTACAGTCTTTCCTGCTTGGGCCCTGGTGAGAACCGCTGAGAAGGCCTTCCTCTGGAGCTTACTCACACTTTCTCTGGCATCAGCCGCCACTTCTGCAGCCGACTTCACAGGCCACTCTTCAAAAGGCTTCTCCAGGAACCATGGCCCTTTCTGCCACGCAGAGTCTTCACCCAGGTCCTCAGGAGCTGCACCTCTCGTCACGATGTCGGCCACGTTGTACTCGCCCGGAACCCACCACCACTCGGTTGGTGGCCCCGCCTTCTGAATTTCACCTATCCTGTTCGCGAAGAACGACTGATAGCCATAACTCTCCCGCTGGATGGCTCCTAGTACTGTCCGGCTGTCTACGAGGTGGATCCAGTGCTCAGCTTGCAGTCGACCATGCTTCTCCAGATACTTCCTCAGCCTGATGGCGAAGACCGCGCCGCAAACTTCAGCTCTCACAGCGTCTCCCTTCTGATCGAGTGGCGCCAGCTTGGCCTTAGACTCCACCAGCCTGACTTCAACTCCTTGCTGAGTCTCCCACCTCAGGTATAACACCGCTCCATAGGCGTTATCGCTCCCGTCTGAGAAAGTAATTCCCCATGGCCTGCCTTTCCAGCCGGACGGCATGAGACTCCTGTGAAACTTGACATGACCCAGTCTCACATACTCCTCAAATAGCTTTACGGCTTCTTCACGGAGACCAGCTGAGAGTGGGTCGTCCCATGTTTCTTTGGATGAGCTCCCGCCTCTTGTCTCCTGGAAAGCTTTCCTGACGAGGATGTTTCCCTTTTGTTTTGCCGGGGTGACCAGGCCAATTGGATCGTAAAGCCCAGCGACTTGGCTCAACAGCTCCCTCCTTGACAAGCCTTTGGGCGTACATTCCCGGACTTCTTCTTCCTTAAGGTTGAGGCCTGTCCTCATTTTTCCTTTCCTTTTGGAGAAGTTAACCGACGTCATCACGTAGAGCTGGTCGGCGTCCACGAGGTACCCAATACCTAGGGCCTTATTATCCTCATCCCTCAGCTGGTTGGGCAGCACCAGGGCCTTGGGTACCCCCTCTGGCCTCCCTCCTTCACAGGTTTCGGCTCGGTCTTCTCTCCTCCCACCTTGACCAGACCGGACCCATGGCTTGAGAGAGAAGCCCCCGGACCTCAAGATCTCCTCCACTCCCCTCGTGATGGCATCGAGCTCCTCCAGGTCGTCGTGGGAAGTCAGGATGTCGTCGACATAGCTGTCTTCCTCCAAGACGCGACGCTCCTCTTCCCTTGCGATGAACTGGGGTAGCCTCGCGGTCTCCCTCATGGCCAGTTGAGCAATGCACCCGGCTGGGAGATCACCAATGTTGACCCTGGTGATGGCGTACTCCTCAATCCTCCCTTCGGGATCGTCTCTCCAGAGAAATCTGTGGAGGTGCACTTCTCGCTCCTTCAGCCACACCGAGTTATACATTTTGGTGATGTCGCCTAGGGCTGCATGCTCTCCTGACCGGAACCGGAGGAGGACAGCTCTGATGGGGTTCAGCACGTCTGGGCCCTTTAACAGAAGGTCGTTCATGCTGATACCCTTGAACGTTTGGCTACTGTTCCACACCAGCCGGACGGGTGTCGTTACTGAGTGGGGGTTGGGAGCGACCAGGTGGCTCACGTACCACACCGGACCCCTCCACTCTTGGATCATCTCCGGTGTGAGCCTCACAGCCGCACCCCTCCTGACCATCTCATGGACTTGCTCTCCGTAGGCAGCCCGCCACTCCGGCTGGTTTAGGAGGCGCTTCTCCGTCTTCAGGAAAGTCGCCTCTACACCCCTTCTGTTGTTCGGGAGAGTGACCGGATCCTCCGTCCAAGGGTAGCCAGCGTCCCAATGTGGAGCATCGCTGTGGTGGTTGCCCGTGACATAGAAGAGACCCTCCTTTATCTTCTCCAGCTCCGTTTCCTCCGCCAGAGTCATCTCCTTTCCACCCGGCTGGCACCCTCCACATCGACACCCCCCGCATTTGGGTTCACAGGCTGCGCCAATGCTCTCCCACTTCCACCATTCGAGGACATCCCTGTTGGTCGCCGTCATACTCCTGACCCCTGAGTCGCCCTCCTGCCTCAGACCACTTCCCTCGGTCTCCTTGAAGCACCCGGCGCTTTTGACGATCTCCTCGTACCTGGCCACCACTGTCCTCATCGACCGGGCGAAGTGCGTCTTGGACTCGTAGGTCGCCACTTCCACACCCTCAAACAAATCGGGGTGCGCCCCACCCACGGTTTTCCCAAGTGGGCCCTCCCACAGGACAAGGTCTCCTACCATCTTCACGGGCCGGGGGACGAGCCTCCCCTCCCTGTGACTGATGAGGAGCTCAATTATTTTCGGCCGGACTAACTCCTTAGTCTTGACCTCAGGGAAGAATTTTCTCAGCTGCTGCGGTTTGACAGCCCGATGCACCTTAGCTATGTCATCCAAGCCGTAGCAGACCAGCTGGTGGGCTTGATTACCTTCCGGAGTTCTGATCCTCACCTTCAGTAGGTACCTTCTGGTGTTGGCCGTCACGGTCATCCCTCCCACTCCCTGCACGACCAAGGTGATCTTCTCACTCTTCAGCCTGAGCCTACTAGCAGCCGCGTGGGTGATATAGTTGGTGTCTGATGCTAGGTCTATCAAAGCACCGATTCGTTGCCCGTCGTTAGCACTGACCTCCAACAACATCATGATGACCGGATGTTCCTTAACTCCGTTTACTTCTAGGAGCTTCCCTCCACTTGCCTCAGTACAGCTCGTAACTGCTGCTTTATTTGTGAAGACTCTCCTAGCCTGCTGTGCCACCTCTGGAGAAAGCTGGGACAAGAACTGCTCCTGCTCGACCGTCAAGCTCCCCGCTCTCCCACTGCTGCTACCAGGCCTCTCTCTCTCATCTCTACCGTCCTTCCCAGCATCTCTTCTGGGGCAGAGAAGGTAGTGGTGGTCCGAGGACGCCCCCTTTTGGCAGCTTTTCTTGTTGCAGAGGAATTTATCGCTGCATTCCCCATTGGTGCCATGTGACTCGAGGCACAGCTGGCAGGCTCTTGACTTCTTCGCCGTGGCCTTTCTTGCAGCCAAGTCGAGGCCTCTGAACTTCTTGCAGGAGAATAGTCTACTCCTGTGCTTCTTGTCACCGCACACAATGCACTCATCTTCAGTGCTGCCTCTCTCGGCAGCTCTTGTGGAAGCAAACCTCTTCTCAGTCTTCTTCTCAGGTGCTTCTGTGATTTCCATTTGATCCAGCTGCTCGAGGATTCTTTCTTGCTTTTGCAGGAAGTCCAAGAGAGCGTCAAAATGGTTCTCTGGTGTGACATCATTTTTGGGGTCCTCTTTAAAGGTAAGCCACTTCTCTTTTAAAGTGAACGGCAGCCTTGTCTCTATCGCTCCGGTCACCATTGGGTTCTTGATAGCGCCCACGTTGTCAAGGTCTATAAGATCTGCTAGAGCCTTTTCAACGATTCTGATGAGGTCAATCACTTTCCTGAATTGGTGCCCCTTTACTGGAGGAATCTTCTGCAGCTCCGCTACAATCTGGTTGGTGATTGAGTTTTTGTTTCCAAAGCGGTTTTGCATCACTCTGAAGACGTCCTCAGCAGTGTTGTGGCTTGTGAGCCTGAGATCTTTGACTATCTTCTCCTCTATACTCTCTAGAAGATGAAACTTTTTCACTTCAGGTGAACCGGAGGGATCTCCTTGTCTCTGGAGGCTCTCCCAATCTTTTTTCCAGCGGTAGAACTCTCTCATACTACCGCTGAATTTAGGGAGACTCGTAGGCTTGAGCTTTACTTTTGGAACGGCTCCCAGGGCTGCTCCTCTAGTCTGGGCGCCTGCCCCATCAGTAGCGCGCGCCTCCTCCAAAGCCTTCTGTTGGGCTTTAACAAGCTCTGCCCGTGCCTCGGTCTCCACCTGTTGCGCCAGGATCAGCTGGGCGCGCTGAGCGCGTTCTTCATCTTCAGCCTTGAAGCGTTCGTTCTCCACTTTGATGCGCTGCGCGTGCTCCACTTCCTCAGCCTTTACACGGCGAGCGTGATCTTCGTCCTCGACCTTTGCTCTGCGGGCGTGTTCCTCTTCCTCAGTTGCTTTTCGAGCTCTGCCGATTTCAGCTTCTCTGTTCCGCCTGAGTTTGTTTTTTGAGGACATTAGCTTCTGCACCCGCCTTTCCGTGTCTTCTACAGCAGCGACAGGGGCCCATTCTCTCCAAGCTGAGAGCACTTTCTCCGCTTCTGTAGCAAGCTCCTCCAGGTGGGCCAGCTGTCTTTCATGGCAGTCAAGGTCCAACTGGTCCAGCGGGACGCCCTCCATCTCCCCTTTGGCTTGCTCGGCTTCTCCGATGGCGAACAGTGCTCTCTTCTCACCATATCTTGACCACAGATGGGATTTCACAAGATCACCGACCTCAGAGAGTTTAGTCATACATTCTTCGCTCACCTTCTCAATATCTTTAGCCTGTTGTTCTGATATTCCGGTGGTCTTCTTCCGCTTCTGCGAGCAGTCCCTCTTCATAGCTACTATTAGCTGCTAGGAGATTCTCAGCGTCGGCAGAGAAGGTCTTCCAATGGTCCTTTAGTTCACTTTCGACCAAGGTAGGAACGAGGCGGAGCATGAAGGCAAACTTCTTGTTGAAGCTGGATTTAGCTGAACCTCGCTCCTTCTTCAGTTGAGCCACAGACTTTTCCTCAGTAGACATTTTTGTCTCTCTCTTTTTCTTCAATAGATAAGAAGTCCTTTTAACTTGACTACTGCTCGTTTTGTTGTTGTTTTAATTTTATTTATTTTTTGAGCAGCGTTTTAACCAAAGACCGGCTGTGATTTCCCGGGTGTATTTGATTTATACCCCTTGTGTTGCCATTAAGGCAAAATGTTTAAGGGACTTTTAATTTGACAAGCTGTAAATGTTTAAGGGACTTTTATTTTGACGAGCTGTAGATTTGTTCCAGGAGTTTTGCGGTTAGAACAGCCCCTTACTTTACACAGTTCAATCGGCCACTTCGGTTAGCTATCAGATCAGGGACACACGTTGCAGTTCCCTTGTAGCTAGCTAGTTCTCACTAGCTTCAGGTTAGCTAGCACACGTTAGCTTCCAGCCAGCGCTTACCCGAGAGAGCCTTGCTTTCGTCGGTCTCGTTCACAGCTGCTTACTTTACACAGTTCAATCGGCCACTTCGGTTAGCTAGCACACGTTAGCTTCCAGCCAGCGCTTACCCGAGAGAGCCTTGCTTTCGTCGGTCTCGTTCACAGCTGCTTACTTTACACAGTTCAATCGGCCACTTCGGTTAGCTAGCACACGTTAGCTTCCAGCCAGCGCTTACCCGAGAGAGCCTTGCTTTCGTCGGTCTCGTTCACAGCCGCTTTTTCGAGTCCTTTTGACACGCCGTCCTTGCCTCTCACGGAGAAAAACCTCCCTCTCCTTCTTCACCACACCGCGACGGGTATTTTTAAAAGAGTTTTCTTCTGAACCCGGCCGTGGTTAAATAACTGTGCAGCCGTTTGGCGCATTAAGGACAAACTGGACGCGGACAACTCAAATCCTTTTGGTAGTTTTATCAAAAATGGATCAGGTTATTTAACCTGGAACAGAAAATACAAACATACATCAGCATTAAGCCTAACTCTACGCACAAACTAATAATTATACACAATCACACAGAATCACATACCGTGGCATCCAGCTCGTCTTCCATCACACACAAATCACACGCTCACGGCTCTTCCTGTTTATGCATTTACCCAATTACAGCCCAGATATCCCTACGCTCTGCCCATAAACTAGTCCCAACTAAATCCCAATCAAAAAATGTACACAACCAACTCAGAATAAACCTCACATCTGCAACAATATTAGTCTACACAATTGACTATGTACAAACTTCTCGTCCCATTCCTAGCCTGAACAGCACAGCTATACATAACATATTCATACAATGTCCACTAGCAGATCAATCGCATCGCATAAACAGTCAAGATATTTATATTTAAAATATAATGGGGGGTATACTATGAAGCTGGATTACTGAGTTAGTTGGATAACTGCACTGAGTAAAACCCAGAACCCTCACAAATCTGGAACATGGACTCCATGTTCCAGATTTGTGAGGGTTCCAGGTTTTACTCAGTGCAGTTATCCAGCTAACTCAGTAATCCTGCTTCGTAGTATACCCGTGTTCACTTAACAAGTTGGTAACCACTTTCATAGTACCGGTTATACAAGATTGTGATGGTTAGGTTTTGTCAAACCAGCTAACACAAAAAAACCCTGGGTATGTTATGTATATAGTAAGTATACCACCTATAGGCTAAATATAATATTGTAGAAGTTGGGGTAGCAGCGCCAGTATTTAAATATTTATGAGCCTGCTATTTTTCAGTTGACCCGTGACAAGTTTTAATGGCTGTGCTAGCTGTTGTATCAATGGCAACCAGTTAAGTTAGACTACTATTTTTTGACCTGGCATTTTTAATGGCAGGCCTATATTTAGCAAGTTTTAATGACTTATAGACAGTAGCCTACTTTGTACATGTGAGTAACTTGCTATTTTTGTACATTGAAAAAAAAAACTTCAATTAATTCACTAATTGTGATGCTTTTTTATTTTTAGAAAATATAATTTTTTTAATGAAGAATTTGGTTTTTTCATTGAATAATTTTACCTAAATTAAAGGTTAGATTTTTCTCATATTTTGAGAGTATTTCTGGTGGGCACTGCATTTTGATAAACCCATTGCAAGAACAATTAATCTCAACACAATCCTTGCCCTTTTAAATGGCATTTACAAAATCAGAATATGAGATTTTTCAACATGAGGTCTTGGTTAGGTGAATAACTTTCAGGATTCATTAGGTTTCATTTAAAAGTGCTTTTCCCTCTAGTATATATGATAATTTGTGTCTCATTAGAAATTTGCAGAAAATGATTTTAAATACGTTTAAATACGTTTTTTTATTTTATATACGTTTCATGAATTATAATGCAATATACATACACTATGGGCCTGATTTACTAAGGCATTTAGCGTGTGCAAAACCTTTTATCACAAGCAAAACCAATAACATGACCAATGATTGATCATGGTATTTGTGTTGCACCAATTCTCCAATTTCAACGCTAAAAGTCGGTTTTTGACTGCAGTATCACTTTAAGTCTTGAGATAATGCACCAAAACTGAGCTTGCTTGTCTTTAAAGGGGCAGTTCACCCAAAATCTGCTATCTTCTGCTATCCTCGTACATATCCTCTGCAACTCACCTTGACTTCACTCTGACATAGCGAACCTCAACGGGTCCAAAGTTTGTGCCAGTCAAAGCACCAAAAATGTACATTTAAAAAAATAAACAGCAATGTCTCTTTACAAACATAATGACGCGGTTACTCACGAACATCCACAGACCTTGTGGCGCACAGTCACGTCACACCATCACTCCATTCTCAAACTAACTCGCTTTTTTAGCCATCTATAACGTTACATCTAACGTAGCTATGCTACATGAACATGACAATAAAACATGTAAACAAATGCCAAGTGAAACTAAACGGCTGTTAGCTGAAGGCTATAGGCTACGCTACGGGAGACTTCACAATATGCTCAAATCGATGTTCTGCCCAGTAAGTTAACGTTTGTCAGCAAATATTCAGTCTGACCTAACGTTACCTGTAGACTATACAAACATGAAAAAATACAACACGTAGGCTAATGAATGTCAAGTGAAACTGAACGGCTTTTGGGTTTTTACATTTTTTTTACCAATGTTATCCTAGCCATCTCCAAATGCACATTTACTAGCTATCTAGCTATCCAAATAACTTAACTAAGACATACGTTCACATAATCACAGCATGGGGCTTGTATCACTTTGTACCTTGTACCATTTCTATTTCAGTAAATACATGTTCCAGCCGTGGGGGGTTACAGATAGTGCAGTTAACTGTTATCCATCAAACGTAACTCCGTAACTCCTGCTTCAAACCTGAAGCAGACCCCAGGCCAGTAAGATTGACAACGCAGTATCAAACCTAACGTTATAGCTCATATGCAAAAGGCAGTGAAATATCACCGGCCAGTTAACTATGGTTAACAATACGAAAACAACTCAAGTAAATATCTTTGAGGCTACAAGATAACCATCACGTTAGCAAGCCAATGAGATGCCATAGGCTACACTTAATTTAACTTACCGCATTTGGAGGGACAGAACTATCAGTAGGGCTTGGTAACATTACCGCATTCCTTTGGCTGGCATACCCTAATTCAACCTGGGCATAGTTCTCGTAACAGTCCCACAGGAAATGCTTGTTGCACACAAACTTGCCAGCAGTGCTGATCATTGGCGCCAGACCCAAAATGCCCAGTCAGAGTAGCTAACAGCTCACTCCGGATCGCTTGGGAAAGAATGTAACTGTTAACGTTAATCCGCTGATGCTCTTGCACCCAGAGAAAGCACACTTGCAACCCATCAGTCATTACTTGTAAATTGAAACTATTGGAATTGAAAAAACAAATTTACAATTGTTAATAACTTGCATAATTGGAAAAAAGCTAATACATTGAAAGAGACTGTAGGCTACAGCGATATTGCTTGTCAAATGGATATAGCCATTGGCCACGCCTTCTCAGGAATGTATTTATATTGGGGGCGGTAACAAAGTGTGAAACTGATTACGTACAAGTGTACCAAAAGTACACTTCAACGTCATTTTCAATGACGTAGCCCATTTTTCATTAACAACCCCGGAAGGAGAATAGGCGATGTAACGGCTAAAATACTGAAATTAAACGTTTTGCCAAAAATTGTAGATGCAATGCATACTATTGTTCTCTTCCATCTGAGGCAATGCCTAGATATTAGTTAACATCTCAAAAAATATGTTTTAGTGTTTTCTACCCCTTTAACAAAGCACGCTTGTTTAACTAGACCCCGCCCCTTTTCGAAATTCTAAAAATGCCAAAATCTTGGTGTGATAAGGTAATAATATAGGGGCTGATCTCCAGGTATCAAACCATGCCCCAGCAATCTTTTTCATGAGTAGCCTATAGCTCATTCGACTCTGTCTAGACAGCATTCACAGCGGCTGCTTTGGTCCACTCTCTCTCTCTGTCTCGCTACCTCTCTCGCTCATACACACACAAATAAACACGCTAGCTCCAGCTGCTGCCGAGCCCCAAGTAGCGGCCGAGGCAGAAGCAATGGTGGAGAATGAGAGGATGGGCAATGTTTTGGAGTGGTAGGCAGGCGGCACGCATAGCCTCGTTTGGGCTTATAATGATGCGGCCAGCAAACAACTAATCATACGCTGTTGGCAGTTCTGGAAATGGGACTCTACACTCGTAGAGGGGTCCGTGGGCACCTTCCCCCGGTAGAACATTTTTCTAATTTCAACAAGTTAACACATAATTCTGATGCACTTTGAGATGAATAAATAAAATAATAAATAATAATTATACAAAATAGCACAAAACATACCTGTTTAAATCACAGAGGTGTATGCATCAGGTTACATGCACACCTTCCCAATACTCTTAAATAACTTCATCTCCTTTCATCCTTTCCTTCATGAGCATTGCACTGATCTAAACAAATGGAAAGATGAAAGCAATTTATGTTACCAACACTACCTAGTCAGCTTTCACCTATCTAATTTGTTTCAGATCAGTGCTCATGAAGGAAAGGATGAGGGGACATTAAGTTATTTAAAAGTATTGGAATGGGGCCAGAGGTTATTGCATCACCTGCCTAGCCTAAAAATGTATGAAATTTATTTTATTTTTAACCATTTATTTTCTTTTTCCTCCCTTTCTTCAACTTATTTCTGACTATCAACAAAGAAGGGTGACTTATTAAAATCATGTATAAAAATGTAAGGTTTATTATTGGCATTATTATTGTTATTCTTAGAAGTAGTAGGCTACTATCATTTCAGTTTATATATAACTCAAAATAGTTAAATTAAATCGCATAAAATGAATGACGATGAGCGTGATGTACAATAATAATTCAAGGATATACGGATAATCAGTATATCTTATTAAAATCATGTATACAAATTTAAATAACTCTAATTAAATATTGTAAAGCCACACCCACACCTATTCCCTTTTCTACTATAGATCCGATTAAAATAAATGCAAAAATAAACAATAATAATAACAAAATACTTTGGTTTATACTTAGCCTACAGAAAAAAGGGAATATTAAAAATAGTGAACTCGTAGGCTAGTGTCTTTAGCTAGTAATCTTTAGCTTAGCCTACTTTTAACTAAAAAGTGGCCCGTTTATTCCCAAGAACGGTTATCATAGACATATGGTTTTTATTTAGTTTTTTTGAAGGTTTTCCGTGTTGTTATGGTTTTGAAAGCTCCGCGCTATGGTGGCTATGATGCAGCTTTGGCAAAAACGGGTAGGCAGTAACGGCATAGACATTTTCTTTTCTTTCTTTTTTTTGTTTTCAAAGAGGGCATTTCCCAATATAATTGCTGACTTGTGGCAAAAGTGCTGCCAATAGATTTCCCTAACATCTGTCAGAGAATGTCAGAGAATCGAAGTCATCGATTTTCCCGGTAAGAAGAAATTTTATGTTTAATTTTCTTCTTAAAAGAATATTTAATTTTATAATGTTAGTTTGCTTACCCACAAAGTTTCGAAACGTTAGCTAGCAAGCTTATACAGCTGGCAGCTAGCTAACATAAAACAACCATTTTTTAGTTAACTAACTTACTCTGGTGTTATTTCGGGGAAGTTGGGGAACACGAACCAGGTAACGTTACACTGACTGCATCCCAGGAGGTTTAATCATAACAACTGCACCTCGAGCAGTGGTCACGAACGGAGACAGGCTTGCATCCTATTGGCTGCATGCATTCGATATGCATTCAACAGAGGCAACATTGCATAACATGTACAGCTTTTAAACTAAATAGAAATGCGATATAAATCTTACTTTAATAGTTGAAAAACTGAACCAATTCGAACTGGAACGGTGTCCACCCTCGACATTTAATCTCGGTTTACTCCCCGGACGCCGTCCCCTTGCGTACCCCCCCATTTCCAGCACCGGCTGTAGGCCTACAAATAGTTACCCATGCCACGTAGGCTACTCATTTTACACAGGCTGTAGGCATCACACTACCTGCAAGATATCAACAATATTGGGTTCCATTTCAACTGGTGAACATGTGATCACTGCATTGAACTCTCTCCAAGAGAGAATATCTCTTGTAGGGACATTGCAAAGGTAAACGTGGAGCATGCATATACTACTCCTGGCTAACTCCTGGCTCAACTATGCTTTATACTATATTTATTTTTAATAAAGTATATATTTACTTTAAAAAATAAAATAAAAACTAGCTAGCTACTTGCTAACCTAGACTGAAAACGAACTACCAAAAAGAAAGGGACTATCAAAAAAATAAAAATAAATAAAAAATAGGCTTCTATAACTTACTAAAATATTCAAAAAAGTTAAACTGTAAGCTAGCTATATATCGCTCGCTCGCACTCTCTCTTGTCTTCACACAGATCATCCACTGAGATTCACTTTTATAGCTGGGGCGTAGCCTGTCCTCGCTCCAAAAGAGTAGCTGTACAGATTTCAATTTCGTCACCGGGAGTCATACGTCAGCTGTATGAAGTTTCTGGCCAATGACAGACTGAACTTGCAGGACCTAACGTTTTACCACTGGAGACACCTTTGAGCAAGATTTTTGGGTTTATGCTGTTTTGTGCTGACTGCAGTAAAATGTTCAGATTTTGACCTGAATCATTCAGTAACACTTGTATCAGTTCTCATCTGTAATAAGTGTTTTTTAGTACTTTGTTACCCTTTAAGTAAATTAATATTTCACATTATGGAACTCTTAATATTTGCCATTTTCAAATATCACATGATCATTTCACTGATATATAAAATGAGGTATAGATGATATTCCATGAGGTAAAGCTGGGAACCTGATTCTTTTGGTGGTAGGGCTGAGGCCTAATCCCAAGAATGCCCTAAAATGGTCACTTCAATGCTATATATCATATCCATAGACATACTCCACTTTCAAAAAGGCCCAATTTTGTTAAAAGTGATGCATTAGGTGTCGCAGGTAAGGATCTTTCTAAAGTGCTGAGTGGATGACTCATAGATTCAGCAGAAAATAAACCACACAAGGTTCAAAAAATTGGCTGAACAACAATTTGTGCTAATGGAAATTTTCTCTACTTCCCAATTACCTTTCCAATTTGTATGCACTTCACCAAAATACACATGGTTAGTTTGTACCTGGGACATAATTTCTCCACATTAGAGGCTTTTTATTTTTACCTTTTATTTTAGTAGTATGACCATAATATAATGTGCCCTAAAATATTTTTTTAATGAATATGTAGCCTATATGAGACTGTAGCTATACAAGAGAATTAAAACATACATTTAAAAAGCATGTGAAAAGATGTATTCTCCTTCAGTTAGAGGAGAATATCAAATTATTTACTGACTACCCTATCTGTTGCAAAAACACAATGAGGTTCCTTTTTTTCCTGGCATATTTTATGTCTTTTTTAACAGGACAATGAATTTAAAGTGAATGGCTGAGGAGTTGAGGTACTGCTTACAGGAATGGGCAGAATCTACCAAGCTTAGCCAGCAATTGCACTCAGTAGTCATTATTATCTGCTGCTTCCCAAGGTTGTGTAGAGCTAGGCAAGCATTAATAGCAGATGCTATGTGACCTCTATTAGCTCAGTTATCTGCTCAGTTTCACAAAGCTGAACACAGAAACCAATTTGCTGTTGCTCCATGGATACAACAGTGAGTGGGAGGTTTTTTTAGGTGTGCAAGCAGCGAAGCTGCTGGAACCCTATTGGGATTGTCCTGATTATTATTATTCTTCATTATTTTCTGCCCTAAAAGTATCTGGATCTCAGAATTTGTAAGGTGTACAGCTACCAAATTTGGTAGATAGCTTTCAAATGTCGCCCACAACTCTTTGACTTATGTCAAATTATGTCATGCAGAATCCAATGCTATGCGTGCCGCCTGCCTACCACTCCTTGCTTATGATTTTGGCCATATTGGATTTTTCACAATTTAGCTTTTTTTGAAAAACCTATCTTCCTGACACCGTACCACCGATTGTCACAATGACTCTTTTATGGAAGAAAAAAAAAAAGTCATAAAAAATAAGATTTCTACTCCAACGCATTTTTGCCATCCCACAGTCACAAATTATGTGGCGAATACACGTAAACAGGAAGTCATAGGAAGGCATAACTCCGGAATGGGATAAAACTCACAGATGTATTTGGCTCATGATGGATTCTGACAACAGGGGCCGCCGGAGGGGCCAATGGGAAGGGAGAGGAAAATGGAAAATGCAAAAAAAAAAAAATTATTGAAAAAAAAATTTATATAAAAAAAAAATTTCAATTCAATTCATAAGATTACTGTGCCGGTTTAAAATAAGATATAAATTGTTATAAATCCTTTCATATCGAAATGAGGTCTTTGCCATGCCCTTCTTTCAATCGCAGCCAATAACTATCCGTCTGCCTGTCAGTCAAATCGTTACGTTGAGCTGCTAACGGCCCGATTATGGAAACAAAATAGGGTCAAAAGTATTGTGTTGTGTATTAAGAAGCTGTATGTTTGATTTTTTTATATTTGCCAGTGTAATTTAAAAGTTTTTTTTTTTTTAAGCCATTTCGCAATAGGGGGGCCCCAGCCAGAGGCTACGGCTATTTGGGAGTCCTTGGCATGGAAAAGTTTGGGAACCCCTGCTCTAGAGCACCACCTTCGGTTAAGGCACGTTTCATGCATTTTTTTTTTACCATAACTCTGGCATTCTTTGGTCTAGATAAAACAAATATTGTGTCTATACATTCAGTAAAAAGGGCTGAATAGCATTTACACAGTTGTTTAATTTTTAATTATATGTAATTTTCCATAATTTAATAATATGAAATAATATTGCATTCCATGGCCAGAATTAACTCCTCCAAGACCAGTGGTTCAATGTTCACAAAACACAGAATTCTTGTGAAAGTTATCATAAGCATTTTTGCAATTCAAAGCAGTTGGCCACTTTCAGAATTGGTGGCGAATATGGGTAAAAAGGATGTGATGCGTATTGTAAGAATGTACTTTTAATATAGACATAGAAGCACATTTGGTCTGGGAACATACATATGATGTTGTGGGTTTGTGTATTGGAGAATGTGCTGACGACGCCCTGATCTCTGGCTGGTTTTGGAGGTGTCTAAGAACAATAGTGTCACAAAACCAATCAGGCAGGAGCTAGCCAGGACTACTCAATGCAAATGTACCTATTAGAACTGTATAAAAGCACAACTAAAATTAGTGTTCCTTGAACATTTGTATCCTTGCATGTGTTCCCACGGCCGGCTGTATAAATTAAACCTTCCTGTCTTTTTGTTGCAAACATCGGGTCCGTCTCTTCAATAATACAGAGGTTTTAACATTCCAAATTGACTAACAGTATATAATAATGCATTATGCGTTGCTCAGTTACATGTTTGCCTGAAGTCCACAAAGCATACTGAGTAAAAATACTGCTCTCGTGCCACCATTAGATGATGCGTGTATTTTTCATATTTCTGACCCCTCAACTACTTGGCTTACATTCAAAATGCTTCCATCCAAGATTCATCAGAGTCAGGTGTTTTGTGTCATACAGGTGTCAAATGATACATACAGTAAGACTGTGCAGTTGTGCTCCATTTACCCAATGCTGTTTTTGGTAAGAATCTCCTTGCAGCGGGTAATCCTCTCTCTCTCTCGCTCTAAGAATGACATGTATGCAAGTACAGTGACATTGGCTAGAGCTTAGCTTGACAAAGATTGGAATTTTAAATAATTTTCAGATAAAGCTTGCAAATCTGTCTGTCCCTGGATGTGAAATACAGTTGTAACCACTTGCATTGATAACCTGATAGTCCAATGACACCAGGCCATAGTCATCCTAATGAGTCATAACCGTTTTTTTTTTTAGGTATATTTAAGGTATTGTATGCCCTTTTCACCACAGTCAAGTATCATATGACATTAATGACCTTCTTATATATTACTGCAATCTCTCCATTTAGCACTTTTGGGAAAATTTCTCAGGTCATTATCCAGTTTTCAGATTTTTCACTGGAGGTTGCAGAAGACCATTGCAGTTTCTGATTCTGCACTGTCACAAGATTTTATTTTATTTTTAAATAGACCCAAGAGAACCACAGCCACTCTGTCAATTGACCTATCGGCCTCATCAAGGCTTTCAATTTGGCACAAAGAGGACTCTCTAAATGACTAACCTAAATATACTACCCCCAATGCTGACATTTTGTTCATTCCACAATGAAATGAAAAGCACCACTGGGTCTTCATAGGAAGCTTCTAGATCTTCTATTCAAAGTAATCTCAGAGCCACCCCCCCGCCCCCCCGAAAAAAAGCAAAAAAAAACACCTTTCTATCTTTCCTCTCTTTTTCATACTTTTCTGGGAAGACAATGGAGGCAATGTCTGCTCAAGGCATTTTGCTGCCATGATCTTACGTGAATATTAGGCCTTACATTGCAACGGAATACCAAGGCACTGTTTGATTGCTTTTCTGACCTTTAAAATGTATTGTTTAATTTTATATTGATGTGTTATAACCAGAATCTATTAGTTAAGGGTGCTTGACATGCATCAGGAACATGAGGTAATGGTACTCCAATGCAAAATTTTAAAAAGTAAAAACAAATAAAGACTCCACTGTTATGTGAAAAAAAAAAGCACAGAATCCTTCAGATTTTTAGTATACCTCTACTTCTGTTACGTAATTTAATTTGTTTTATGCTTTCCCCCCTTTTCATTTTATTTTTGAATGCCAATTGCATCACAACCTGCAATTAGGGAGAGCATAGACAAGCACATACTGTCCACCGAAAAATGTGATCTCAGCCGTCATTTCTTATCGTATTGCTGTACAGGCAGGACAGACACGAGGAAGGAAGATGAAGACGGAGAAAGACGCTTCATGGTAAGCTCAACAGACCAAAGTCTGGTCACCCAATCAACCAGATAGTGTGCAAAACAACACTGTCATTCCAACCAGCAGAAACCCTCTTATCTTTTTATTTTTTGGGTGGGCTAAGCCTCTTTTTATTATATCAACTCTAAAATTATCCATGTCAAAAATCAATTCATGATCCAAATCATTGTCCAAATTCAAAACCATGAATCCAATCCAATTCAATTCTATTCTATTACATTACTTTTTAAATTCCAATACATTTTTCCAAAGCACCAAATCCAATCCGCTATCCAAATCCTAGTCCAATCCTTATTCAAAAAGCCAATTCTACCATTTATAACCTTATGTTCCACCCCTAGAAATGGGGTCCGGCCTCACTGTGCAAGACATGACACTGAACTCGCACATGGGGTTCATAGCCGCTGGCAAGGGAATGCGTACCATCTGCTTCAAGAGCGGTCGGCTTTCTGCAGGGTGGAGGCTCGCCGGCCGAAGCCCAGCAGTCGAAGCCAAGCTCAACAGACCGAAGTTCATCAAGCCCAAGGCCAGTTCAAGCCTACACTTGATCTTAGCCAAAAGGCAGAGAAGCGAACTCCTCCTATTCATGGGCAGCACTAGAGATAACTGCGTCACCCTGTATGGCTTTACGACCACAACCGGTTCTGGCACGTCCAAATTCCATACTAGACCATTGGGCTTTTTTTATCTCATGCTATTTGATGGCTTTAGTGAACCTGATTTTAACTCAGTCCCCAATCTAGATGTATGGTAATACGAGTTATTTGTGAAAATAAAATCCAATTTAACAATCTTTGTTAGATAGCTCTCAGTAACTATAGGCTACTAATAAATCAGTTTTATAAGAATCCTACAGGCACATACCCCAAATAAAAGCATATAATTTTTTTTTAAAAACCATACACTCAAGCATATTTTCCGTAAATATACTTTGTATTCTTTAGAATACTTTTTAAGTATTCATAAGTAATATACCAAAGTTGTGTTAAAGTGCAATGACTAATAATACACTTAGGGCCAGTATGTACATAAAACTGCGGCCTGATGAGAGTATGTTGGTTCGTCCGCAATCTGATGCAACTGATAAAACTGATAAAAACTTTAATTAACTCTCAAATGTCTGCTATCTTACATGTGGTCGGGTCCATTGTAGATAACAGTGTAGCAGAATAGCATGCTACTTTCATGAATTACAAGCTAATGGTGGCAGATAGAAACGTGGTGTTTCGCACGCTGATAGGATATTAAGTACTGATTATGATGATATGCGGGTTATGGTGATAAAATCCGTATTCTCGTGGAACTAGCAACATATTTGTGATGTTTTTAAAATTGAGACTCCGGCGTCTCTACCTCTAGGGGTCAGCACAAACAAGTTAATGAAAAAGAAACCTGCGCCAGCAGGTGAAGTAGATGGATTTATAAACCCATTAGCCAATGCCTCCTCAATATATTCCTTCATAGCCGCACTCTCAGGAGCCGCTAAGGATTATAGACTCCCTCTAGTAGGGGTAGTACCCGGATGGAGTTCTATAGCGCAATCATAAGACCGGTGGGGAGGAAGGGTGGTTGCCCTCTGTTTACTAAAAACCTCTGCTAATTCTACATATTCAGTTGGAACATTGAGAGGCAAAGGAAATTCAAGTGTCCCTGCAATGTCAGTCACTCCCCTCTGGGTAGGAGACCCAGGAGAAGGAGACCACTGAATCTCAGAGTCGGGAGAACTCCTCCGAAAAGATCTCCCTCCAATTAGAACATGCATCAGCCATCAGCATCTCGTCACCAGCCTCAGAACCAGGGACAGAATCTCCCTGATTGGGCGGCGAGGTAACCCTCTCCAGCTCAGACTCGGAATCGGAAACGTCAACATGTTCCTCGAGCAAACTGGAAGGAGCGAGGTGACCCTGCGCGGTACACACGAGACCCCATTGACGAATGACCAGCTTATCCCTTCCCCACTTAATATGGGGATCGTGCTTAACCAGCTAAGTGTGACCCAACACCAAAGGATAAGCAGGAGAATCGACCAACAGAAACTGAATGCTCTCAATGTGTTTCTGTTGAAGAGTCGACATGGTGAGAAGAGACGTAACTTCCTTAATGGTGCCTGACCCCAACGGGCGCCCATCGAGAGCGGTAACTAACCGGGATTGGTCAAGACACTGGACCGGAATTAAATTTGTTCTAGCCCACTGGGCATCAATAAAACATTCCACGGCCCGGAATCTATAAAAGCCTCGACCTGAAGCGAGTGCTGTCCCCACGAAAGGCTAACAGGTAATAGTGTCCGGGGTGTAGTACCCTGAAGTCCCGCTAGAAGCCTCGGTTCCTCTAGCGAGACCCCCCCTTTTCTCTTATGTTTCGGACACTGATTAACAGTATGCCCCTTCCTCCTGCAGTAACGGCACCACTCAATTTTAAAAGCGGTGTCTCCAGCAGATGGGCAAACTGGCCCATCTACCTGTATGGACTCCTTATTACTGGATGAAAAGGGTTTAACTACCGGAGGAGAAGACTCCGTGAACGGAATAACCGAAGACCTTATCCGGCGGTTCTTTGTGTGTTCTCTACGGCGTACACGGTCCCGCAGTCGATTGTCTATCCGAATAGCGGAAGATACCAGCGCATATAGAGAATCGGACTGTTAAGAATGGATAGGGCATCCTGAACAGACTTGTCTAATGCCTCAGACAATAATGTCATCAGGGGAGCTTCTGACCAAGCTGTCTCACCTGCCAGTGCTCGAAATTTTATCGTGAATTCGGCCGCAGTGTCGTTATCCTGGCGAAGGCGATAAAGCCGTCCAGCCGACTCCCAACCCGAAATGTTATGGTCGAAAACCGACTCCATTTCAAGTGTTTTAGTAGTATTTAAAATCGGAGACCTTCCCCTGATTAATGGAGTAGCCCAGTCAAGCGCGGATCTGGTGAGTAGTGAAAGTACGAACGCTACCTCGGACTCTTGTTTACTAAACCGTGACGAATGTGATTGCAATTAGAACGTGCAAGATTCTAAAATAAGGTAGCCCATGTGATTACCCGATTTCAAACCACAACTCACATGCACAGAACCCCAACAGAATTACAAAATGAATAACATTTAATTTATTTCCAGGTTGCGATAAAGCAATTCGCTCATATGGTACATGTTATCTCCTGCTAGGCCTTTACTTTACCAGTTTACGACACCGGTACTGACAATATTTAACAATTTTTTTCCCTTGACTGAACATCTGCTAATAAAACTTCGATTTCAGTGTCAGAATATTTCTTTTTTTTTGCTTTTTCTGGGCCATTCTGACTAGGTATGGACCTTTAAATGGAAGTGACAGCTTCCATATAAGGCAATTAATGGCCGTGGATTTATGCTAATCACAAAATAACGTGGACGGGCATCGTAAGTGAATACGAAAAAATCTACCTTTTCCACACGGTTTGATGAATACGGCGTAAATTTTTTGTATCAACTCCCTTCGGACATAAATGTATGCGTATATTTAGGAACGCTTCATGAATGAGGCCCAATGTCTCTTATATGCTATTTCTGAAATACTCTATTTCTGAGACTTACTTTATGTAGTTTAATTCTGGAACTATTTCACATATTCCACAACGTCATATTCTATAAAGAAAACCATATCCCACAATTCCATCTGCCATTATTATTGCCTAAAGAAAGATTATGATTTATGACTGCATAAACAGCTGAATTATTAGACTAAAGACATTTTTCAAATACACAGCAAACATTTCAGTCTTAAATAAACTCTGATCAAGTACATTTTACTCTGGAAAAGTACATGTAATCCCTATTGAACTTAACTGAACATTTTATCATGTGGTTACTAGTTCAAATAAATCAATAAATAAATAAATAACTTTTCATAGAATAGCCCAAGTTTCCCTTTAAACAGAATAAATGAAACTGCTTTACCAGGCTTTGACTATAGAACTTTCCCGCCGGCTGGTATTTCAGGCAAACAGTGGAGGAGAGGGATGTAGTGCCAAGGCCAATAAGCCACTAACAGATGTAATAGCAACCCCACAGGGCTGTAAAAATGGCATGCTCACATGTAAGGAGCAGTCAGAAAAATACCAAGATCCCTGACTCGCAGGTTCACCTAGACAGAGGCCAGGAGAGGTCCACAAGGAAAGCAACAGCTCAGTCGTGTAAGAAGTGGAATAAGAACCAAAGGCAATTTTTGTGTGCCATCCACTCTGTAGGGGATCCATTGTTAATGGGCCGGCCCCACTCTGTAGAGAAGGCAGTGTTAGTGGGCCCTCCACTGTCTGGGATGCATTTTTAAGGTCTCCGCATTTTGTAGGGGAGGCAGTGTTAGTGGGCCTTCCAGTCTGTAGAGGACACATTTTTAATAGCCACGCCCTCTGACACTGCTGCTTTCTACCAATGCTTACAAGAGCTCACAATTAAGGTTTGTGTGCAAAGCCAAAAAACAGCAAAAAAATAACTTTTTTAAAAATCTATAAAGCCCTGCTGGGCAGGCTATTTATCCTCACTCTTGAATTCGAACACTGCAAACTATCACACACGCTCACAAGACTGGCTTGTACTCCGGATCCCCAAGTCTGACCTAGGACAGACTGCTTTTTGCTTTTATGCCCCTCATATTCGGAATAGTTTTCAAATATTTTTGAATATTTACTGTCTTTGAGACAATTTAAGAACCTAATGTTGAATCTTACTGATGTTGAATCTTATTGCTTTTAACAAATGTTTTAAACTTCTGTCCGATTAATGTTTATTTATTTTATTTTTATGTTTAGCTGTTTGAACCCTATTAACTTTGGACCTCCAGAGGCAATTTTCACCTAGTTTCTACTAGTCTTATTTAAGTGTCAATATCTCAGAAGATGTTCACTGTACATCCATGGTTTAAAGTTCAAATTGAAGAAGAGGCTGTATCATTCATAAATTTAAAACAGAATACATTATTTCAGAATCGTCACATACAGTACATAATACGCATAAAATACGTAGCCTAATGTTTTTAAATACGTAACAAAAAATACAATATAGCATAAAACATGTGTGTTTTTACATAACAACAGCAAGCGACAGGTGGTCGCTGTGTGTCAACTGTACGGGACTTTTGCAAAATGTAACAAGACAAACTCTTCAGCAAATTTCAGCACAAGACAGCATTCAATGTGAAAGTGAATCCAGCAATCAGTTGCCTCTTACATTTTGTTTTCTGTATGATAATTGCATTGTGTGTCTTTAGAATCAAAGCAATTGTGTTTGTGGTTTGTTGAGGGACCTTGTTTTAATGTCCCACCTCCTCAACAATGCCCACCTGCAACAGCAGTATATATCTTTTTACAATAGACAAATATTGCTTACATTTATTATTACACCCTGTTTTTCTTTCTGTGGTTATAGGCTTAATGTACATCTATCTCTGTGCTTGATATTGCTTCGATCCTTGTGAACAGCACAAAGAAAAAATTCAAAACCCAGACAAAATTAATTTCCTCTTTTTTTCCCTTTGATCTAATCAATTGTCTGTCCTTGAGAGTGCATTAATCCCACTTTGCTGATGTAAACTCTAGGAATTTTCTGCAATACCTCCACTTAATTCTGCATCCCCCCATTATAATGCACCACTGACAGAGGCTTTCAGATCCAATTTTAAAAGGAACATTCCAAATACTCTACATTGTTACAATTTCCACCTGCTTTTTTGTTTGGAAATGTCTGATGCACATAGTATCAATGCATCTAGCATATTCCCAGCCCCCGAGGGTTTGATATCCTTGATGTTGAATGTGACTTCTTCACGATGGAAATAGGTTATTTCATCTTATGACTTATATTTTCATTTGATTGCAGGAAAAGCTTGGGGTATTAAAGAATGCTTTTATTCCTGATTATATAGTGCACAGCAAAAGCATACTTTTAAATGTAATATAAAACACAAATTCATGCAAAAACCCAACACATATTTGTTTACTTTCAGGCCAAAATGCAATTACACACACTATAATATAGGTGCAAAGACAGTCATAAGAAAATGTGCAATTGCTTTTCTCTGTATGACTGTTAGCAAATCTTACCAGCCTACATTTTAAAAATAAATAAGAGTCATGTGTCCTCCTAAAGCACTGCAGTTCAGTGGTGTGACACTCACTATGGTCTAGTATTGAATAATGGCCATTCCAGTGCCGAATGTGACCTGTATCTCTGCAGGATGGCAGGATTTGCCATAGCACCACACAGGGAGGGAGGCTTCAGTCATTGCATCTGCTGGTCAACAGAGCACCAGCAATCTGCCTCAGTCAACTGTGCATGTTCTGTAGTAATCCACAAAATGGCTGAGCAGCTTCGATTGGGAAGTACAGTCTGAAAGGAAACAGTGCATTACTTTTTGAGTACTGCTCATGCTCATCCTCCTGAATTTCAATTATTCAATTATTCTATCCGCTGACAAATATTTCTAATATTATATTAATGTTAATGTGTCAAATGTGTTCCTTCCTGTGTGAGTACTGCTCATGCTCATCCTCCTGAATGTGTTCCTTCCTGTGTGTCAATGCATTTAAAAATGGAAACAAACTATTTTTTTTCTTCATGAGCACCTGAAATTTTTGAACACTTTCAGCTCAATCTAAATAACACTTTAAACAGAGGATGCTTCTGCAGTCATAACATAACTGGAGCAGAACTACACCAGACACTAATTATAGTCAATACAATTCATTTTAGCAGGATTCCATAATGGCGACAGCCAATAGTGACAGTTCTCGAGAAATAATGATAAAGAATTGAGGACTACAGTACTGAATAAAAACCATTCTTCTTGTAAATAAATATAATATATTTTGCTATAATATAATGGGCTGTGGAGACTGTAGCATGAGCTACAGGGCTGTACATGATTGGGCATTCCAAATTGTGAAAATGGGGGGATCGCATTAAAAAAATCAGTAATTACATACATTAAAGATCTGTAATCAATGCTGTTTAGTTAAGATGAGGCTTAAAAATTTAAACAATTCGGCTTATTGCCTTTAACAGTGAAATGGTGTTAAAGGTCAGTCTGGCAGTGCCAAGGAAATATTCTAGCTGGTCTTTCAGAAGTACCTTAAGTCTTTTGAATGACTATTTTCCAGGGATATCAGTGTTTGCCAAAGGCAACAGAAACTAACAGCTGGAAATGAGTGTCAGTGTTATTAGTTTTTTTTTAGGATTTATAATTATGATGTGGCTGAGGCTTCCCAAGTATCATAGCAAATAATTGCTCCATATGCCACTTGTAATTATGACCATTTAAGAGATGAATTAAGAGTGTGGTTGAGACTATGGAATCAAAGGCTATGCTCTGTGCATACAAAAACGAAAAAATAGAATGAAAAGGCATTGAATTGACTGCAGGCACTGTGAAACTTACAGTTAAATTTGTCCTCTACAGAGAAGGCAAAATAAAAATGTTTATCTGCTATATTCACTCACATGATTTTGGCCACTTCAAATTCAATAAATAAAATGTTTTATCTTTTTGGGGGTTCAATAACACCAACCTTATTCTCATAAATGTTTATAAAGGTCAGCTGTAATAAAACAGGAAAAGGAGTGAGGCCTGAAACCTGTGGTACCTGGGCTGGAGGCAGGAGCTTTTTTAAAGGGCAAATGCACTTCTGTCCTAAGAATGTATTTGCCTATTTCCACCTTCACAATCCCCACTGATTTTATAAAGTTAATAAGCAACAACATGCAAGCAGCAAACAGAGGTGTGATAGTTCTCTCCTGGAATACAATACTATTGTGATAAACGGAATTTAACTACCTACTGTGTACAGCTTGATTAATGCACCAGGCCGTAATTAGCACACCGTGTTTAGGTGCAGTGGAAATGCGGAAGTTATGAAGCCAGGTGGGGGGAAAACATTGATTTGCTTGTTGCTGGAGTGTTCCTCTGTTGGTCAAGGTTGAGCCCGCTCTGAGAGTTTGGCGATTGTTTACCGAGAAGGAGTCGGCAATCCAGATTCAATTGCACTGTCTGCTAATTACGCTTCAGAAAGCAACGGCATCCTTGGAAACTGAGCTGATCCGGGGAGTGATGGGTGTATAGGTGAACTGAACTGGCCATCGGGCTCACGCGCTTTTGGCGATATATGATGCATATTTCAATATTAAAGCTTTCCTGTGAAATAGCGTAACAGAGTTATATACTTAATGTAAGCCTTTATTTAGTGCAATTATATGTACATAGCTTGTGCACAACTTATTTTAGGAGTTGCCTCAATAACACAGAATAACAGTGCCTGGATAACCTCATGCTTGCGCTGAACAATGTTCCAAATGGCTACATTGTTTTAACACCACGTGTGGGCAAAAAAAGGTAATCAAATGCAATTAACTTGTTAACATTTGAATGGAAATACATTGTTTCACTCTTTCTCAATGGCATAAAAAGGCAACAAAAAGATTTTTTAAATAAATTGAGAATATTGAGTCAGGTCCGTTTTCCAGGGATACACAAACAAACCTAGTGCTCATTAAATGATCACAAGACAGAATAATAGACAATAAACAGAAAGATATACTTAAAGTAAAAAAGAATGTATGCCTATGTATTGCAATCATATGTACATTACTTATTTTGGAAGCTGACTCAATACTGACATAATGAAATTGTACTGCAAGTGTATTTAAGATACCAACAAACTGCCAATTTAGCACAAAGTACAGAAGTACACTTTTAAAAAGCATATTTCAAGTATACTTTTTTTTCACCTGGGATGTTTATTTTGCATTTGAGTGAGCAGGGCTTTTCATGTTTTTTTTGGCATACGATTGGGCTATTGTTGGGTTTATTTTGTTGCTATGACGGAATACAAATAGAGCTAAGGAGCCAAAAAGGATGTGAGAAAAGGATGCAAGGAGTGAAAATAAGTGATTGAAATGAACCCATGAACTTTGTACCCCAAGAATCTCCCTTCTGCATTTTATTACATAAGATTAGCCAGTATTAGCGCAGATTGAAGACTCACCTCTTTGTCAGTCCCTTAATTATGTTTTATGAATCCTTGTTTAAGTGGTTCAAGCTTCTAGTTAATAATTGTAAGGTTACTTATTGGCTTATTGGTTACATATTATTGTTGTCATCAATATTGTGTGATTACCCCCCCAAAAAAAAAAATAAAAAAAAAAATAAATGATACTGACTGCGCCTGGTACTTGAATTTGTATTTACCTTTTAGGGTTGTTTTAACACACATGTTCTTAGTTTAGAAATGCACTATGTACATCGCTCTGGATAAGAGCGTCTGCTAAATGACTGTAATGTAATGTAATGTAATGTAAATAAACTCATAGCTGTTTTCTGAACTTGGTAAATTATTTTTTTTAAACAAAAACCGGTTTAGATTCTAAGTGTCAAGTCACTGAAAATCTATGGACATCAGCGCATTAATTGGAAAACAACCTATATTTTGTTTCAGTTTTGTTTCTAAACACCCAGTATAGTATTCTGTCTTACAACACATCGTTCATAATCTTCCTTGACATTTCAAGAATAACTTGGTTGTTGAAAAGTGAAGGTACACAGTATTATAATGAGTCATAAAGGCAGTGAAGTAGAAAGGAGCTTGTGTTATATTATGCCCCATCAGATCACTTCTCTGAAACCTGTCATAATCAATGTGTGGGGTTATTTCATTAAGTTAAAAAAATTCATGAATAATAAAAGTTAACCACCTGAAGTGATCTTGATAAATGATTCAATTATATCATCGCTAAATTTTGGATTCACATCATGAAAACTCATGGCAATTATGTTGCGTTTGTTGTTGGCTGTGAATATGCAGAATATGCAACCTACTGTCGCTTTGGATAAATTATCCACACTGATCATACTTTTTATCATTGTAATGGCAGTTAACAATAAGTTAACACATTTATTGACATTTTGGCATGCAGTAAATACATTTTTCAAAGCTGCCTTAAAACAGCTTATCTCAGTTACCTTCTCTTTGTGAGGGAGAGCAACAATTCCCACAAGTTCAGAAAAAGGAAACAAAAAGAAAGGTACTACAAGTCACACATATGCCTTGAAGTGAGAGGAGAAAGGATCTTGAAAGGCCCAGTCTTGTCTGCTAAAATCTGGAGATGGATAAATGACCATGGCCGCTTTCCATGTCTAGACTCAGGAACTCACCATGGGACTTAGGGTACACTCTGTCTCCTGCTGCTGACTCCATCTGCTAGTCACTGGCCACAGTAGCATGTCACACCAACAAGCAAAATGCGGACACCTTGTTTTTGTCATCAGCCCCCCCCCCCCCCCCCGCCCCCAAGAATATCAGTACATACATAAAATTCCCAACTGATAAAAATCTGCTTTTATAGTCAGTGCTTTCTATTACATGGATTCACAGAAGGGCTTCTGGTGAAAAAAATATTATTTAGGTCCTGGAGAAGCTGAAGAATATCTCAATTAAATGTAATGCATTTCTTACATTTCTATGTGATCTCCCCCTCCCCTATCCCACACACATACAAAACACCCTCTGGTTTTTGTGCTTTCCAGGTTACACTGGGAATAAGATCAGTGAATGACAGTGTGACAAATGATGCATATGTAGACCTTAATCTTGAAAGACTAGAAACAGTTTTAGCTCTGCCATTGAACAGTGAGGGCAGTGTCATTGAAGAGACGCAAATGAATCTACTCGTCTGTGCTGGGATGAAAAAGGAAACACCCCAGGTGTTTTTAGACATAGGATTATATCCTACTCAGTGTAAATAAACAACAGCGAGCGCTGGCATGAGAAATGTGAACAATATAATGCAATGGAAATTATCCCCTAGAGCATAGGGAAAACATGCCCCTCAGATAAGAAAAGACACATAGCATCTCGCAAGTCACTGTGAAGAAATACAACAGTGATAAAAGAGTGCTGAACTGAGTTAAACCAGTTTGGTTGCATAATATGAAGAAACCAGGCTCTGGAGAATTATTATTATTTTGTTTCACTGTGATGGTATACAGTTGCTAGTTGGTTAAAGACACAGAACATCATTCTTAGCGTACTGCTCATCTGGGTAGATAATCAACAAGATAATTACCTGCCTACTCTCATAATGTTAAGGCATTAGGAGTGTCCTAAATCTGGGTAGCCCACAGAATGTTGCCTGTTTAGTTTAGAAAAATACAAATGCAATTATGAGTAGAAATAGTTCATCATTAACAACTAGTAATACATTTACTTTTATTTTACAATGTTAATAATCTACCAAATCAGACATATAAAACTACATTACTAAAGAAGCATGTTATATAGTAGAATGTTTGAAACTTCAGTTCATTTGATTACTGTTAAGTGAATGTTAAGTGAATTTTAAATCTATTATAGTATAGTTTTCAAAATATTCTGTAAATACTTATATTTCTGTTGTATGGTGATAAATGATGTGGCATGGTTACAATCTAGCAGCAATTTTTCTTACCAAATCCTTAGTTTCTAGCTGTTATTTCTTCTGACTTGGCACCGAAACAAATGTATTCATAGCAGCAATATGTGTGACTCAGGCAGAAACAGCAGTGGCTAATTTTAAAAATGTAACAGATGGTTATTTCACAACCTGTGAAGGAACCATGTGCTTGCTTATTATTGAAATCATGAAGCTTTCTTTGCTATCTTTTATGCATCAATTTCAATTACTTGTATGCACAATATGGTCAGGCTTCCCCCATTATGCTGTAAATATTAAAATGGCACATTATATAAGAATTAGTGTTGACAGAAGTAATAGACTGCAACAAATAACAAATTCAGTTTTCTTTTGTTTGTCTTGCTATAAATACTGAATGAATTGGTGTTGATTTTCCAAATGCCAAATGAATGTTGGCTATAGTGCTGCACAGTAGCTTCATGCATAGACAGTATTGGATCTGATTTTTGTTCATTTCCACTTAAAGTATGTTGCATTACTTCATTCACTTTTGCATTTGAAAGATTCACTTTTATGTTAATAATCACAGTGGAATTCCAGATATTCTGGAAACTTATTGTGAAATACATTTAGAAATTTAGAGTTTGTACAGTTTATATATTTCTGCATACTGTCTACAATGATGCTTTATTTTGTATAATGTATAGTTCCAGTCCTGTTTACTGATTGGTGCATTAAGTATTTCAGCCATGCTCTAAGAAAGCATTCGTTCATGAGAGGGAGTGTGTTGTTGCAGCATATCATCACGGCTATGACACACAGCAATGAGCCCACAGGCTGATTTGCGAAGTAGTCCTTAGCCATGATGATATCCTGCAACACCACACGAACCTCAAGTGATCCGAGGTGAAAAAAGGTTTTACTTGAAATATTCATTTTCAAAGTGTACTTTTAGTAGTTTTTGTACTAATTATGTACTTAGTATACTTAGCACTGCCAATTTAGTACAAAGTGCACTAAAGTTGTTCAAAAGTATACTTAAGTGTACTTCAAGTGCAGTGTGTATGTTAAAATGGGACTATTTTTAGTATACTAAGTACAGTCAAGCCGGAAAGTCTGAATACTCCTTTCACCTTCTCCACCTTTTATTACATTACAGACATATTCTACAATAGATTGAGTTCATTTTTGTCTACACAAAATTTTCCTATAGAACTCTACAGTATGGGGAAAAAAGTCAGGAGAAACAACCCTGAAAGGGATCCATCCATATCTGACCGCTGAGTGATGGTTTGGGGCTCGTTTGATACCTTAGACCCTTGATGACGTACAGCCATTTCGCCAGTCATGTGTTCCATACTGTACCAGCGTAATTTACAGCTGAATCTAGTCTCACCCCCAATTCTCACAGAGATCAGTTAAAATGCAGAGAGGTTATAGTGTCGCTTGTAACAGTACCTGAAAATAAGATATCAAGAGTCTTTTGATGTTGATTGGTCACAGACTTCAGGAAGTAACAGCATGCAAAGGATATGCGACCAAATATTAAATATGATACTTTAAAAATATGTTAAAGCAAAGGGTATGAATACTTATGTAAATGAGAAATTTCAGTTTTAGATTTTTAATACATTTGCAAAAATTTCTAAAAACATGTTTTCACTTTGTCATTATAGGCTATTTTGTGTAGTACTTTGAGACAAAAAATTAACTCAATCTATTGTAGAATATGTCTGTAATGTAATAAAAAGTGGAGAAGGTGAAAGGGGTGTTCAGACTTTCCGGCTTGACTGTATATTTAAGTGCACTAATACAAAGTATGATTTGTTGGTATCTTAAATACACTTGCAGTACAACTTTATTATATCACCAGTACATTTTAAACAAACTTTTAAAGTATTGCGGTGTGTTTGAGACTATACTTGAAGTACAATTTATAAAAGTGTACTTTTATCGCGTATGTACTAATTAGGAAGATTAGTAAAAAAAAAACAGGCCTGAACTCCCAACCAGCAAAACGAGGTAAAAACTCCCCGGTGGAAAGAAAAACAGACAACAGTGGCGAGAAAAAACTCCCCAATGGGAAAAAATCTTGGAAGGAACCTGAGGGGGTGCCCATCCTTCACTGGCCGGCCCGGTTTAAACTAAAGGTGGAATGGATGGTAATAGACTGTAATGAGGGATCTAATCAAACTAGCTGGTAAGTAGAAAAGGATGTGGCATAGGCGGGGGCATAAACCAGGGGAGGGACAGGGCTGGAGCAGTGTGCAAACTCAGGGCGAGGGGCAGGACTGGAGCGGTCAGCAGATCAGGGCGAGGGGGCCGGGTTGGAGTAATCTGCAACCCGACATCCTTAACTATTGGATTGGCTAAAGAGGTATGTTTCTTAGCCTACACTTAAAGACAGAAAGTGTGTCTGAAGCCCGAACATACATAGGGAGATTGTTCCATGAGAAAGGAGCTCTGTCAGAAAAGGTTCTGCCACCCATTGTAATTTTAGATATAGTAGGAATTTTCAAATATCCAGCACCTTGTGAACGAAGTAATCTAGGAGGACAGTACGGAATAAGTAAGTCACTATAAGATATTCTGGAGCCAAACCATTTAAACGCTAAAAGTAAAATCTTGTACTAAATTCTGAATTTGACAGGCAGCCAATGAAGAGTTTTGAGCACCGGGCTGATATGCTCCCATTTCTTAGTTCTAGTAAGATCCCTAGCAGCTGCATTCTGTACAAGTTGGAGACGATTCATGGCTGAGCCAGTTCAACCAGACAATAAAGCATTACAGTAATCTAGTTGAGAGGTTACAAAAGCATGAACCATTTTTTCAGCATCCTCCAAGTACAAAACCTACCTTAATTTTTATATATTTCTCAGGTGGAAGAAGGCCATTCTTGTGCTTTGTGCTAAATTGGTAGTGCTTTAAATATTCTAAGTGCACTAAAGTTGTTCAATAGTGGAATTTAAGTCATACTTAAGTGCACTTCAAGTGCAGTCTGGATGTTTAAAATGGGTCTATTTTTAGTGTACTTAAGTATATTCAAGTGCACTAATAAAAAGTATGATTTGTTGGCATCTTAAATACACTTGCAGTACAAGTTCATTGTCACCAGTGCATTTGAAACAAACTTTTAAAGTATTAGTGTGTTTGAGACTATACATAAAAGTGTACTTTTAGAACTTATGTACTTTGTCCTAAATTGGTGGTGCTTTAAGTATACTTAAGTGTACTTAAGTTGTTCAAAGGTAGAACTTGCGTTGTACTTAAGTGCACTTAAGAAACAGTCTGCATGTTAAATTGAGACTACTTTTAGTGTACTAAAGTACACTAAAAAACAGTATGATTTGTGAGTATTTAAAATACACTTGGAGTACAACTTTATTATGTCGCCATTGTGCTGGAAACTAACTTTTAAAGTATTATGCTTAGGTTGATAGTAATCTATCAGTGTATTTACAGTTTAGTTCTATGACAATTCATGCAACACACAGATATGTTGTCATATTATAAACTGTTCTACTTAAGTGCATATGAGTTATATTTATACTATATAGTGAAAATTAACTTTAAGTTGAATCCTGTTAAACTAAATACGGTATTATGCATTGTTCCTCCAATATAGAATAGAATAGAATAACTTTTATTTTCCCATTAGGAAACTTCAGTTGGAGCCCCAGCAACAACAAAAAAATATAGACAGTGGGGCAGATCCACAACACACAAACAAACATATCAAATAAAGACATTCAATAGAATCATTGCATTAATCAAATGAATGAAGTGAATTAAAGTGAAATACAGCCATGATTAAAAATAGCCCCCGCTGTCCCAAGATGTCCAGTGTCATTAAGCAGCCCAACACACAAACTCTGCCTCTACAACTTTCTCCATACACGCAGTGTTGCGGTCTCTGTCCACTGTCGAAATGGAGCACCGAACTGCGTCAACCTTCCCAGTCATCGCCTCACTCCTCCCCCACATTATCTTTTCCTTCCCTCCCCTGGTTGCCTTTTGAAGAATTGCCTGCACTCCCGGATCAGTCCCAACATCTTCAACTCCGGTGACGAGCGATGGTAAACTTTGTTGCTGCAGATCCAACGGACATTCCTGAGCATATGTTCTGAATGCGTCTCCATGGTGACAACCATAAACAAAATTATATCGACTAGACAATTCGTGAATATTATCAAAACAAGCAGCAGTCAGCGCCACGTGTAATGGATATCACAATATCAAAAAAACACAATGACAATATGTTACTATCACATTTCACATGCATTTTTAAACCATATTGTGGTACTATTCTGTTCCATGACAAATACACTTTAAGTAGGAAAAACAAATACATTAGGACCAAATACTGCTCAATCATCCAAGAACCACTTTTCTAGCATTTTAGTGGCGTCAAATGGAGAAGACAAATAATAACGATAATAAAATCTTACAAAAACTATACGATTACAGTCCTTCCAAACAATACAATTGCACAAACAGGGGTGCTAGTTTTGGCTTCCTGCAACATTCGGAGAGAAGCCTTTGTCGTTACATTTGCAGCGTAGAAGGTTCTGGATCTCACTGCCCTCGGGCCAGGGAATGTCATTCACCACATCTGTGAAAACAGAATTGAAGCGTGAGACTTAAAACGTTTCAAAATACTACAATTAAATCCATTCATAATGATTAAATCAATACAGAATAGCTGTACCTATTATGACGCCTACTGTGTCTGGGACAGTTGCTCTTTGACAGTTGTTTTTTTCCTTCGCAGTCGAAGGTGATAGAGTGTCTTTTCCAAACACAAGGGTAGCAAGGTCCTGAGTAACAGAGGGACTCTTGCTACCAATCCCATTGAACAGGCTCTTGGAGACTTGTATCTACGGTGGCTGAGAAGTGCAAAACACAACGACATTTCACAAAACACGACGACATTTCACAAAACACGACGACATTTCACAAAACACGACGACATTTCACAAAACACGACGACATTTCACAAAACACGACGACATTTCACAAAACACGACGACATTTCACAAAACACGACGACATTTCACAAAACACGACGACATTTCACAAAACACGACGACATTTCACAAAACACGACGACATTTCACAAAACACAACGACATTTCACAAAACGGAAAGGGTAGGACAACACTTCTTGTTTGTGATTGGACAGAACCCAAGCCCCTCAATGTAATTTTCTTTCACAAAACGGAAAGGGTAGGACAACACTTCTTGTTTGTGATTGGACAGAACCCAAGCCCCTCAGCGAAATTACGAATCCTACTATGGCCATGCCAAGACCCGCCCTCCTCTGTCTCTGATTGGCTGGTCGTTCTGTGCGCTCTACCCACCCAACCCTCTGAGTTTAAGGTGACTCTCTTCGCTGGAGCGCATTGCAGTAACTTATTTTCCGAAATTGCATGCAAATTCAGGTAGCCTAACTAACGTTACAGCATAAAACGTGTACTGACATCCATTAGCCTAAAATAAGTTTACGTTTTTAATACCACCAATGTTGATAATAGTTCTAGGCTATAGGACAAATCAGAATGTTTGTAAACAGAGGTTGCTACGATACTTCCGGGTGGCCACTCAGCACTTCAAAACCGACTGAACCAGTCGGAGCTGTGTAGAAACAGTTAGCTAACGTACACTATGCCGAAATCGTGTTGTGTTTGGGGCTGTAATGCCAAATGTAATCAGGCACACCATGGGTTGGGCTTTTTCCGATTCCCCGCTTTAAAGTCTAAATCGACCCAACGGAACCTGTGGATTCAGAGACTTAAAATAGAGGATACCCCAGATCATACAGTCCGTTTGGCTAGCTAGTGAAGGTAACCATATAGCTCGCTAGCTAACGTTAGCTACTTGTTAACGCTAACTTAGATAAAAATACGTGTTAGCGAATTTAGCTAACGTTAACGTTAGCTGCTTCCCTCAGAAAAAAATAATAGGTAATTCCAGCTATGAACGAACTATCTATCAATCAATAAAACAATGTTTGGCTATGTCTGTTGTACTTGTAACGTTAGCTAGCCAGCTAAGAATCCAGAGGTTGAGTTGTCAATAACGTTAACGTTACAGTAAAAACACAAGTTAAAATCTGACAACTCAACCTCTGGATTCTTAGCTGGCTAGCTAACGTTACAAGTACAACAGACAGATAGCCAAACATTGTTTTATTGATTGATAGATGGTTCGATTTTTTTCTGAGGGAAGCAGCTAACGTTAACGTTAGCTAAGTTCGCTAACACCGTATTTTCATCTAAGTTAGCGTTAACAAGTAGCTAACGTTAGCTAGCGAGCTATATGGTTACCTTCACTAGCTAGCCAAACGGACTGTATGATCTGGGGTATCCTCTATTTTAAGTCTCTGAATCCACAGGTTCCGTTGGGTCGATTTAGACTTTAAAGCGGGGAATCGGAAAAAGCCCAACCCACGGTGTGCCTGATTACATTTGGCATTACAGCCCCAAACACAACACGATTTCGGCATAGTGTACGTTAGCTAACTGTTTCTACACAGCTCCGACTGGTTCAGTCGGTTTTGAAGTGCTGAGTGGCCACCCGGAAGTATCGTAGCAACCTCTGTTTACAAACATTCTGATTTGTCCTATAGCCTAGAACTATTATCAACATTGGTGGTATTAAAAACGTAAACTTATTTTAGGCTAATGGATGTCAGTACACGTTTTATGCTGTAACGTTAGTTAGGCTACCTGAATTTGCATGCAATTTCGGAAAATAAATTACTGCAATGCGCTCCAGCGAAGAGAGTCACCTTAAACTCAGAGGGTTGGGTGGGTAGAGCGCACAGAACGACCAGCCAATCAGAGACAGAGGAGGGCGGGTCTTGGCATGGCCATAGTAGGATTCGTAATTTCGCTGAGGGGCTTGGGTTCTGTCCAATCACAAACAAGAAGTGTTGTCCTACCCTTTCCGTTTTGTGAAAGAAAATTACATTGAGGGGCTTGGGTTCTGTCCAATCACAAACAAGAAGTGTTGTCCTACCCTTTCCGTTTTGTGAAATGTCGTTGTGTTTTGTGAAATGTCGTTGTGTTTTGTGAAATGTCGTTGTGTTTTGTGAAATGTCATTGTTTTGTGAAATGTCGTTGTGTTTTGCACTTCTCAGCCACCGTATGTATCCTTGAGTTGGCTAGAAACAATGAACTCTGATTACATCAAGGTAAATAACACCCCTCAAATCAGAGCATGTCAATTCTCTCACAATATCAAAATAATGCTCAATATATGAAAACATAAAGGTAAATAACCAGTGTTGGGGAGTAGTGAACTACATGTAATTAAACTGGTAGTTTAACTACATTATGCAGTAGCTTGCTGGTAGTTCAAATACATTCATATTTGCATAGTGATTCAAGTAGTTAAATTACCGATTGCCTTTTTTGTGTAGTTAAATACTGAAACTACAACTTGCAATTTTGTCGTTGTGAAAAGCCCAGATGGGATTGTTTCGATTAGGACAGGATTATATTCCAGGAAGCTGGATTGTCAGCTCACCTGTGAAAAATATTTGGCTATAGTTTTTAACATTTTGAATCTGAATTTCTAAAACTAAACTTGAATATATTAGGTGTCAATTAATCACAAGTATTGATTAATGCTATTTATTAACAAATGTTCAGATAAGTTGTTGCATGCTATTTTAGAAGTTACCTGGCTAACTGGGTAATCCTGCTTGGTGCAATACCCCCACCTGGACTCTAGTTTCTGGAAGGCTGGTGTCTGACTGATGGACATTGTATACAAAACCAAAGCTGACATTCCTTGCACTTTTCCATGAATAGTGGGGTATTTTATTTTTTTTGGTTTATGTATGACCTGTGAACAATTGGGAACTTTTTGCAATAAACTCAATTGAGTGGCATTTTTTGCTGGCATGTGAGTTTTTTGTATTATATTTTGTTATAATGTCATATCACATATACATTGTGAATTTGATCAGTAGTTTGAACTACTTTTTCTAAGTAGCTTTAGTTAACCAAACTAGATTTCTCCCTAGGGTAGCTTTGCTGTAGTTAACTTCTTCCAGTGTGAAGTAATCGGTAGCTTGCAAAGCTATGCTTTCAAAATAGCTTCCTCAACACTGTAAACAACTAATGTACTTACAGGGATTGCGTTATTAAAAGTATAAAGACAAGGATGACGACGGATATTGTTGAAATCCCAAATAGGAGAAACAGTCTTCCTAAAAAAAATTAATAAATAAATGAATAAAAACTGGGTGCATCCCAATATTCTTCACTCCCCACCTCCTTTCCTCCACTCCACCACTACCACTCCTCTCCGGAAGTATGCAAAACTGCCTGAACGCTTTGAGTATAATTATTTGCATGTACAGTATATAATGTACCAGACATTGCGGTTTGCATCAAGACATTAATTAATATGTAACCATTAATACGTAATTAAGATGTAATCAGAAACATTAGATTAAAACACAAAGATCTGTTTCCGGGGCACGGAGGAGAGGAGGTGGTAGTCAAGCATTTTTCAATTATTGGGACGCACCCACTGACTTCCTGAATGACTTCCTTCTTTTTCTTCTTCTTCTTCTTTAGGGTTTATAATGGATCACAAACCAACTTTAAGGTGCATACTGCCACGTACTGTACCCGAGTGTAAACCTTACATGTCAAACCGTTCACAAAATTTTATTAGCAATTATTTTTAATAAAATAAAAAACTTATCTTCTAACATTCACTGTGTCACACAGTGTTTGGGAAAATAATTTATAAATCAAGCTTCATATTAGTATGACTTATCAGGTTTGAAATAAAATGCACTTTTTATTACTTTACTTTACAATTTTAGTTAAGCGACGTACGTACACTGCAATTATACACTTTCAGTTAAGTGAACTTAAAGTAGACTTTCAGGAAGTATACTAATAACAAAGTATATGTGACCAAATATTAAAAATGATTACTTTATTCTACATTACGTTAACTGTATCCTTTCAAACTCATAGTGCTAGAGTACAGAACCAAAATAACAGAAAATGTGTCACTGTCCAATGAATTATGGTGCTCACCGTATGTGGAACCTACCTAATATAGTTGGGTAACAAAAGGTTTTGATATAACAATTGTGAAACTGGTTAGAACAGCTATTTATCCCCTGTAGGTCTACCTGGGCCTGAGAATTTGCTCATAAGGACATGTTATTGACCATTTCACTTTTTCTCTCTGGGTTTAGGAAATTCTTGTCAAATGTGGCATCATCAATTTAAAGTTTCAAAGTTTTCTCACTTTGCAAATTACATTGTGTGCATAGATTTTTATATTGAACAGGAATTTATTTTTTTATAAAAATGTGAATGAAGTTCTGCTTTTTTCTGACAATGAACTACAATTTATTTGATAAAAAAGCTCAATGAAACAAAAAATCCTGTGCAAAGGTATATAAATCCCTGCTGTTCGTATTTTTGAAATTGCCACTATATCCGAATGCATAAACAGGGAATCTCAAGTTAAAAACTTTATTAAGACGCTATATCAATGTAGCATGTTCATAAAATCAGGAAGATAGAGCATGTCAAGAAAAGCTGCATTGGTCTGTTCTGTGGCAGAGGTGAAGCAGCAAGTGCCGTCTCCTGCCTCGCTTCCTCTTGTGTAGGGAAGCAGCCACTATCTCATTCTCCCCTTCTTCAGACTGTAGGGCTTACGATCTGTGTACATCTGCTATCTCTCCCTTCACCTGCTTAGGCTCAAGGGCATGAGAAGATTCCATCTCCACCGCAATGTACAATGTGTGCCAGCTGTAGCCTCCACCACCTCCTCTTCCTCAGGCTGAAGGGTATTGTCCTCTGGGCCTTTTCTCACACCTTGCCATGGCGGAAGGCACCAGAGCAGCCTGCCTCATTGCTTCCACCTTTTTCTCATGTTTTCTCTTTGCCTTTCTCTGCTTCACCCTCCTGTTCTGCTTCTCTCAGCCGTCTGGCCTCCTCCTCCTCCACAGGGATGTAATGAGGACTACTTTTGTCCTGTTGTCACAAGGACAAGCAACAAATTTATCTTATGGCTATGCCGCCGGGTGACAGCTCAGTTCCAGGACTCAAAGGTTAATCTGCCTCTGAGTGCCCTTTAACTTCCATCACGCCTCCCCTTCACCCCAGAGGTTTTTGTTTAGTTTCTTTACTCGGAGCGGCACCCCAACGGATTGAACAGGACTACTGGTAGGTATCAAATGTTTTTTTGTTACTTATATTCATTTGAGAAGGTGAATATAGGGCAAAAAGCTTCTGGATAACAAAACATTAATTGAGACTAAAAAGGGAAAAATTATTGCCCACAAACCACGTAAAAAAAAAAAAAAAAAAAAGTTTTGTTCTCGAAGAAGGTTGGATACTTCGGATTTGAAGACATAGGACAGAGTACAACGTTTGCCACCCCATTAAACAATAACGGCGTCCCGCCACTCCAGGAATCTGGCCGCTGCTACTGTATTATGTAGTAGCCTACCTGACAGTGAACTACAGCAGCTCTATATACTTGCATTGCTACTTCTGACCATCTCTACTATAAAAGTACTACTAACAAATACTTAGATTGCTTCAATTGGCTGTACACAATGCTTCCACATTTGGATAAGCCAGCTGCAGCAGCACAATGGGTTTTGACAAGCACACCCAAGCCTGGTAGCATTAGCAGTGACACTGACATTCACAGCTGAGAGGAGGGCAAGATTTTTTAATCAGGACCTCAGCTCACAGAACCCAGCAACACCATGACTACAATTTATCAAGGTTTTGCAGCAGGAAGTGGAGGGAAAAATACATTCCTTGAGCACTGGGTCGTAAGGGAATACGAATAATAGGCCATAAGATTATTGCTTATCTAGCTAGCGAGTTTTCAAAACATTCTTAGCTACTGTTTTGTCATACTCTTGTAAGATTAAGTAAGGTACCCCTATCCAGGGTGAAACGTGGCAAAAGTATGAAGGTGAGGTCGAAGGTGAAGGCTCACTGCTACGGGCGACGGTCACTCGCTGAAAGCGAAGGCTCAAGCAGGCGACTGCTTATGTTTTCAATGTTGTTTATTAGAGAGGTACATAATATCAGAGAGGTACAACAAACATTTTGGACAAGATACAGATGATTAAATACCTTTAGTTATACTTGAAAACACACTAATAACCCCACGCTAAATGTAAACAAAAATGATAAACATTTCAGAAGAAATCTCTAAAGGATTAAACAAACTTTTTATAAAAATTTGATTGATTGGCAGAGGCATATGTTAAAAAGTATAGTGCTGATCTGGTGTCTGTTTTTGACATTGAGTGAAGTTGTGATATGGACATGCAAAATAGGGTCCTTGATCAGTTCTCAAGTGATAATGTACAGTGCCGTGAAAAAGTTTTTGCCCCCTTCCTGATTTCCTCTATTCTTGCATATTTCTCACACTGGATGTTTTCAGATCTTTAGACAAAATATAATATTGATTTTAGGGAACCTGAGTAAACAAATGACACATTTGTTTTTTACTTATTAAATAAGTAAGGTCTTATGTATCAAACGAGCCTCAAACCATCACTCTGCTGCCAGATATGCAGTAGATATGGATGGTTCACTTTAAGGGTTTCTTCTCCTGACTTATTTTTCCATAGAGTTCAATAGGAAAATTTGTCAGGAGAAACAACCCTTAAAGTGAACCATCCATATCTACTGCATATCTGGCAGCAGAGTGATGGTTTGAGGCTCGTTTGATACATCAGACCCTTGATGACTTAGAGCCATTTAGCCAACCATGTATTCCATACTATTCCATTGTAATTTACAACTAAATATAGTCCCACCCCCCAATTCCCATAGAGATCCATTCAAATGCAGAGAGGTTATAGTATCGCTTGTAGAAATACCAGAAAATAAGATTTCAAGAGTCTTTTGATATTGTTGGGTCAAAGACATCAGGAAGTCATGGCATGCAAAGGATATGTGACCAAATATTACAAATGATTACTTTATTATACATTGGCTGCAGTTATTGTAAGGGGGCAATTACTTTTTCACACAAGGGAAATGGGTGTTGGGATTTATTGTTCATTAAATAAATTTAATAAGTAAAAAACAAATGTGTCATTTGTTTACTCAGGTTCCCTAAAATCAATATTATATTTTGTCTAAAGATCTGAAAACATCCAGTGTGAGAAATATGCAAGAATAGAGGAAATCAGGAAGGGGGCAAAAACTTTTTCACGGCACTGTAGGCGTCTGCTTGCAAGCATGGATAATAATTAAAAAGCAATTTGGTGACATAGTGGCATATTCATATTCATTCAGTCTACGCAATCCCATTAGGCTACATTGGTAGTTTTAAGATGTCACAGCTCTTCTACCCTTTTCATCTGGTAACAGCTAAACAACTGCTGAAGCAGCCATACTAAAGTTTATTCATAAGATTTACGTTCTAGTTTGACACTTCCCTTTAAAACACTGTTGATACCTTACCGGTATCAAACTTCCCTTTAAACTGACAGTGGTCTCAACCTGTTTTCATTCATTATTATTTGATTAACATGTGTGCCAAAGATCTGAATTCCATTGGCAGGTAAACACACAGATTCTTTACATCATGTTAAGAAGATTAAGCGATAAAGTAAATTTGGAAAAATCTGTTTTAATCAGTAAACACCTAACCAGAAAACTGCGTTAGCTTTCAGCCTTGCGCATTTCCATGAATATCCTCTGAGTGTGAGTGCAGAGAACGAAGAGACTGTGTCCACAATTAAAATAATGTCATAAAATGTGCAGATTTTGCAAATGAAAATCAAAACTATAATTACTCGCCTAATGAGCTAATTTATAAAAACTGGCTATATCTGATGATATTGAGTATTATTATGTGAAACGCTGTCACCGATGTCACCGTTGAAGTGCTGAAATGTGATAGTGCATGCTTATTCATTTTTGTTTTTGTTTTATTAAAAAATACATATATTACAAAATACCTGTATTGGCGGTGTGGAGATAACTACACCGGTTAAGGAGGCTTGTGCACCTTATGCATCGGGTAAACTGACAATGGTAAAAAGCCATATATTTATATTTCTGGAAAAAGCAGCCATTCCTTTGTCTTGATAGTATTGGCAAGTAGGGGCAGGCTATTTTATATTTTAAATAATTATAGCCAAGCCTACAGTTGTTCATAATCAGAGAATCATGGCAATTTTCTTTACAAAAGAAAGAAAAATAAATAAAATGCAGTGACATAACTTGCACAATTTGCAACAAAAAGAGGCCAGTGGTTTAACCCTCACCCCAGAATAAAACATGTTTTTGCTTATTAATTGTTAAATCTTTTTTGCAGCATACAAAAGCAGAAGCAGAGTGAAAACACATGTTGCTAATGGGCACATTTTTGTTTATGTTAGACCTCTGGAGATTGAGCCGGGTCGGCTTTCATAGTCATTGATATCAAATGAGAGTATACACATAGCCTACTGTATTTTATTTTCACTAGCAACAGTAGCAACGGTGCAGTGGTGCGGGAAATGGAAATGGTATGGGAAACAAATATGTGTGTGAGATATTTTGTAAATAAATATTTCTGAAGTTTACATTTATTATTCTGAGTGTACATTTATTATATATATTTTTTACAGAGAAATTCTTGGTTATCTGTGATTTACCGTGGTATTGATTTGGTATCAAGATCGAGATACCAACGCTGGTATCGCTATCAATCAACATTTTGGTGTATTATCAAAATAAAATTTGATGGAAATAAATATTGTTTTAAATTACTACATTTAATTTTTTTGACTGAAACAATATTATTCACCATATGACTGTTATAGTCAAAATAATTGAAAGATTCAAAAAATGAGTAGAATAGTTAACTTTAACAAAGATAGTTAACTTTCTGACTTTCTCTCTGAAACCACTGCCCTTTTATTACTTGTAATTGGCCTATTTGGTTTTCAGTTATTGTTGATTTGCAGTAAATGTTTGAACAAATCCTCACTTGTGTTTGGGGATATTTGGGGGTGCATGGATTTTAAACATTGCATGTGAATACAAAATAATTCCTATTTCTCACACACTACTGTTTTTATCATTTACACTAACAAAAGTACTCATATAGGTATCAAATAGTCTAAACAGTGCCTCAGAATCTCATTAATTACAGGTACAATTTGAATATACCTGTATATATTTGAATATAGTCTGTATACAAGGGTTCATATTGTATTTCTTTACAGCATGTTTTCTATTTAATCTATTACTATGCACTTTTTTGCCTACAATGAGTCATGGAAATTTCTTATTGAACATTTAGAAAATGAGTTAATTGTGTTGGAAAATTCTCTCTAAATGTGATCCACATGTTGATTGAATCATTAAGGCTGAAAATTGGTCCGATTTAATTTCCGTTTGCCCAGTTTATATTTTATTAGTTGACTGGCAAGTACTTTTTTGTTTTGTTTAACACATGTATTGGCTTATATGAAAATGAATTAAATTTCCTTTTGGTTGGATTGCTTTTGACAAGAGATAAGGGCAATGTTCATTCTTGCATATTTATTAGTGTGATTTGCATAGGCACTGGTTTTCTGGAATATATAAACTACTGAGTCGACGTGGGTATGTATCATTTTGCTGGCAAATCTATGATGTTGAATGGCATAGGCCTTGGTGTGTTGGAAAACAGATTTCTGTGTGCTCGCATGTTTATTGGTTTGGCTGGAAAATGTGCCATTTGCTGGCACATATATTAATTTGATTGGCACACATATTGGACTGATTAACCTTCACATTACTCCTATTAAGCCAAAACACGTACCAGCAAGCAAAAACATGTGGCAACTAGAATGGCACTCAGAGAGGTGCCTACACCCATGCATGAGTGAGCAAGTGACCAAACTCTATGATATGGAACAGACCCTCTATTATCCACTACCCTCTATTGCCGAAGATGCAGCAACCTACCTATATGGTGTCCAGTTCACCGCACCTCTCAATTTCCCCATAGGCCATAATGATACCAGCTTCCAGCTACCACACTATTTCACTTTTTGTTCAGACATTTGCAGATTGAGGATATTAAAAACAGACCATAACAAGTACATGCAAAATAGCTATTTTACATATAAAAATAAGAGTCTATTGTTGACTCTACGACGAGTAAAACTATAATTTTGTTATAAAATCGTATCAAGTAAAACAACACATAGATTCTTATTCTTATATGTATTGTGGGTATAACTGGGTTGAAAATTCTGGTAGAAAGAGTTTCTTCATTATAGCCCATGAATGTAGTTCCAATACGCTCTATAGGGCAAAGCTTTTGACAAAATCAATCAAGTGTTGCTCTACCCCATGCATGCCCTCGTGCGTTCAAAAGGTAACGCACGATGTAATGCATGTAATGTCTATTCCTCTAACATTTATCTATTCATTAGACATTGGTGGAAATTAATACAAAAGAAAATGCTTGTTGTTGACCGATTTGGAAAATATTAGAGAATTCAGGTCCTTGACCCCCTCTCATTTTAAGTGCAAATCCAATTTGGATCAGAATTGTAGGCTTTACAGACAGACAGTCAAGACAGACAGACTGTTACCACCCGCAAAAAATAAGGTGATAAAAAAAAGAAAAAACTAAAATTTAAAGATACATAGATTTTTAGTTTTTGTGGGTTAGCCTGAATGAAGATACAAAATTGGGCATACCTATTGTATTTTGCGAAATAGTGGGAGGAGGTCATGCAAATAGATTACTTTTGCATGTGTAATGTGATTTACTAAGCCCAAAAGCAAGTTTGGGTAAAAATGTAAGGTAATTGCCCGTGCATTTTAATACGAATGGGAAGAAGGTAATAAAATACACGCAATCGATAAGATGACGGCTATCATTGTAGCAAGACATGTGCGTGTGTATTTGGAATATCCATAACGGAACGATCTGAATGATTGCGTAACAATGGGGGCTAATTAACTGGCCCACTCTAGCTAAGCAAGAATTTGTGGATACATACATCATGAACAATAATAATAAATACATTTTTAATCATGAAGCAAATCGTGTTACAGAATACAAAAGTAACTGGTATTTGAATCAAACAAACAATACAAAGTCTATTATAACAAACAGCAAATAACAAAACAAATAAAAACTAAACGTCTTTAGATGGAAATGTGATTTTATGTGTCACGGCTAGTGCAAGTAGTATGATCTGTTGTGTAGGACTAGGTGTTGATATCCCTCAATAGATATATACCTAAGGCACCGATGAGACACTGTGGCGTTCAGATGTGTTGCAAGGACTAGTTGTCCCTGGGGACTCTGCATGGCAGGGGCGTCCTACTCCCTGAGCCTAGTTCCTGGCCGCATACCCGACACTGTGGCGTTCAGATGAGTGATGGCATCCTTTGAGTTCTCAAGTGGGCGGCCTCCTTCACGGGTGTTTCGCTGATTGGCCCACGACACCATCCAGAGGGTTCAGCAGTGATTCCCAGCGTCCCAGGTTCACTCTCATCAGCCATCACTCACTTGGAGGCCCAGGTCGGGTCTTTTCTCTTTATCCACAGCCACTGGCTCCCCTTTTCCGCAGCCCTGGAGAGGCCCTTGACTGCCTGCCTGTGGGCCTTCCCTCGCACACCCATCTCCCTGAGTAGCCTAGATGTTGAGGTGGCTACGAAGCCTCTGCAGCCTACTTCCACTGGGCGTACCTCTGCTTTCCATCCTTGTTGTTGAGCATCGGCTGCGAGTTCGGCGTACCTCAGCTTCTTTCGCTCATAGGCCTCCTCCACTGCACCCTCCCAGGGTACCGTGAGCTCTATGATGTAGACGAGCTTGAGCGAGGGTGACCACAGAACAAGGTCTGGTCGCAGGTTGGTGGATGCGATCTCAGGTGGGAAGCAGAGTTTCTTGTCCAGGTCTGCCAGCAGCTTCCAGTCCTGTGCTCTGCCCAGCTGCCCAATGTCAGCTCTACTGGTGGTGAGGCTGGCTTGACCCTCCCGGACAAAAAGTGTTGGCTGCCAATGGAATGACGGGGGAGGAAGGGCGTTCGCACTTGTACGTTGACTTTCCAGCACTGCTGCAAGACACCTTAGCACCTGGTTGTGCCGCCAGGTGTAACGGCCTTGAGTAAGGCTGGTCTTGCATCCCACTAAGATGTGCTTCAGTGTTGCTGGACTTGGACATAGAGGGCACGTGGGGTCTTCGCCATACCACTGGCTTAGGTTTGCAGGAGAAGGCAAAACATCATAGGCAGCCCTGATGGTAAAGCTTGCCCTGAATGCCTCCATCTCCCACAGATCTTTCCAGGAGATCTTCCTCTTCTCCACTCCTTCCCATGCCATCCACTGACCTTGCTTTGCCTGCGCCACAGCTTGTGCGCGCCTTCCTGCTTCCTCTTCCCGACGTACCTCCTGGACCACCAGCTTGCGCCTCTGAGCTGGATTGGCCTTGGTATAGTATAAGTGTAGTTACAATCATTCAAGTCCTGACAAACATCTTACTTCTGGAAGAAACTAAAAAACATTCAGTAAAACGGTTTGTAGTAAACAGTTTGCTTGTTTAGTGTAACAGTAGCCTATGCCTAACCATTCCAAACACACAAAATTTCTCATTTAAATGTAATGTAGCTGGAGTGATTTACATAATGCCTCTTTGTTGATCACTCGCAATGAGTGAAATAATTTTGCCAAATGCAAAACATATTACTATTTGCTTTACAATGTAATCCAGTATGCCTGCACGTTATAGGTTTAACACCAATTGACCTAATGGGGAATGAGATGTGTTCAGTTGCATACTGTGCACAAGCTTTGCAGTTTAATTTGTGATAGCAATGCAGTTCAACCTAAAAGTCTGCCTTAAATCTCCCTGAGGAATATTATCCATAATCATAATGTTATCATTCACTCTCATTCTGATGGTATTCAGCTTTGCTTTTCAATGAAACAGATGAAAGTGCCAGTCGAGAGATTTCTATCATACCTTCAAAATGTACAATTCTGGATAATCTCAAACCATTTGATATTTAACAATAACAAAATGGGCATTATGCTGCTTGTCCCCAGTCAGTTTCACAGTATTATGGGACTTTATGTAATATATGACTGATGCTCTTAGCTCCCCCATAAATAGAGATTAGAAATCTTGTAGTTATGCTTACCTCATACTTCTCCTGTGAGCAAGATGCATGCAATAAATAAGTATATCACCCAATAAAAAAGTCACCAAATAACAACTTAATTTTATTTACTCTTCTCCCTATAAAATGATGCCCATGCAAAGCATTTATGGATCTTGTGCCATTATGCCATTATAGTGATTGTATTTTCCATCACACCGATACAGGCCCTAGTGTCACAGGATACTCATCTAATTATGCCAAATAAATTTTAGCTGCAGGGTCCCTAAACTGAAATTACTTTTCCCGGATTGTGAGACAGAGCCTGTTTTTAGCTTTAAATGAAGACCCACAATGTTTAATTTACCACTTGTCCCACATACCCCAAAATATATAGCCCTCCTCAAACACCACACATGTTCTCCTTGGCCACAACACCACTGTGGTCACCAGGGGGGTATATTAAGAAGCAGGATTACTGAGTTAGCCTGCTTCTTAGGTCAACACTCTTAGATTGTATGTACAAATTTTGTATCTATATCTATTTCTTATGCATACTATATGTAAAAATATTTGTCACATATGTTCATGTATTCTATCTCCTGCCTTTTGCACGGCTTGGCTTCAAATAAAAGTATTAGTAAGTAAAAGTAAATAAAATGTTATAAATTGATAAAGATGTAATAATAGCAATAATATTAATCGTAATAATAATCAATTTAGGGTTGCAGAGAGGTGCAGTGAGTGGCACTGCCACCTCACAGCAAAAATGTAGGTTGAATCCTGGCCGAGGGCCTTTCTGTAAAGAGTTTGCAAGGTCTTCCCATGTCCACATGGGTTTCCTCCATGTCCTCCGGTTTCCAAAGACATGCAGGTTAGGTTCATTTGAGTATGTATGTGTGAGTGAATTGTATCTGGGCCCTGTAATGGATTGCTGAGCTGTCCAAGGTGTATTCATGCCTTTCACCCAATGTCTGCTGGTATGGCTGCAGTGACTCTGACCAGGAAAGAAACGGTTTAGAAATGAATGGATTTTACTTACTAATACTTTTATTTGATGTCTTGTAAAAGGCAGCAGAGAGAACACATGAACATACAGTATGTGAGAAATATTTTTACATTAAATAGTTTACAAAATGCTAGTATTTCATCTTAAATAACACATATGTATTATGCATACAACATTTAATATAAATCAATACGTAAGTTTAAGTTGTTAAATGCTTTGCTGAAGTGTCAATTCATCATTTATTCATTCAAATTTTAATATATTGGGACATTTAAAGCGGCAAAATGTGTTGTGGTGTGGAAGGTATTTGTTAGACATTTGTGCTGTTTTCGTGAGAAATCTGAATGTATTCATAAAACTAAAATAAAGTTTTGCAGAAACTAAAATCACAACATGGAAAACCAGAGTGATGAATAACACACAAGAAAGAAAAGGAGATGAGCAGACTCAAAGACTGCGGAATTACCGCAGTGAATAAAGTGGTGGTGGGACCAGCCGGGTAGAACCTTGCTGTGCAGTGTTGGTGATGTTGAATTAATAGGACGCCTTAATGTTTCACGCAGGTGGGAACGGATATGGATTGCGTCAACATCGGAATGAAAATAAAAATGCAACTGACTTGAAATATTGGAAAAACACACAGAACACACAAATTATTTGGCAATGCCCCATGCTGCTGAGGGTGAGTGATACATCAACAGCAACCTGACAGCCTGTATCTTCCTGAAATCGCAATGAAAGATAGCAGACCACAGATGTAGAAAATGGCAATATCATTTGATTTTCAATTCAGAAATAAGATAAAGTGTTTGCCACCCAGGTAACATGTTAGACTGACTCTGCTTTGTATCTGTCAGTGTTATATTTTTACCAGGCTGATGTGATCTATCTACTGATTACTGCCTTTTCCATAACCATACAAAAGATGTAAATGGTTTGGTATTGAAACTAATGGTAGCATAATATTATGCACATTAGCAAAAATTGTAGCTAGTGTAGCATAAACAAATTATTATAAATATACATCTCAACAATATAATCTTATAACTAACTTAATCATATATTTCAGTAATATAGACAAAGTGGTCCGTCCAATGCTAGCCATGAAAAAGGGCATTTCAGGCCTGAAGGCAAGTACTGTATTCATAATAGAATAGAAATATAAGAGTAACCTCTAAAAATGCAAAAAATATATATGTTAAAGTTTGTGTTTAAGTTGTGCACATATCCACACATTTTTCAGTTATGTCAAGCATTCACTAGATAAGTTACCGCCATTGCAATACAATATTAGATTGATTAAATGTAGCGTACCGCACCTTTAAATTGCTGGACAAAGTGAAAATCAGTATGGTCTATGGTTGAAAACATGTGAGTAAATAATTTGCATTAAAAAATATCTGTGCTGAGGCAGCCATATATGGTTAAAAATTATTCCAGCTGCTTTTCAAGGCTTTATGGATGTTTTATTGAATGAACTCTCACCTTCAGCATGCTTGGTTCAGTCGCCACAATTGTTCAAATTCACCCATGCTGAGAAAAGGGGTCAAAATCAACGGCAAGATAATGTGTCCTGAATGGGAATGCCTCAGGGAACTTGATGTGCCAGAAATGTGAAGAGATTACCAGTGACCCTAAACACTACTTAAATGATAAATACACTCTGGATCCCCTCTCAGTGCAGATAGTGGTCCTCTTCAGTTTGGGTTACTATACTATCACCTTGTGCCTCATATACATTTATGTTAGCCGTATTCAGGAAACTTTCCATGTCTTTCTCTTAAACTGTTCATTTATAGTCAACAATTATATGCATTATTGAATATACACTCAGATGAACAAAGGCAGATTACATATTAAACAGCATAATTGTAAAAAAGGGATACATTTTTCAGTGTATTCATTCAATTTTATATGGTGTCATGCTGTATGAATAGTTTACTAGTGAAGGGGGGCGACAGAAGGTGATTTTGTTAGTTCCAACTAATAAACTGTCGAATAGCTCACTATTCATTCCTCTATCATCATTTGATTACCAACTTCAGTGTTGTTCCAAGTGTGCTGACAACACAAATCTAACCATTTAATGACTGTAATGGTGCAGCTCTCTGAAGATCCCTCTGCTGATATGGGAAACTGTCTGTCTCAGGATCCTACACTTTCTCTCTCCTGAAATGAATGCTGTTCTCTCCCTGCAAACTGCCTGCTGCTATTGATTGGAAAGGAATATGTCACACATGGGTAGGTACAGTATAGTTGCAACGAGACTGGGTGGGGGGGTTGCTTGTTAAACGGACTTGCTACAGAAAAATAGTGACACTTAGAAACGACGTATTCGGCAGTTGTCACGAATCATGTACCGATACAGATAAAAGACGGAGCCTGTGGTTTGGCTGCAGGAGCAACGAATGTTTCAGTTCAGCAAAATCTTGGTGCCGGCAGCATGGTCACTAGGCATCTGCACAAAGGGGTTATGGTGCTGTGGCAATGGCAGTGATGGTACCATATGCCGCAGAAACCTGCTTCCCAGAAAGGACCTGGGCCTGTTCAGCACATTTTACTTTTATTGAGAGTAAAATGTTTCATATTGCATTAAATTGTAATTATGAAATAAAGGTTTTCTATAAATGTATGTTGGAAATACAAAATCACTGGCTTACCTTTATACTTCCACCAGGGGGAAAAAATGGTGGATTTTTGTTCTAGTTCGTCATGATTCGGAGAAACTCAAGTCATGTGATTTGTGAGTCCCCAATTCGTAGGATTAGTACAAATTGCAGGGTGCTGCAAGTCAAATGTTGATGTTTCACTGGCTTGCACAGACGTCAAATTGTGAAGTACTCAGAGCTCAACTAGGTTGGGAATTTCATGAGTTCTTACTTTCTGGTTTGAAATTAATATTGAACATAATTGAATATAATTGAACACCTTAATTATTTTATAAATCTTCAAAACTTCAGTGCTTCTGTGTATCTGGCGGCAATATATGAATGACAAGAAAATTACAGACGTTATAACACAACAAACACCCTAACAGTCATGGATGTTACCAATGATGTATAAATTAGTATTTATGCTACACAGTAAAATATTCAGTGTAAGCTTTACTGTCAGTTGACTTACCACAGAATGTCATACTGTGTATGATAACATATATTTTTGTAACATGAGATATTGAACTGTATAAAATTATTTTGTATTTGATTTTGTGTTTAAAATAACTATGCATTTTGGTTCAGTTCTGGCCTCTTTTTTTGTACGAATCATTCAGTTTATGTAAAATTGTAGTATTTATTATCATTAATTATAGATCAAAATCTATAAACAAGAATGTAAAGAGTGTTGTCTTAAAGCTTAAACATTGCTTATTGTTTCCAATGCACAACTCAACAAAATATACTTTACTGTTGAAACTAGATTCAATCTTAGTCTGCCACATTCCAGTTTGAGATTTGCACTAAATTTGCTGCTTGAGTAGACCATTTTGGAGAATAGCACGTCTCAGTGATTTCAGCTCTGCTGCTTGTGATGATGTTTTTTCAGATAACTCAAAGCCACATAGACAAATTTGTTGACTTTGAGGTTAAAATAATTAAATGTTTGCTATCTCCTTTCTGGAGGAACTCCATTTAGGAGTTTAATACCAGTTCATAGATGGGAAAACATAATATGAGAATTTTTGTTCTGAAAGCAGCATATTCCTCCATCTTTTATTTCACTATTTTACTGACATAATTGGTCAGATTTGTTTTCTATTTTAAAATACAAATGTGTAAAGGTAAAATAACAGCCTATGTTATTTTAGATGTTTGACAACCGTTGGTCGTTATGTGAGAACAGGCACGTTTCCATTTCTGTAGCATCTTCATTCAGACTCCACTTGTATTTACAAGTTAAGTATCACTGATTGACAGATGTTTTCCCCAGTGCAAAAACAGAAGTGAGAGCAGGCTTGGGCCCTTTCTGCTTTAACAAGACCTCAATGCTCTTCTTAGCGGGCTTTAACCCTAGCCATATTATCCGTTCCAGCATTGCACCTCTGCATAAACATGGTGCTTGTCAGCTTTTTCAGAGCCCTTTTCCAGGCCGGACATAGCTTGATTAAACTTGTCAACACTCTCCCTATTCCCGCCAGACAGCTCTTGGAAATGCAATCTCCTCGGGTTGTATCCCTGGATGCTGACCCCTGCAACTCACTGTGGGTCATTCTCATACCAGCTCACTTTGTTCTGTTCATACAGCTTACCACAGCAGCACAGCCAATATCATCTTATCGCTCTGTACAGGTACTCTGCTTCGAGACCCAATTAAGGCAGGAATATCAAGCTGCAAAATGGCATCCATTTTCAGACTTTGCAATGAAGCAAATAGTGCATAGTGCATACAATTATGTTTTTTTTGGTATGAACTTATCACAGCATGTGGTGCTCAGAAGCAATGAATGCAATGAATTGACATGAATATTGAAATGCAAATATTTGTATTGCAGCATTTAAAGTGCAAATTTGTAACCATCGGGAAAAATACCAAAACACCCATGGTGATATCTAGGGCTTAAATGTATCAATTATTGACTGGACTGCAAAAATGGACTGGAGAGTCAAGATATTTCAGCTTTTATCCTCAAAAGTCACTATCAGCACTCTAATTGCTGTAATCTAAGTACAAAACACTCAACAGAACAAGCTAATTATACAATTAAGAACAAATTGAAGAGCTTGTTGGAGCAATGGTGAAAGTCTCACGTGTGTCCAATCTTCAAAGAGGGGCTGTGTGAGAACAGCCCTGGGTTTGTCCTTGCTCAACACTAAAATACCTGATTAAATTAATCAAGATTTAAGTTGAAAACCATTATTTGTTCATGAGCTGAATCAGGTGTTGTAGTGCTGGATGAGAACAAATCCAACCACATTGGCTGTTCTCAGATAAGACTAGACACCCCTATGCTAATTGCATGATTAGTTAAGATGATAAACATACCGTAAGGTATTGACTGCTTTACCAGTGGCTTCAGAAAGTCTTGTATTGAACCTTTTGTGTTTAAAAAATAAGTCAATGGCCCTATTTCTATAGTGGCCTTAGCATGTCAGTTGCCAGATAGAGAAAGTTTGATTCAACACCTCTGTTCTTTACAAATCGATCAAATTGACAGTATAGACATGTTAGTCACAACCTAACCTCACAACGTTTGAGAGCAGTTTGTAATTTTATCAATTTATTTGGTTAATTCAAGAAAATCAATGAGCAATGTCCACATTTTATATATACAGTATATATATCCAGTGCATGAAACCGTTTCTACACTGCATGGTATTCTCACATCTGGCCTATGTGCACAGTACTGCACATAGGCCAGATAAGGCCCCCCCATAAATTTTGATTCAGCTTGCATATCAATCCAGATAATAAATGAAATCTGCACTCTGAATTATTGCAGATGTTTAGTCTGTGGAAATACTCATTTGTGAGGCAGGGTGTGCTGTGCACTGCCGCGGTCACACTACACTCACCCTCCCCAATACACCCCAGTGTTTCCCCTACAAAGACTCTCACATGAGGCTTGGTGCACAGCTGTTGCTTGTAAACACACTGCACACATTTTTCTGCACCCGGCACCCGCTTGTTTGGACGCACAGTCAACACAGATGGACCGCTGAAAACTGCACCATCAAAAAGGCTTTTTCTTTATCTCCTATGTTGAGCTTTTGGATAATATGGTAACAGATGTGGAGACGTGACATATCTGGAGCTACAGCCTCTGATATTTTTGTTCAGCCACAAATCTTTTTGAAATTAAATTTTTAACTTATCCCCCCGCCCCAGTCCTTGAACTTCAAAGTGATGTGCTTTATTTGGGATGGCAGGCATGCCATCCGCCGTGTTACGGCTTGGTGGGGCATGCCCTATACCTATACAGCACAGACATTTTGGCAGAGTTGACAGTTTTCAGAGTTTCCTAGAGGAATTACCACAATGACCACAGACTGTCAGCCCTTAAGAACATTTACTTCTGTACTTTCTGACCTCATGTAAACACACAGAATTCAGATACAACTTCACACATCCACGCAATAAAGCCCCAAACTTCAGTTATTATTATTCTTCTTCTTCCTGCTGATTTTGTCATTAAAAATGCTCCATGCCCACAAAAAATAATTCTTTAAATATTATAACATCTGATCTGCCAATAACACATTTGATCAAAGTAGCCAATGTAATGTTTTTTATTGACATATAAGGACATGTGATGCTATTGGACTCACTGTATAATGAAGTGCCCATGTAATGCTGTTTCAGCCAATAGAACATGCCTTAGAACAATATTTGTGCCTAATTATTGCCAAAAAATTAAAACTATTGCTTTACAGATGTTTAATCTTTGCGGGAAGCTCATTTCTCTTTCTGAAATGCATTCTCTATCATTTCACATGCAAACCCCACTTAATGTTGTTTCATGACTCTGATAGCTACATGACTACAAGGTAGTCAATAAAACCTCAGACTCAGTTTGTAACTGTTAACTCCAGACAGCACGCTCAGTCGGCGGGAGATAGGTGCTCCATCTGTGGGAGATGTCAAACGGATGTCTGGAACATTACTATTTAACCCTACAGACAGAGGCAATTTTCATCTAGATTCTACTAGTCTTATTTAAATGTCAATATCTCAAAAAATATTCACTGCACATCCATGGTTTAAAGTTCAAATTGAAGAGGCTGTATCTGTCATGGGTTGTGGCTTTCTCCCTCGTTTGCTACGGTTTTCTTCCGCTCAGCGCCAGTTAGCAATCTATCAGATTTTTTTCTACGGTCCGTCTCGGGGTTTTGCTCTTTCCCGCTAATTATTAATTTCACCTATTTCCCTACCTGTTAAGTATTTAAGCCTCTCGCTTCTGCTTCCGGATGCTACGTTATCATTTTGTGCCTTTATGAAGTCAGGATTAGTCTTTCTGTCTCTGCAGTTTAAAAAAAAAAGATTATTTTCTTTGTTTGTCGCAGTTTGAGATTTTCTGGCCTTGAAGCCAAAGGAATTCGTTTTTCTGTTCCCTTTTCTCTTTCCTCTCTACGCTTTCACTTTCTCGTTTCTGAGTGTGTGAGTTTTATTTTTATTTAGTAGATTTCACCAATTATCAGGTGTTATAGTTACATTCCGAAGCCTGGTTTTTCCTGCAGGTACCGCCTCATGCTACCAGTAGTGACAAAGGCACTAGCAAAATGCAAAACTAGAGAAAAATCAGTCAGGAAGGATAAGGAGAGAGAAATGGTCTGTGGCCACCACCTGCAAAACCATTTACTTTTTGGGGGTTGTCTTGCTGTTGCCTTTCCTGTCCATCTGTTATCACCTTCATTTGCACCAAAGCAGGTGAAATTGATTCACAATCGTTTACGCTTCCTAACTGGACAGATCGATATCCCAGAATTTTAATTGACTTGGTGTTATACTGTGTTGATTAAGTGTTCCCTTCATTTTTTTCCAGCAGTGTATTTCAGCCCTAAGTGCGATAGGTGGTCGCTGCGGAAATGTTGACTGTACGGGACTTTGACTAAATATAGAAAGATAAACTTTTCAGGGTTAATCCCTTTTAAGCAATCCTGCGTAGACATTTACACGGTTTTAGGGCTGCAGTTGATCATTTCAGACAAACATAAATACTGTAATTGGGACAAATACGTTTACCACTAGGGGGCCAATGTGGATTGGGTTAAATAATTTAGGAAACATTGATCAGGGGGGGAAAAAAATGTAAACAATTCTAGATCTAGGATCTGTGCCTGACAGAAAAAAAGGTAAAATCTCTTGCACCAAAATTATATACACAGCACATGTAAAATACATCCAAATCCTTCACAAATTGATTCAGGACAGACATAGCTCTGTGTTGTGCCCAGGCCTTAAATTTAAACATTTTGGGGTCAAGGCTATAGGACCTTCAAACATAATTTTAGGGGAGGGGGGCAACAAGGTCACCTGGCAGGGCACTCAACCATCAACTAAATTCAGGTTTTGGATCCTGATGAAAGTGTGGATACATTGTTAAAATAATTATTTTTAAAAATACAAAAACCGCTGATGCCCTGGACACAAAAAGAGAGATTTTGACAGATGAAGGGTACGTTTGCTTCCATGAGGTGTCAGGTGTGGTCACAATCCTAATCTCTTCATGGTTGATATGATTGCGTGACACAACCAATAAGTAACAATACAGAGGAAGTAAATGACCAATCGCAGTGTACAAAAAATGTTTACATGGCACTGGCAAATATGTTGATGGGTCACAGGTTTGAAGTGCAGGCATTTCAATCAAAGTAAAAGGGCAGTCCAACCACAATGGCCTAAAGACTTGCAAAAGTTATAAAGGCAGCACAGCCAAATTGCAGGGAACTGAGGCCATGGCCGTATGGCCGCCGTGTAATTTATTCCATGGTTCGGACATACTACTAAGCACTGGGTGGGATTTATCTAAAGAGATGTCTATAACAGCGTTACTGTACTCCAATCACTAGGGAATTATCTGTTAGCACACGTAATTGGTTAGTAATATCAGGGCTATTTTGAATCAAATTCAATCAAAGCTATCTTCCTTCCATTAATGGTAATGCCATTCAATCAGAATTAACATTCCCTGTTTCCTCTATTGTCCATTTAACCGTTCATCTAAATACAATTAATACGCCTTTGGATTTTGAGCTAGCACAGGATGCAGCCATAATTTGATACTATGTTTTGGAAAAAAAGAATGAATGGTCTGAGTAGACATGAGTCCTGTATTAAATTATTCCTTTGTAAAATATCGAAACCTTTGGCTCACTAAAGTGATGTGTTCAAGACCCTTGCATCCCAACTCATAAAAATCTAAATAAAGGTTGCCGCTTTGTAGTTTTATAAGGATCCCAATCTTATTAACATACCAGGTCCTGAAATTCCCAAGGTTGCTCATTCTTTGTCCCAAAACTTCAATACAATGTTTAATAATGAGAGTCTCCCTCCCCAAATCACATTGTAAACCCATGGCAAGAAGAGATGTCTCACAGAAATCTCCCAGTTTTTAGTATAACTGACACTCATTCTGAAATGGTCAGAGCAGCTACAGCGTATTGGGTGGCAGTGTAGTATAATAGTGAAGGAACTGGCCTTGCAACCGAGAGGTTGTGGGTTCGATTCCCAGGTAGGACACTGCCGTTTTACCCTTGAGCAAAGTACTTAACCTGAATATTCAGTATATATCCAACTGTATAAATGGATAATCCTGTAATGTAATATTGCTCACCCTGTCCAGCCACGTAATTATACATGTTGATACCAAAATTCAAACCGCACATCTCCCTTTTAACATGCATTTTAACATATGCAACTGTAGTCAAATAAAAAATATGATAGATTTTAAAATGCTAAATAATAACAAATAACAAAACTGTGTGCAGTACAGCTGCAAATATAACAAACAGAAAACATCCCCTTAAGACGCACTACGTCCATAGGCAGCTCAATTTAAAAAATTCTGCTAATTTTTTTTATTCAAAACTGACTCAAATCACATGGGTCCATAGCAAAGAGTGTTCTCACAATAAAGAAAGAGTAGTGCTACCTGCTTGTTCCTCTGCATCACTCCCCATTGCCGTACGACGATCACTCCAGGTATCCAAGTCAACAAGACTAGTTATTAGGCCACCCAAAGTCACAACAAAGCAAAAGTCACTGCATTAGCTGCTGCAGCTGTGGAAGGTTGTTTCAGAAGCTCTTGTAACTCTTGAATGGACTGAAATAAAATTGTATCATACATGTTTTTTATTTGTAGCATAGTTGGGTAGTATAAGAACTGTAGACCAGCACATCTCAATTGCTCCTCTTGTGCTGTTGAAGGACGCACGTAGTTGGGAAGTTACAGGTGCATCATCAACATACAAATTGAGAATATTCACATTCATCATAAATGGGATTATTTTTCTTGCATCATTGCAAAATGGACGTCTGGTTGTTGTATAGTAGACGTTTGAAAATGAAGACCTTGTGATTGCTGCTTGTGCTTCAGCGTACAGTATATTCTCTTTCAATATCAGGTGGTCACTGGGAAAGACCAGGGTATGGAAGCCTGCAAAAACCAACAGTGTCGCCACTCTAACTGCTGAGAGAATTATTGTGGCTGTCTCTTTCTGATCTTGCTCTATCAACTGTGCTATGGAATCCACCATTTTATGAGGGTCAAAAGGCACAGAAACTTAAATTTTCTTTTTGCTTGGAGATGACACAGGCAAAACCGGACACCTGGGGGGGTGTAACAGAATTAATAAAAAAAGAAAAACAAAAAATGGGGTTAGGTGTCTGAGCTCTAGCTGCAAGTGGCCATTCCAGTCTGCAGGACACGTGATCCTCCATTATTTTTTTTTAAACATGGCAAAAAACATTTTTGACATTCACCCATATTTTAACTGGAATAACCTCTTAAAGTTTCAATCATGAAGAAAACTGATATTCCAAAAATATGGTTGAAGAAAGCCAAGAAACATTTATATGGGCATGGCTTATCACAAAGCTGCTTTAAAATCCCAAATGGCTGGACGTAAACAGGGGTTTTCATCCTTTCTGACACATCGACTCCACCCAGGCTCAAAGGCATCCAGGGGACCCCCATCATAAGTTAAGAAGGGTTATATATATATTTTTTTTTATTATTATTTAAATAACAGTTTTATGTCTTGAAATATTTCTGAATATATATATATATATATAATAGTCATTGTATATCAAGTCTGGCCAGGGACCACATACAGTACCTTCAAGGACAACCAGTGTGCGGACCCCATTTTGAAAACCCAGGCCGTAAAGTTATGAAACTTGGTAGCTACATTGAAATTCACTTAAAAGGCCCAACCCTAAAGTGCTGGCTCAATAAAAACAAATAATGGTGCAAGACATAAATATTTAAAGAAATATTCCAAAATTCACAAAAATATCACTGTTCCTTTAGGAGAGTTTTCAAACAGTTTAAACATGACTGTGAACCCTTCTGTGAATCTGTATTACTCTGTATTATTAAAACCCATAGCCTATACATTCGCTCATGATCATGATGATGTACATTACATTTTATTACAATAATCAGACACTCCTATCCACAGTGATGCACAGAAGTGGAGAACAGCTCATAAAACCTATTTGCAAAAGGTCACTTCTGTTGACCCTATGAGGCAACAAAACAACTAAACAAATGATTGCATTTTCCCAATATTTTGCTGTATGTACAAGGTTAACATTCAGCATAAAAAAACTATCACTTTCAAACTGATTTGTTACACAGGGACACTTCTTATCATTATTCCTATTATTATTATGCTCATAAAAACAAACCCATACTAAATTACAGTTAAAATTGAGGTCTAAGCAGATTACTGTGAGTTCAAACAGAGAACATTATTTCTATTTTTTAACATTGTGGAAGCCAAGTGTCTATTGAATCACATAGAATGTCAAATGCTCATTCAGATTAAAATACCAGAACTCTAAGGAATTTAAATATTATGGATGAATAGTTTGTTAGTTAGTAAATAGTTATTAATTAATTGATTAACACTGTAAAAACTTGGTTAACATGGGTCTTGACACCACATCTCAATCTTATAAATTTAACAAGAACATTTACCCCCAACCTTGCCAAGTGGTGAACTAATGCAAGATGTCCTAAAACAGATACAAAAGATGGTATTGGCAGTCAGTTAGCAATGCTACAGGTAATTTCAAGTAGTTGGCCTAGCCTCGTACATTTTTGAACTGTTAGACAGGCTTTTAATTTACTGATGCACACATATAACTCCCCCCTGGATTGCATGGGCTTTTCCCCTCTTTATCTCCTACAGCAGTTACTAGCAGTTGGCTGGCTTACTTGCAACATTTGCTGGCAAATCACCAAGGCTCCCTTTTGTTTGTGCTAGGGGGGTAATTTTGGAATATAAGATGAATGCAGTGTGCAGTTCAAACACATAGGGCCCTATCTTACACCCGGCGCTAAGCGGCGCTAACCCAAACGTGTCATTGCTAGTTTCAGAACGGCCCAGGTGTCATTTTTAGCAGCCAGCGCTCATGTTTTTTAACGAGCAAATTAACTTGCACCCATAGCAAGTGAACTGGGCGGGTTGGTCTTAAGATGAGGTGTGGCCAGGATCATTTTTGGCGTATTGCTATCTTGAGCCAGCAGAAAGTGCTTGTGCTAAAACCACCACAAACCTTGTCTTAAGTCATGTTGCAGTTATTTTAACAGGGAAATATAAGTATGTCCATAGGCGTGAGCACAATGCGCATATAGATCATATGGGACTGCAAATATTTAATAATATTCCTGTTGTAGTATCGCTGTGTCTCTTACTAACGCCATTATTTTCTGCATTGCAATTTACATATTCACTAAGATATCTAAAGTTAACTCAATTGTTGAGCTAGATCTTGCCATTGTTGTCTGCCTTTATGATGGAAATGTTTGGTCTTCACCTTTTTTTCTAAAGTAATTATGGGATTTTTCTCAGTCAGAGCACGCATCGATGTATGTGTGCATACTTAAAATTTTGAACAAACGGAGTATGCATGTGGGTACTTACTCCATGCTCCGCACTACCATACTTCTGTTTTCGCACTCCAACATGCATGCGTGCTCGCTATGTGTGCTCGGAGCTTGGAAGTTTGGAACATTTGAGCCATTGTTTTTTGGGAGGAAAGTCTGACAAGTATGTGTGTGTGGGTGTGATTGTGACGTATGGCTAAGTTATCATGCATGGATGTTGTCATGCATTATTTTGTAAGTAAGGAGTGATTTTGTAGGGGTGTATTGCTTTAGCTGGACATGCCATCCAGAAGGCCCATATTTCATCACATTTTAAACAGTTGCATATCAGGCCCAGGCTATCATTCCTTTTTAAAAATATTATTCACTGCTTAGGGATATATATCTGAACGTGTAAGCAATTTCATGCTGACCCAGCATTGTGTTTCTTGACAGATTGGGTATTTAACAGAATTGGGTTTAGCAAGAAAACTGAGTCAGCTGTAAAAGTCAGATGCATCCACAGAATTTACATTGCAAAATAATAACGCATAAGTGCTTGTGACATTCATAATAGTCTATTCTACAGTCTTATTTTGTAATATATACAGAGACAGGAAAATAGTGATATCAGTTAGAAAAATTGTTGTTTGTACAAAAAATGATCAAACGTCAGCCTCTAACAGCTTTATTTTACATGGACTAATCACCCATAAAGCAAATGTATGACTGTGTGATTTCAACTGTTCTGCTAAGAAACTATTTGAGGCAGAATTTGATGGATAAACAAGCTCTCAGACAAGCTCAGATTGCTCTTTCCGACAGGTTTCAGTTAACTTGGCACTGCAAGACCCGGCTGCACATTTTAAACAGAGCTCCGGGAGCAGGGTGAGCAATAACTACAGAGCATATTTGAACACAACGCTAAAAAGCTATCTTGAGTAATCCCAAAAACACGCAGATCTGTAGACACAAGGCCATGTGGAGCCAACGTTTCCCATGAGGCTTTCAGTTAGAGGCTCATGCATTTTTCTTATATCATAACGAGTTCATAGATCCCCAGTGCCTTCATTCCATGAGCTGCACAAGAATATAGTATCCAACAGAAAGAGCATAAAGCATAAAATGGGATCTTACACAATAGTTTCATATCCCTTCACCTACCATTTTGCCTTATTTATTGATTCAGATTTATGGATTTGGCTGAGATTTTGTGAGAACTGTGTTTCATCCCAAAGTTATGGTTATTTTAATTCACATCATATACCATAGGTAATTCTGACTGGTACTGATATATCACTATACTAGTAAAAAATTCTAATAAAATAAGCTTTTTCCCCCGATGTCTACAGACAGACTGAGCCTTGCCTTTGTAGCTTGTAGACCCAAGATCCAAGTTTTTGGGTTGTTCATACCAATAATACAGGAGGCACCAGCACTGGTTACTGCATAGGTGGGATGCACCAGGGCTGTATTCCCCTCACACATCACTTTCACATACACATTGCAAAATGATCCCACAATGTCCGATTAAATAGGTTTTAGTCCTCCATTGAAAATCAATACTCTTAGGGCCAAAAGGTCTGGATACTTAACTGAGCTGGCAGTTGCTGGTCTAGATAAGAGTGTCTAACAGTCCGTTTGAAGGGGACATGATGGTAGTATGTTCCCTTCAAATCTAGGAGCACAATCTGTTACCTCTCTGCTTTTTGAACAGTGCAATGTAAGATAAATATTGTTGTATTACATATTAGTGCAAGCCAAAGGTGTAACTTTGGGTTTAATATTGGAAAGGTTGAGGTGAACTGAGTACTACTGGCTACATGACAATGGAAGCTAACTAACAAAAATAATCACTCATCGTCTACTTTGATACATATTAAAATGCCTAGGGGTCGATTTACTATAGGTTTGCGTGTACAAACTGTTACCATTCACAAAAAAATTCATCAACTAACAAGGTGCAAAGCATATTAAAATGGAAAGATACGGCCGCCACGGTGGTGCAGTGGCAAAAGCGCCGACCATCAGTGCAGTTGGACACCGAGTGGTTGCTCCACGGGAGAGAATTTAATAACATAGGGTTCTTAGGGTTATTTTTGTTTTTTGTTTTTGCGTGTTAGCCTGACTGAATATGCAAACTTGGGCATCCCTACATTATTCTGCGAAATCGTGGGAGGAGGTCATGCAAATAGCCTATTGTAGCATGTGTAAAGTGATTTACTAAGCCTGAAAGCAAGTTTGGAAAAGTTATTTGCGTTTCCAATTTAAATCAAATGGAAAGCAGGTATTAAGACATGCAATCGATTAGATGATCGCTGTCATTGTAGCAAGACACATACGGGGTGTTTGGAATATCCATAACTGAACATTCTGAATGATTGCGTAACAATGGAGGCTAAATAACTGGCCCGTTCTAGTATTCAATTCAATTTAATTTTATTTGTATAGCATTTTTTTTACAGAGAATTGTCACAAAGACACTGCACAAGGAAACAGAAAGATAATAGAGCAAAAATCCAGGCCTTAGCCCCCAACCAGCAAAACGAGGTAAAGAAACTCCCCGTTTGGGGAGAAAAAACACTCAACGGTGGCGAGAAAAAACTCCCCAGTGGGAATAAATCTCAGAAGGAACCTGGCTGGAGAGGGGGTGCCCATCCTTCGCTGGCCGTATTCTATTGTTTGTACTGACAAAAATCCGCTTCGTTCGTATTTGTATACGTGCTAGATGTGTCATTTTGAGACCGTTTTAGCAGCCCTATAGAAGTGAATGGAGAGTGACAAATACCCTATTCTGGATTATCACGCCAGGGGAACACAGAGCAACTAATGAACATATTTCGCCAGCATTTGGGCTCATATCATGGCCAGGTAACTACACAAAGTTCAGTTGTGCTTTAAAATAGTAAAGTGAAAATTCTATCCAGAACTTCTCGCTATGTGATCATGATCCCCAGACAGCCACCCTGATTGCCAACTATCCAATGCTTGTCAAGAGACCAGACTAAATTTAGTGCTCATTCCTTTCCATTTTTGTGGGATGCCCTCTACTTTAGGCAACTGTCAAGCAGATACTGTATATTGTTCAAATATTTTTCCACCGCAAAACGTGGGGGCAACACAACAATGGTTTGCTCTACTACTGTGTCAACATCTAACAAAAGTGTTTCCATGTTTACAAATGCTTTCGCAATTTAATACAAATCATTAAGTCTGGTTATCAGCCATGAACTAAACAGGCAGAAGTAAAGGAGGACAGATATGCTATATAATTTCAAGGCATATTGTCGGGAATAATAATCTCTGTCACAACCATCAATAGTTGACATTGTATAGTATACACAATACCAATTTTTCAATTTAGCACATTTGAAACAAATATATATACAGTTGAACCTCGATACAACGGACACCGATGCAACGGATTCCGGATCCAACGGACACAATCTGCTAGAGTGAATTTCTGGTCCGAACGTTTAAAACTCCCGGATGAAGCGAACCGAGACCGCTACTTCAGTAAGCGTCCGCTTGGCGGCGCGCACGTGTTGTTTACAAGCGTACAAGCGTCGGTTTGCCTGGTTGTTGTGCGCTACATATCTCTTGTTATAGTGATATTTTGCATTATTCGCTGCAACGGACAAACGGCTTTAACGGACAACTGCTCCCCCCTATTAGTCCGTTGTATCGAGGTTCAACTGTATATATATTACAAGACAAAAGGTAAAAACTAAATATGTAGCTATATTAAAATACGAATATAACACATTGATATTTTTTTTATATTTGTATTTTAATATAGCTCCAAATTTTGTCTTTATCTTTTGTCTTGTGATATATGTGACGCGTGCTGGTAAAACGGTCCGCAAGTCGCACTTCTGCAATTCACAGTAGAGTGCAAAATAGGGAGGAAAACGTTGCTGGGGGCGGCTTCAATTTCAGGAACAGATGATAATCAGCTGTCCATTAACACCTTGCTAGTTTCGATTGGCTCTGAGGTTTGGCATGCCCTGCCCGCGCTAAAGAGCCTCTGGTATGTAGGTAGAAAAGAAAAGGAGGAATTCCCAAGTTGAGAACGTACACGATTCACAGTAGCTACTTGCTCCATCTGGACCTCTGGCATTCAATATGAATATCTTCACACAAAACTCCATATTACTCCATAGAAAAAAGCGAACGCTGTAACTTAAGAGCCGATTTGCGGCCGAACTGAATCGAGTTCAGTAATTCTGTTGTTCTTACCTATTCTGGCACTTGTCCTCTCCATAAATTGGTTTGCCTGTATCAATGCTTTAAGCGAGCTATAACCAACAATTTCAAGACAAACTAGTGACTTCTTCAATACACCTCCGGCGAGCAGCGTCAGTGCTGAGCGCATGTGTTTCATTGTCAGCGCGAAAAAGTCTGTGGCTTACGGCTGAGATTTGTGGAGAGGACACGTGCCAGAGTAAGAACTTTGAGCCGCAAAATGGCTGTTAAGTTACAGCATTCGTTTTTTTTAATATGGAGCTCTGTCTGAAGATATTCATATCGAAAGCCAGAGGTCCAGATGGAGCAAAGTAGCTACTATCATTTGCAGTGAAACCTGTTTTGCTAAGATCTGTCTGTTAGTTGAGTTTTTCTGTTTTTTGTATCTCTACCAGTCTTTGTTTAGTAACACAAGCCTCTGAAATCCAGACAAATCTGATACTCTAGTGGGGGAGTGGTTGGGGGTGGGATTAGCCAGCTAATTTTCATGCCCATTAAGTTTGCAAGCCTCAGGTGTGAATCTTTGCAAATCTTTGAGAGCTGTTATCTCAGGAAAGTGTTTTAAGGTGTAACAACATTCAAAGAAGCATATCTTATTCAAATATGTGCATATTGCAGTGTATGAGTCATCATTTGAAAGCTCAGGATCTGTACGTTCATAAACTATAAAAACACAGAAAAATTACCCCGTGGACCATTTTACCAGCACCAGTCACATATATTTTTAGTCATATATGTGTTTTTTAGTTCATAATGTGTTTTTAAAAAAAAAAAATGTCATGAGGATATCATGTACGAAATATGATATCTAGGCACATGGGTGTTTAACAGTAGGCACAGCAAAATTAAACTTTAATGGAATTTTAGAACACAGGCAACATTGTGTGCTAGGCAATACATTCTCACACAAGGCACAATTTGTTGACAGTTTTTCCTGCAGTGCAGATCAAACTTGCAATAAATGAGTGCAAGCTTGTTCTTAGCCTTTATTGATTGCAATTCTATGAAGCCACATGATAAATAATCTTTTAGCTAGCACAAGCTAATAGCAGTAACAATAGCAGTACATTTTTAAGTGTCCAGCAAAAATATTGACTTGCCTGTCTTCCAGAATTCTGACAGTTTGAACTTCACCAACCATCAGAAATCAGCACGTAAAGTCATTCAGGAAATGCGCCAGTGTTCCAGAACCCCAAGTCTAAATAATGGAATACTCAGTCAAAGCTATGTGTTTTTAGTGCTGTCAATGTCCCACTGATATTATAGATGGAATGTGGAGGGATATACTTTGCAAAGTCACAAAAATAATCAGTATATCAGATTAAAACTCCATGCAACCTTGCCCACAATATTTTCATTTAACATTGAGCTAACAGTTTATTCACAATATTTATATTGATTTGTGGAATAACATTTTCAGCTCCACTGTCTTTTAACAGGAATACTAACTCACTTTTATACAAGGAGGGCGATGGGAATACTCAATTTTATATCCATGTTGGGGCCATTATTAGAACCCTAAATAATTTCACTGGAAAAAGTTTTGTTCAGAAAGCAATATAAGAGACCAATTATGTTCTTAGCCTTGTGGTTACAGCTTTCCGTATTGAATGACAAAGTGGACCACACAATGCTGGAATGAGCACAGTGCTTATCTAAAAAAGAATGTATCACATTAATGTACCATTATTTGAGTCACTTTTCCTTGTTTAATTCAAATTATTTTGTTCCTGGAATCCTTTCTCTCTTTAATTGAAGGTGTTCGGTCTTTTTTCACCTATTCCACAGCATTTAGCGTTACTCATATTTTAATTACGGTTTTTTACTCTTTTCCTTGTACAAAGCCACCTTCAATCTCAGCATACCGACAGTATTAAGTTCTGAAAGCCAGGTTATTTTAGTGGATATAAAGATATACATTGTCAAAAGAAACATACACAATATACCTCTGAACATATAAATGTGATGGAAACTTGTGCATCTGTTAAGTTTAGTGGCCTGAGGTAGATGATTAAACAGAAAGATTATGTAAATATTTGCTGGTGACTGTCAGGAATTCAGTATCAACGCTGATTTTATGCAAATCATGCTTGACACCATATATAATACCCATAACATATAAAACTATAGATAAGCACACAATAAGGGTATACTCATTAACATGATTAGTAGTAAACATTAACTTACAGTTATTGAATGTGTTCATGAAGGTTTATGAATGTTAACTAAGATGAACAAATATGTTAATAAATTGTCAATAAAGATTATAGTTCATGTCATACTATATCATATATTATATACTATAATGAAGTCCCTATTTAAACCATTTAATTAAATTGTAATGTCTTTGTTAATGTTCATAAAGGGTGAATATCTTAATATGTCACACCTCTCTAAAAAAGTGGTAAAAAAATAGTTTATCATGATGGATGTGAATGATTTGTAACTGTAATCCCACCTCCCCTATCTCCAAAAACACCATAATGTGACTGCTGGCCAAATGTACACAACCTGTAAACCAATAGCCAGAAAACATGTTGGTAACGATTTTGTTTCAAATTGTTTGTGGACCTTTATGGTTGTATGACTTACTTGTTACTATAATCTTTATTAACCATTTATTAATGTATTTGTTGATCTTAGTTAACATTCATAAACCTTAATAAGCACACCAATTACATGTTAATTAATGTTTTCTACTGCACTAATTCATGTTATTCAGTGTACCATTATTGTAAAGTGTTACAAAACCATTTTCAAAACTGAAAGTTTTTTCCTTATTGCTGTCGTCCATTTGATGTGTAAATTCCAGCAGTCCTGTCTAGTCCTGCAGTATTGTCTTCCATCACTTGAAAAATACAGTTCTAAAGTAAGTTAGATTATAATTTCACTTTTTATTACTTTCCCAACAACATTTGAATTTATGCCTATAAGTGAAACATTTGCCTTTTTCCCCCCAATATAACTAATATTGTAGGTAATTAAAGAAGAGTTTGGTATACAAAATGCATTGACATTGGTCAGTGTTTAAAAAGCGTGGGTGATTATTACTTGGCTTTTAAAAATGCTATTACTTTTGTCACAAGAAATGCTTTTCCTAGGCCTTTTTATGTCTAAGTGCTAAATTATCCATGAAAGCACAGACTTGCACACATTCTCTGAAAAAATATGCTTTTTTCTCTGCAGTCTACCAAGTAGTTAGTCATTGTTTCTCAGGAGATTTAATTCATATACAGGTGCAGCTCAAAAAATTTGAATATAGTGAAAAAGTTCAATATTTTTTGTCACTCATTTCAGAAAGTGAAACTCATATATTATATAGATTCATTACACATAGAGTGAAATATTTCAAGCCTTTATTTCTTGTAATTTTGATGATTATGGCTTACAGCTAATGAAACCCAAAATTCAGTGTCTCAGAAAATTAGAATATTTTGCTTTAACATATTTTTAAAGTATCATATTTAATATTTGGTCGCATATCCTTTGCATGCTGTTACTTCCTGAAGTCTGTGACCAATCAACATCAAAAGACTCTCGATATCTTATTTTCAGGTACTGTTACAAGCGATACTATAACCTCTCTGCATTTGAACTGATCTCTATGAGAATTGGGGGGTGAGACTAGATTCAGCTGTAAATTACACTGGTACAGTATGGAACACATGGCTGGCTAAATGGCTGTAAGTCATCAAGGGTCTGAGCTATCGAACGAGCCCCAAACCATCACTCTGTTGCCAGATATGGAGTAGATGTGGATGAATCACTGCAAGGATTATTTCTCCTGACTCATTTTCCTATAGAACTCTATGGGGAAAAAAGTCAGGAGAAACAACCCTTAAAGGGATCCATCCACATCTACTCCATATCTGGCCGCAGAGTGATGGTTTGGGGCTCGTTTGATACCTTAGACCCTTGATGACGTACAGCCATGTGTTCCATACTGTACCAGCGTAATTTACAGCTGAATCTAGTCTTACCCCCCAATTCTCATAGAGATCAGTTCAAATGCAGAGAGGTTATATTATCGCTTGTAACAGTACCTGAAAATAAGATATTGAGAGTCTTTTGATGTTGATTGGTCACAGATTTCAGGAAGTAACAGCATGCAAAGGATATGCGACTGAATATTAAATATGATACTTAAAAAATATGTTAAAGCAAAATATTCTAATTTTCTGAGACACTGAATTTTGGGTTTCATTAGCTGTAAGCCATAATCATCAAAATTACAAGAAATAAAGGCTTGAAATATTTCACTCTATGTGTAATGAATCTATATAATATATGAGACGGTCCAGACAGACTGCAGGTACCCAACTGACCAGAACAGTTATTATGATGTTGAGCTGAAGGCAATTCCACTGACCAAACCCATCACTATTTGGGGACCAGGACAATCGCATACCACCCTGTGGTGCTGCCAGCTAGAGTTGGTAGTGGCACAGTCAAGATTCTATATGAGACATGTGACACATCCACACCCTGGAACCCAATATGTTAATAGGATATAGAGCTGAAATGTGACCGCCCACTTTTTCCGTGGCCTGGGTACCGGAAGTACATTTTCCATATATTTTCTCTGTTGACATTTTGGAAAATCCCTAGATAAAGAGTTTTAAGCCTTGAACTGAACCATCCAGCTATGAGATGAATCATTTATGACATTATAAAAATTGATTCAGAGCAAAACAATCTTGGGACGGAAATGAAAAAAAGACTTAGTTTTTTAAGAGAATGAAATACTCATCCCATAAAGCATTGCGAAGGATGTAATTGAATACCTTCCCAGGTAAAAAAGTATACTTTTAGTAGTTTTTATACTAATTATGTACTTTGTGCTAAATTGGCAGTGCGTTAAGTATACTAAGTGCATTAAAGTTGTACTTAAGTGTACTTCAAGTGCAGTGTGTATGTTAAAATGGGACTATTTTTAGTATACTCAAGTACACTATGTCTGTATGTTAAAATTTGACTTTTTTTTAGTGTACTTAAAGCTTGTATGCAGTATGCAGTTTTCCCCCACATTTGTTGTCACAACATCCCTGCCCACAGAAAAAGAGACACACCCCCACCCCACAGACCTTGTTGTGAATGTGAAAGTCCGCTATGCAGGATTACAGATTAGTATTGACATTACAGTAAAAATGTCATCTAAAATTCCAGGTAAAACAACAAAATAATTTCTGTTGCATATCACTGAGTGTTTGTAGCATTAGTCTGAACCAGGCATTATCTGGTAGCTACGCTTTGGTAACTTATAGTCACGTAGCCAATTTGAGCTAACGCGATCTATAAAACACATATAACGTTAGCAAGCATGCCTTTCTTCCAAGAACTAGCCACCGAATAAAGTAACGTTATCAATAATACCAATTACCAATCTAGCTACTATTCATATAGGTAATTACAGTTGTCTGGCAAGCAGAAAGTTCATTCATATTGAAACTTTTGACCTACCTGTTTAACCTTGCAACTTCGCAATATAATTTTTTCGACAAAATCTTTGATATAAATATGTTCAAGGAACCAAATATCCTACCTGGCTAGGAAGGTACAACTGTTTTCTGATGAACCCTGAGGAGATCTTATTCAATTTCGCCAATGTCCAGCAAAGTCAACATTTCCACAGCGACTACCGATCACACTTATGACTGTAAGACGTTGCTGTTATGTAAAAACAAATATCTTTTTTTACACACAGATATATAAAAACATGAGACTATGTATTTTTATGCATATTAAGTATACATTGTATGTGAAGATTCTGACAAATGTATTCTGTTGCAAATTTCGGAATGGCACAGCCGCTTCTTTAATTTGAACTTTAAATCATGGATGTGCAGTGAATAGTTTAGATATTGTCATATAAATGAGACAAGTAAAAACTAGGTGAACATTGCTTCTAATGGGCCAAAGTTAATAGGCTTAATAACAAGGCTTATATTGTTGTGTAAATTTGTTCCAAAGTAAAGTGAATGAACAAGCTATAGAGACAATGGGTTTCCTTTGTTGTATTTTTTGACATTATTTTTGTAAAAAAAAAATATATATTCTTTGCTTCTGCAAGCAACAAAAACAACCTGAATTGTATTATCCCTGGAAGCATGAGTATGTGTTTATTTTCTTTTTACTACAACTACAACAAAGGCCCACTCCGTAATTTTGTTTGCTAATCGACAAAAATGGCATGCATGGCAACTAAGTACCTCGGTGGATCATGGTTCAGTTTTTTTTTTTATGTAATCAGTCAGAATACAATACAATACAATAAAACCATAACCTTAAAGGGTTAAATCACGTGGTAATTTTTCTTATTGAAAAGCAACAACAATCACTTGAGTGTTTATCCTTTGTCCATGTGTGATCAAAGTAAAAATTTTAAATATACATTTTCACTATATTTTCAGTTTTTCTATATTATAAAATCCAGGCCTTTTATATAGATCGTATTTGACAAGGCATGGATCTGACAGCTCTTTTTTTTTAAATCTGAAAATATAGCAATACACTGATTTTATGGACTACAGCAGCACATTTTTCCTTCAAAAAATCATTTAGAAAAACAATAAATGTTTAGCTTCTGAGAAGCTGTAATCCACTATTGGAAGGCAATTTTCGGAAGTTCGTAGAGTAGATCGGAGGGAGCAGAATCAAAGGAGAGACAAACCTGTAAATGACAGTCAGTGACTTATTAAAATGACAGAGACCAAACGACATTCCTGAGAGTCAATGGCTTCTCTGCATAGATCAAAATCCCATTTGTATTCAATGCATGAAATCCAATGCAATTAACCTGTTGCCTCTCTCCTCACACTTAAGAAATCATTAGGGGTTTTGCAGATTACTGCAATTTGCTCTGGTTATGGGAGGTTTCTTTTAATAGTCCCAAATATAAAGGCCTGAAAACGCACTCTTTCCACAGGATGGTTTGCCTGTGGGTGTGTGCGCGCATGCATGTGTCTTTCTGATTATGAGGTATTATTACTAACAAAACTTGAGATATATACAAAGTCAGTCCACAGAAATATTGGATTCAAGAATACATTAACAAAGACAATGTTACAAAGAACATAATTATTTGCTTGTACTGTATAAATCTATTCCACCAGTCAGTATAAATATAACTATTTGATTTTATTTGATTGATTTATTTGCACATAAGATGTAAAAAAGCATTTAAATAGCATATAACTACAAACAAACTGAATTTGCTGGTAAGGTCAAATAAACCCCATGGGGTCTATTACATTACCTATATTCTAAACAGATTCACAACACAAAATAATTAACTAGATAAATTTCAGTTTCTTTAATAAAGGTAAATAAATTAACCTTAAAAAATTGTTTTAAAAATAAAAGCGAGAGAGACAGAAAGTAAGAGAGAAACAGAGGCACATACAGTGCCCTCCACTATTATTGGCACCCCTGATAAATAAGAGTAAAAATGGCTTGGTGAATTAGCTTAATCTCACACTGAAAAAATTTGAAAAATCCTATCTTTAATTGAAGTAAATTTATTATGAGAAAAAAAATCCCTCATCAAGAAATAATTATTTTTAACAAAACCATGTGTGCCATAATTATTGGCACCCCTGCATTTATATATAGAATAAAGTAATATGTTTTTATATTTGGTTGCATATCCTTTGCATGCCATTTTTTCCTGATGTCTGTGACCCAACAACATCAAAAAACTCTTGACATCTTAATTTATGGTACTCTTACAAACAATACTATAACATCTCTGCATTTGAATGGATCTCTATGGGAATTAGGGGGTGGGACTAGATACACATACAGCTGAGCCTTAGCCTCATACTGAGCCTCTCATACTATTTTTCAGTGTCTATGAGATGCATATGATAAAGTCACAGCAGAGAAAAAAATTGTGGTAGCTGATGTTTTTGGTATGACTGCAAATATTAGTTTTGCGTGTAACATGAAAATGCTGTACCTTTGATATTAAGTGCCATCACAAAAATACGGCATAATGTAGTTCATAATGTTCCTCCAATGCCAAAAGCCATGCTCTACTGAACTGAGAAATACAGCCGCTGAGTTAAAAACCACTAAATATATTGCCTTAGATCCCCAACAGCATCAGGATGTTTGAAGATAGAGAGCCGATTTTGTCAGTATAGGTCCTCCAAGAAGATGTGATTGAAAGCAATTTCTGCAAATTAATTATTTAACTCCATTATTAAAATAGCTTCTTGTCATTAGTTTTCAAGAATTCATGCTGTGCATTCAGATGATGAAGAAATGATCTACATCAAGCTATATACAGATTGTGGTTCAAATTGAGTCTATTTGGATAAGTTTTAAAAACATGCATGCACACACGCACACACACACATGCACACACACACATGCACACACACACACACACATGCACACAGCATGTATAACAAATTGAAAAAAAAGCCATAAATACCGAATTGTAAATCTGTGTTTCATAAATCTTGTACTCCTTGTCATAATCAGAAATCATTGAAGAAATATTTTTATGGTGAGGCCTCGCAGCTAAAAAGCAGCACCTTGTGCATCTGTCATGTCACCTGATCAAATGTTGCCATCAAGGCAGTGCAGCTGCTTAGGCACGGTGGCACATGCATCATGAAGGAGAGGAGACAGCGCTGATGAAAAGATAGAGTGTGGATCAGTCTCTTTGTCTCTGGGTGAGACAAGGCCTCTCCCCCATCCCCACAGATGACTTTAATGAGGTGATAAAGAGAATGAATGAGCCATGAAAATATGTTTCTAGGGCTGATTCCCTCCCATTCTGAGCCAGATTTGAGTGCCTGTATCTAAAGTATATGGCAAGACATACAATGCATTTTCATGTGTGATTTCAGGTTATGTCACTTTTGTACCGGGTGTTTCATGTTGTGCTTTGCATTTCCTTTGCTTTTTATTAGTCCAGCTAAATCATCCTGGCAAGATGATTAAGTACTGCTTCTTTCAGTTTCCAGGAAAAGCCAAGATGATTTTAAAAGCAACACACTCACTTGACTCGTGAGTTATTTCTTTCCCTCTGATAACGATTCTAATTTTCTAAGAGAGGGAAAAGCATTAGTTAGTGTAGGAACAATTCCATCAAGTTTATGGAAGGTCATCAAGTTTATATTATTAAATGGGGAAAAATTCAGAGTATTAATGAATATGTTCTCCAGCCAAGTGAAGTAAGTAAGGTGTGATTCAAGTACATACAAATGTAAAAGTTCCTTCTCCTCTTGTTAAGAATGAATGTGAGGAAACAAAGAGACCCTGTCAATTTGGCCATTCATGCGAGCAAATGTTCTTATTCTTGGCAATGCTTTCTCATGCAAAAGAATATAATCAAAACCCTTCAGCCTGAATGGAATTTGAATAAATTCAGCGAGATATTGCAAAGGTGCTCAAGGAATGCCAGACAGGAAAGAGTATTTCACTGAATTGCACAGGGAGCAAGACTAAAGGGCCAATTCAGTGTGCCATTATGCATTTAGTCACGGTAGTACCATAGGCAATTAAAGGCATAGAAAGTTATTCTTAAAAAATAACAAGGAATTGCTCATCGACTTGTTAAAATAACAATGGTGTTGGGGGCTAATTGATAAGAGCAAGAATGATTACTGCTATGGTACTAGGCTACAGTTGCATTGCCGTTTGAAGTAAATGAACAGGCAGGCAACAATGTTATAAATTATGTGCACACAACTGGGAAATTAAATGCAAACTTGCATTTCATTTATTTTTCGTTTGTCAAAAATATGTTTCCATATTAAACAAATTAACGGGCATCGGCATAAAATTTTAAATTTGTCAAATCTGGCAACAAAGGGAATTCCACAAAATTTCTGTTGTGGTTAATCATGAACCATTTTTTATGAAACTCATTTCAAATGGATAAACCAAGTGTTCACATATCACAGATGTCTCCCAGAAAATATGTTGGTTCCAAGTGTGCTCCAGTGCAGCAGACTTTATAATGTATTAAATTCTTAAACAAGCTTCTCATTAAGATAATATAACCTCTGCTAGCCTCTGACGTCTAAAACATCTAAAAACGCACGTTAAAAAGTTAAACAATGTTAATTTTGTCGGGATATTTATAACAAAACTGGTCACCTGCAGGCACATTTAATCAAGTGTTTGCGTCACCACCCACACAGCAAAGCTCATGAGTCTTATTAATTTATTTGAACCTTACTCAGTGTCTGATTCAATAACATTGTTGCATCCCATGTGTGTTTTTTTGTGTGCATGTCTCTCTTTCTGTCTCAATCATCCTCATTTCAGCAGTCTGATTCCATTCGCCCTCTGTGCCGTCAATCATCCTCATTTCAGCAGTCTGATTCCATTCGCCCTCTGTGCCGTCAATCATCCTCATTTCAGCAGTCTGATTCCATTCGCCCTCTGTGCCGTCAATCATCCTCATTTCAGCAGTCTGATTCCATTCGCCCTCTGTGCCGTCAATTATCTTCCCCTCAGAAGCCTGCAACTATTCATTCACCCAGCTGTCAATCATCATTCTCCTGTTGAACTACTCTGCTCTCTCCTCCAATCAGACTGTGACAACTAATTTAAAATGTCATGCTGGAGAATTATCTTTACTGTTTTTTTTGCTGATTTTGGTTTTTGTGAGAGAGGTTTGTGTGACTCAGTTTGCGTTTTCTTTTCTTTAATTATTTCATTCTTATAATCATCCCATTTCAAGGGCAATATCATGAACCACAATAAGAATTTTTAAAGATTCTGAAAGCATGGATTTAAAAAAAATATACGTACATTTATCCTATAGACTTTTAACCTTTCTTGTTCTCCCTACTGGTCCCACATGCTCCAAACCGCATGTCATGCAGCTCCAGGAACAGAGCAGTGCTGGTGTACCAATTGTCAACATACACCTAGTCCCCTGTTCCAAGGAATGGATTTAGGAGGTTCATGACAGCATCATGACTCAGCCCCTTTCCAGTTGGTTTCCCTATGTAAACATTGAATTCACGCGTCTAGCCATTGGAGGCATCGAACAGAACAAACAGTTTGAAGCCCCACTTTGTAGGTTTAGCCTTCATGTACTGTTTTAATCCAATTTGAGCCTTAGTGGCTACCATCCGCTCATCAATAGACAGTTGGTGTCACGGCTGGTAAAATGCCCTGCAAGCAGCCACTACGGCATCAATGAGCGGATGCAACCGGAAAAGGCAGTTGTATCCATCTATGCCACACTCTGAGAGAAAGTCAACTGGAATAGCTCCAAGGGTGAGCACTCCTTGATAAAGTCCAGCTGAGGCCCGGGTGTCCTGGCCGGAGCAAACGGGTGGACTGATGGCTGCTTTTCCTGCTAACTGCCATCTATCCACCTCTCCCCTTGCACAGGTGGGCTTGTGCCCCCTCTGAGTGGAGGAGGTGGAGAGGGTGAGCTGGATGACGAGCTGGAGGGGCACATATGTGCTTGTCTCTGCACCCTGGTACGCCCCCTTCCTCGCCATGCTGCCTCCCCAACATTAGAGCACTGTGGGACAGACCTCTGACCAGCCCCCCTGCCTGTGTGGCCTCTTCAGAGGAAGAGCTGCAGGACAGGGTTGGCATGGAGGAGGTCCCTGGCTCACTGATGGCAGAGGAGAGGGTGACCCAGAACAAATGGGAGAGCTAACAAGCATGGCATTGCTGAAGAAAAAATGAGAGATTATTTAACCGTTTATGCAGAAGCCATTTACGCCATGCATGCCTTCAGGAGAGCCATCAGCATCATGACAAACCACACCAACCCTGACCATGGAAGCAAATATGCTACTGAACTGTCCACCATGCTGATATACCCCTTAACCATTCCACCGCCTTATCCAACAACAATCAGCAACAACAATAATCGACAACAATCTCTCCCTCATGTTATGTCATGCATAATTTGCTCATTTGTTTACCTGCACAGCCTTCTGTAATGCATGCAGAACAATTTACTCATGTGGAACAATAACTCTACTAAAAAAACACTTCCACACATCATTTCATACAAAAGAAAATCGATCTAGTGATGAAAATCACTCAATGCGGACACAAATAGATAGCTAACTGATATGAGATTGTGCTGTCACAATTTTACTGGCTAGCTTGCACTGTCCGGTAGCTATACTAATTTTGTTCAGAGAGATTTGTTTTATATATAACTATATAAGGTTAGCTAGCTCAAACCACAGGGATTAACGCATTGCTGCCCTTAGTTGCAGTTACACCAAGTAACTTACTTTCAGTCAAAACAGACAATTTGCCTTACATTTACTTCACAAATTATTTATCATATTGTTGCAATGTGAAATTTGTATTATTCATTGGATGAAAAACAATAAAATCCAGTTGATGATGCTATTACAAAACTGCATGCCGTGGCGTGAATTCACACTGGCATACTAAATTAATCTGTAAAGTTATACCACCCAGCCAGAGATGTTTAGGGGGGCTAAGTCTCTACTAGGGGTGTCTGAGTGCATGGACCCCCAGGAGAAAGTTTTCAAAAAAGCCGCCACAAGATGGTTGTTCCCCATGAGTTTTGAGAGCAGCAATAGGCCTAAAATCAATAAATAATTTGGCATTGTTGTTGCAAAGAATATTTCTTTAAATTGCTTAGATATACAGCAATAGGGTTGGGTTGACCATCGTCTATCAACTAAAATTTATCGGAGACGGTTGACACATTGTGATGTCAAAGACAATCTGCATTCTAGTTTGACAGTTTATAGCAAATTTCCTCAATGGCAGCGGAATTCTTTTAGGCCTGGCCTGTAGATTAAATTTAACCAGCGATGGGGGGAGCTTACTCTCCTGTAAGCTTCTCCCGAATTGTTAGAATAAAATGTTGTGTTATCAAAATATCCTAACTTTATGAGTCAAATAAGCTGAATTAAGCTATAAACTATTATCTGTCTGTATTATTCAGACTATTGCAACTAATATGGTTCCCATAGGCTATAATGAAGAAACTCCTGCCTTTTTCTACTAAGACTGAGAATAAAAGCCTGATATAGTTGAGTTGTTTTACACAGTAGACTCTGTCAACAATGACTCCAAGTAGTGGAATGTGTACAATTGGATGAATAGCCTACAAGGAGCTTGACCGTAAAGTAGTTTGAACTTACTTGGCTACTTATTTTTTCTACAGTCTCTGGTATGGATCCAGCTAGCAGTAACACTTGAGAGCAGACCTATGGAGCAAACGCTTTCGTAGCTAACGTTAACAGTCCTTGACTATTTTTATCCCTGTGGAATGAGTGGACAATTTACACAAGCGTTACTGACATTCCATTAAGTAGCTTATGTTGTTACCGAACCTACCTAGCTTAAGTAGCAGTTGTGATTGTTACAGCAGGCTTAGAAGGTACGGAACAGTCTGAATATTGACATCTAAAATGGATCTTGGCATGTTCATGTGCACAAACAAGACAGGGCATCTTAATTTGGATGGACCTTTCATCAGTCCATTTAGGGCCGGACAAATACAAAATTAGATTTAAATATCATCACAAGTTCAGCTTTTTTTTCTTTTGAAAGAAACAATGACTGTGGATGATTCATAAAATCAGAAGAGGACAAAATTTAATTAATGTTGATGGTAGCCAGTAAAACAAGAGAATTTCAAATGTGTTAATCACGGCATTCTTTGCATTTTGATTTTATATTGTGGACAGAGGTGGAAAATCCAAATCCAGAAAGTAAAAGTCCTCCCTTGTATTTTGTTCCAATCACCTGAATTTGCTAATTGGCACAATTCGCCAAGAGGAAGAACTCAGCAGGCTGAGTTCATGGGTGGAAGAAACATATTGCAGAACTTTTACTTTCTGACCCCTGGACTTTCCACCTCTGATTTTGGTATACTATACGAGTCAATTAGAAGCACTGTTCAAGTAGTTGTTAATGTTGAATATCTCAAATGTTGTTGCATACTGTTCATTCAATTGTTTATGCAGTCTACAGTACATTTAATCCTGTAGATAGCTTTTTGAAAGATAAATCACTTCAGATTAGTGAAGATTGGACACTCCCACATTCAAGTCCTTAGGAACCAAACATGGTAAAGTAGGGAGATGACTATTGAGGTCTGTACAAATATCAATGTAATTTGCATGTGCTTCTGAATTTATGAGATTTAGAAACAGTCTAATCCTTTCCAGAACATAATCCCAGGAGTTTCTCATATCTTCAATCTCCATGACCAGATTGGCAGATTATGAATCTAAGACAAGTCTATATAACAGTGGCTGATATTTTCTGAATATCATAAAGGCCTAGCAGAGGCTTTGCAAGGATTAAAATAGATCAATGTCATTTCCCTTCAACTAGGAATTGTAACAAATTAAAACAATTTGTAACCACAGATAATATAAGCAATGCAAGTACATCATAAAATATAATGCACGTGGCAGCATAAAATGAACCATTAAATCTTAATTACACATAATTGCACATAATTACATTTGATTTTGTCTTTTGTGAGTCCAAAATCGTTGATCCAGATGTGGGCAGTCTATATTTAACTCCCCCCCCCTCCCCTCTCTCTCTATCTCTGTCTCTCTCTCTCACACACACACACAAACACACTCCACAATTCCAGTCCATGTGTATGTTGAAATATCCAGCTGAACTAATATATTCAATTCTAAGAACTACTAACATATCTCAATGATTAAACGGAACTGATTTAATATATAGCGGGTTATACGCCTCTTAAGATTGTATTTGGTGGACTGGATTGTTTGCATAGCTCTAAAAATATAAATGAGATGAAAAACACATTAAAACAGATCAATATTTAACACTGAAATTAATTTATATATTGCATGTGTTCAATTCCCGTACTAATCATAATTGAGTTTAGCACACCACATTATATTTCTGGCCCAAAAATAATAAAATTTACTATATCAAAGAAATTGTCATCAGGGTTTGTTTGGAAAAGAACTGTAATTTCACATCCTTCTTCCATTAGAGCTACCATGTTTTGTTTCCAAGTGAGACTTCGATTCCAGTTTATCTTTGGATTTATGCTGAAATCCAAAGGATTTGTATAATCAGTAAACAATCACATCACTGCTTATTTTGAGAAGCCTGTAATTCAACTTCCTGATCTAACAGAAAATATCACTCAACTCTAAAATAATAAATAAATAAACTCTCAGTCCAACAGTAAGCAGAAAAAAAAACAATTTGCATTCTTATACGCACCCAGAATGTGCAGAAAGCTGAAATGTGTTTTGTGCACTGTAGGTATGAGTTGCAGCTGGAATTGAGGGCAAATAGGTAACGCCACTGGGCATCCTGGGATAGAAGTGCTCCATCTCTTCATCCAATTGTATACATGAACAGTATGATGTTGGAATTATTCTGCACACATGACAGGAAAAACTATTAAGATTCACATTTTCGCCATTATCTTACGGATCTTAAAGCGGAAAATAATTTTACTGGAAGGCACACATTTATTGAAATTTTGCTGCGTGTTCTTTTCAATTATTGCCCAGAAAACCATTCAGTGCCCACTCAAATGGGGCCACAAAGGGCACTAAATGAACATCTACTTATTTAACAGCAGCCAGCATCATGGAGGGCCTGATTAAAGAGTAGATCTAAAATTCAGAAGGAGATAATCGGCTGGGTGAAGTCAAATATATAAATATGGATAAATAGCTGGGATTTCTCTCAAGGGTCTCCCTATAAGTTAAACAGTCAAAGGATTAGACACAAAGCAATTAGGCACATTAGCCTTGCAAGTTGATGTGGTTAAGTGCAGTACCTAGAAACACACATACATAAATAAATTAGACAGCAGGACCTGCAGTGGTGAAGAAAGATTGAATCAAACAAAGGTAGTGATGTGTGTCAGAAACCTGTGCCAGCATATTACCTATGCCCAATTTTGGTGACTTGGGAATAGGTAATACTCAGCACTAATCTCCTGTAGCATATTTGTATATAAATCATTTTTTATTGTAGAAGGATGCTGATGAAAGTAACATTGTCCAGCTTTCCATTTCTGGATGATACCTTTGGTCTGTGCCTAGGAAAGATCGTCAGCAATTATATGATAAAAATCTCTAACATTGTAAAAAGTGTAAACCACTCTGCACACAAAACTAAAGCAATAGGTTAGGTACACCATGGATGCATATCAAAAATCCCCACTTTGAAAACAAGCTCCAAATGGGTATATTAAGCGTTAACATACTGGTTGTGTAACTTACTCATATGCCCAACTTACATCAAATCAATGCAAAAGTGGAACAACTTCAACAACTTCAATCGATTTCCACTATTATTCCCATTATTTCTGTATCGCATCAACTTGACACAATGAAATGGTGACTATACTTAACTACACACTAATCAGACTAGCTTGCACACATTTCATGTCACAGATATTCAGTATAGTTTGTTTCAAAATGTTAACTGATTACTTATTTGGTTCGCAGCAAAGCTAGTTAGCAATAGTCACAGACAGACTCAGCTCACTAAGGTACAGTAAGTTAACAAGTATACAGAGTCCCACAAACTCACATAGTTAGCTTGAGTTAGCAAATATAATAATAGGTAACTAATCCAGATAGCTAATGCTAGCTTTATACAATGTAATTATTGGAGCTGGTGCTCTGCCACTGAGCTCCAACCACTCGAGTGACTTCTGCCACAGAGATAGGTCCTGATCCCCCAGAATGATCCAGCTATGCCTCCTGAAAGGAGGTTGTATATCAAACTGCTACTTTCCGACAATATCCCCAGTCGAGGTCAGAGTTTCCCCCATCCTTGGTAAAAACAGTCTGGACAATGTCCTGCTTTGCCCTCCTGACGTGCTTAATGGTTTTCCACATCTGCTTTGGGCTGCCTGAAAAGTAATTCTCCAAGGCCTCTCTGAACTCCTTCTACGCCTCAGCTTTTGCTTCTACAACTGCAGCAGCTGCAGCTTTTTTTGCCTGGTGGTACCTGTCTGCTGAATCAGAGGTGCTCCATGCCAACCTTCTTTAGCTTGACAGCCTCCCTCACCACTGTAATCCAATAACAAGTTCTTAGGTTGCTGCCAAGACAAGCACCGACTAGCTTCTGACCACAGCCCCGAGCAGCCACATCTACAATAGAGGTTTTGAACAGAGTCCATTCAGACTCCATGTCCCCAACCTCCTCCAAGACACAGGGGAAGCTCTTTCGGAGGTGAGATTTGAAATCATTCCAGACCACTCCGCCAGGCATTCCTCCACCAGGCGTTCCCAGCAAACCCTCACTACACATTAGTGCCTTCCAGGTCTGATATTGCAGCTTCCACTGCCATCCGATCCAACTCACCACCAGATGGTGATCAATTGACAGCAACTCCTTTCTTCCCAGAGTTCCCAGAGCATACAGCTGCATGACACATCTAATGACACAACAAAAAAGTTGATCACCGACCTTAGCCTCAAGGTGCCCCGGTACCATGTGCACTTATGAACATCCTTGTGTTTGAACATGCTGTTTGTCATGGGCAAACCGTGTCCAGCATAGAAGTCCAATAACATGACCACCCCCTATCAATGAGTTTGATTTCAGAGCTGACAATATTAGGGTGGCAAGCCCAACTATATACAGTTGATACCTCTCAACCTCACGCACCAGTTCTAGCTCCTTCCCCACCAGTGAGGTAATGTTCCACATACCAAGAGTCAGTTTCTGCCGCCAGAGCAAACAATGCCTGGGACTACTTTACTCATGCCCCTTGCCCAACGGGCATTGCCCCCAACCCTACCAAGCCCCGGATGACATAGCTCTGGGGATCGTTCAACCTCACAAGCCCTTCCGCCACAACAAGGCCAAGATCCAGGAACCACACCACTTGAATTGCACATCACTTGAATTGAACTGAAGTTTTAAGCATGAATCACTTAACCTTAGACAATACAATACTGATTACAACATTAGCACTACATAATCTGTCCGGTTACTTTTGTTTTGCCTGTTTTCACGCATCGAATGTCCAGAGCCTGGGTCTTCTAATCTAAACACTTGCAGCCAGAAAGAAGCAAACAGGTGTATTGATAATCCACTCCTGCTAGGATGACATTTTTGATAGTCACTACAGCAGTACTTTGCTAGGTTGTTTTCTCAGCTAATTAATGCTAGCTTGCTAACCTGGTCCTGTACCACATCTTGTTCAAGATGGCTGCGCCGTTGTTCTGGGCTGCAAACCGCTTGGCACTCGCTCTGTTTGCGTTGCTCTTGTTTGTTTCGTTTTGTTTTTGTAGTGTTCAGTCAGCTGTCGTTTATGATCGCCAAATGCTTCTTGACATCCGTGCATCGTTGGAGTCTATTCGAAATCCAGATGTTGGACTTTTGTTTCACAATTTTTGCCCGAGCTGCCCTGGCGAAATTCGGGTTTGTCCTGATGGCCGTCTACGTAGCCTTCACCGAAAGCGAAGGAGAAATCGGAGACGCGGCTGCCGTGCTGGTTCCTCGGTGAAACGAAAGCGGCTCCTCCGCATACTCACTCACCCCTGTGTTTCTCCTGTCTTCTCTGCTGATCTCTACGCTGATCTGTCGGCTCTTGGCTTGAGGCTATCAAGCCTCCGGACTGTGTTTCCAGATGTGCCTCTTCAGCCGCAAATCTACCTTCCTTTACGCCGCCAGGCATCTGCAACGGATTCCCTTTGTCGCCCGCTACCAAGGGTTTTGGTGACTGGTGCCCCCGGTCCTTCCCTTGCCAAGCTTGCCAAGCTGGCATTGTTGAACGCTCATTCCATAGCGAACAAGGCTTTTATTCTAAACGATTTGTTTGGCAGCCTGGGCATGGACTGTGAGGACTACGTGTCTTTGAATTAACTGTGTCCTCCGAACTGCTCTTTTCTCTCTGCACCAAGGCTATCGGGACGTGGCGGTGGTTTAGCTTGTGTTTACAAGAACGACTATTTTATCCGCCGGGTGAGTCCTGGAACTTTTTCCTCCTTCGAACTGTTGGCGTTTAAAGTGGGTCGCTCTAACCCCTATTACTGTTTCGTTATCTACCGCCCGCCTGGCGTAAATGGTGTGTTTCTGTCTCAATTTAGCGATCTTCTGGCGTCTATTATTAAACTCGAGCGAATACTCTTATTAGGCGATTTCAATATTCCAGTAAATAATGAAAATAATAACTTTGCTGTAAACTTTTTGAACATCACAGAATCTTTCGACTTTATTCAGCATGTTAACGGATCGACCCATTCCAAGGGTAATACATTGGATTTGGTCTTTTCCCTGGGTGTGAAAGTTGATAACGTTGACCTTCATGAACTCCCTGTGTGTGATCATGCGTGTATTGTGTTTTCGATGTCTTTCTGTACTAATATATCAACGTTGAAACGCGTTAAGCGTGTTCGCCATTTCGACGTTCACTCGGCCGTGAAATTTTCTGCTGCATTTGAAAACCGTGTAGTGCCGGCAAATGATAATGACACCGATGTAAATTTTTTATTGGATGACTTCAATTCTTGCTGCACTGGCATTTTAAATGTGATCGCACCGTTTCGGCCTCGCACTATACGTGCTACAAATTTGTCTCCCTGGCTAAACGCTGAGATTCGGTGTTTTAGACGCAAATATAGACAGATTGAACGATTATGGAGATCTACCAACCTCCACGTTCATCGAATTTATTTTAAAGAACTGATGACAGAATACAACACCATGGTTAAGACGGCTAGGGCAGCCTATTTTGCCGATCTTATCACTTCAAATAGGCGAAATCCCAAATTCGTTTTTGATACCATTCATGGTCTTGTCAGCCCTTCTTTGTCCCTGGTTGGTCCGCCTGTATCTTCCAACAGGGATTGTGATAAATTTCTTAGTTTCTTTGTCGACAAAGTTGCTAACGTTAGGGCTGGCATAATACCTCCCTCGTCTCCCTCTCAGTTGGTTTTGCCCGTGCGGCTCCCTATTTTGATCCCATTATGCTTCCAGAGTTAAGTGAGCTACTGAACAGTATGAAAAGCTCTAGTTGTCCTTCAGATTCCCTCCCAACGTCTTTATTGAAAAAGGTCATCAGTTCTATTGGCCCTTCTCTGCTCGAAATAATTAACTGCTCGCTGATCTCTGGTCACTTCCCTGACTGTTTTAAAACGGCTGTTGTTCAGCCTCTTTTAAAAAAGCCAAACCTGGACCCCTCTTCTTTTAATAGCTATCGGCCCATCTCAAAGCTGCCTTTTATTTCGAAAATTTTAGAAAAAATTGTTGCTAACCAGTTATCAAGTGTTTTAAATGAAAATGGTATATTTGATAAATTTCAATCTGGTTTTCGTCAGAAGCACTCCACCGAGACTGCTCTGCTTAGAGTCTCGAATGACATTTTAATGGCTTCTGACGCTGGTGACTGCACTGTCCTGGTGCTGCTTGATCTTAGTGCGGCATTCGACACTGTTGATCACCATATTATTTTAGAGCGACTAAGCAATTATGTCGGAATTTCAGGTAGTGCCCTTGATTGGTTTGCCTCCTACCTCTCGGGTAGATGCTTTTCAGTGGCCGTTAGCTCTTTTATTTCTGAGTCTGCGCCCCTTTCCTGTGGTGTGCCGCAGGGCTCGGTGTTGGGTCCTATTCTTTTTATCTTGTATTTATTACCTCTTAGCCATATTATTGGCCAGTTCGAGGGCATCGCATATCATTTATATGCTGATGACCTCCAACTGTATTTTTCTTTTAATCCTGCAAGGACCGACAGTCTCATTGTTTTAAACAACTGTTTGTCAGCCATCAATGATTGGATGGCGGGCAATTCTTTGCAATTAAATGCCGCTAAGACAGAGGTTCTTGTTGTGGCTTCAGAGAGCATTGCAAATCAGGTGACTAGCTGTATTGGTTTCCTCGGCCCTAGTGTGCGCGCTAGTCTAAGGAATCTTGGTGTTATTTTCGATCAGGCCATGAACCTAGACAGCCACATTAGGGCCCAAACCCGTACATGCTTCTTCCATCTGAGGAATATAGCTAAGCTCAGGTCATTTATACCAAAACCTGAGCTTGAAATGATTATTCATGCTTTTATTGCCTCATGCATTGACTATTGCAATGCTCTTTTTACTTGTCTCAACAAGGCCTCTATAAACAAACTACAACTTGTTCAAAATGCGGCAGCCAGACTCCTAACCAAATCTAGGAAGTATGATCATGTTACACCAATTCTGGCTGCCTTGCATTGGCTTCCGTATTCAGTTCAAGGTCTTGGTGCTGACCTATAGGGCCCTGCATGGTCAGGCCCCTCATTATATCTCTGAGCTGCTCGGCCCCCATGCCCCAAGCAGGGTTTTGAGATCAGCGGATCAGGGTTTGCTGTGGGTTCCCCGTTCCAGGAAGTCCACCAAGGGTGACAGGGCTTTCCAGGTGGCTGCCCCACGTTTGTGGAATGCCCTGCCCCCCGGTCTTAGGTCTGCACCCTCTTTAGATGTTTTTAAGTCAGGCCTAAAGACCTTATTTTTTATCCAGGCCTTTCCTGAGGCTGCCCTTTGATGCCTGTGGCATGCGTGTACCGATGTGCTGACTGTTGGTCCTTGTTTTTATGTATCATTGTTTTTATGTATTTTATGTATTTATTTATGCCTTTTGTATTCGTACCCTGTATTTTTTGTATTATTTTATGCACTGTAAAGCACTTTGTGAGTCGTCTCTGTGATAAGTGCTATATAAATAAAGTTTACTTACTTACTTACTTGCAAACATTAGCACTTTTTGTATATTTGTAATTTTATGTAAGTTTAGGTAAAGTGCCATGGTATAAGCTTGATGCACATATGTACCTCATTTTCAGTCGAATGCCATATGCTTTTTACTATGAGATAGCTATTATGGGCATTTATAGCAAAACGGTTTTAAATACATAAGCCGGCCCATACTTGAGCCTGTGCATGTAAAATTCTAATTGGACACAATTTGCACATTAAAAGTATGTGAGGGACTTGCGTAAATCATCTCATTTATACTTGGAAGAACAAGACACATACTGTACGTGCAGTAGATTGTTCCTGGAGCACTTGGAACGTCACTTCATAGAAGGGTGGTTTTGTTTTGATGAGACAATGTCTGGGGGGAAATCGATCAACTGTCCCATCTGTCTCACGATGACTTCTATAAACTGGTGAAGAACTAGAGTGAACTCGTTGGGAAATCCAACTGTGGTCTGAAACATACTGCTGGCTAAAACACAAATGGAACAGAGCAGAAGCATTTGTTACAGTCTGTGTGAGGTTGAAGCTTGCCTTTAGAAACCATAAGATTAGTTTTCGGATAACCTATGGGTGAAAAGTTTATTTAACACAATGATATTCTTATTCATTAAAAGATACCCTGATTGCAAATGTATAACTCTACTGGGGTCAGGATTGTTGAGAAACTGAAGCATTTAAAGGACAAATCACTCAAGGACATAAATTCATACATAAAATGTCAGAGAGGGTCACTTAGTCATCAGTGCAAAAGGAGCAGGCGCGTGTGTGTATGTGTGTGTGTGTTGATGCATGTGTGTGAGCGTGTGTGTGTGTGTATGTGTACTAGTGATGGTTCATTCACGAATGAATGGCTCTTTTGAATGGCTCTCTTTGGTGAATGTAAGGAACCTATTCTTTTCCGTGAACAATCCATTTCATTTGGCTCTATTTCCCCTCATTAGCCAATGTTATGTGAACAGACAGATAGTGGCATTGTGAGCACTGCAGTGGCTACATTAAGATTAAGCACAAGCACCATTAAAAAAAAAGCCATTTGGTCACCAACCACCTGTCACTAGTTCTGATTGTTCTAAAAGTAATTGTAATTGGTATATTACTAGTAGAAATCTTTATTATGGCAGACCTAATATAGTAGTTAAATAGAAAAAAAAGACTGGTAGACATATTTTATCACATTAAACAATAAACATAGGCCTACATTACATGACACTAAATAAAACAATAAAAATGTCAAGGACACTGTGGCAGCACTGTTACAAGCGTCTGACACTTATAGGACGTAAGTACAACATCAAAACTCTTTTTTTTTTAACCCAGAAGTATAAGTGAATAAAGAGCCTCATGAGAGCCAAACTTACATTCCTCCTGTTTTCTGTCTCCCCTGATTTGTGTTTCATTTCGGCTTTGGGCTGCTGTGTTTGTTTGTGTCTCCCATACAGGTGGAAATACCAGGCTGATGTACTGTGTTATTCAGAGATCTTGGGAGCTGCGCTGGAGAAGACACACGCTGTTGCCTGGCAAAAATCTTCGGGAGACACATGGAGACGTGGAGGCGCAGTGTGGACGTCGCAGCCACCGTATTGAAAAGATGCGTGTACCTGGGTGTAACTGAGACCCGTCGCGGACCGTGGAACAGCGGTTAGAAATAGCATATATAGAATCTGCATCAGGGTATGCCATCACTATGCATGCCCCTCCTGGAAATGCAACCTTCACTTACCGCCTGACTTCTGATTACCGCCCTGATGAGTTTACCGGTTACCGTTGAGTTATCCATCTCACTTTGGTTGAAAACAGACTACAGTGGACATAGAACGTGAATGGACTGATTGCTGTTTAATAACACTGAAGCAGCATCTACGTTTAGACCAGGAAAAAAAGACCCCTGGCATCATCTTTTATATCACTGCGCTTGACTGGGTTTTCCTTTGAGGTTGTGGTTCGTGTTTATGTGGCTTAGTTACTCCACTACCTCACTTACTGTACACCTGGTTATTGCAATGCAGGTGGATTTTGGAACGTAACACACGAACGGCTCTTTTTAGTTAAAGAGAAAACAGCCCCTCGAAAGAGAACAGCCCCTCGAATAACATATAACCTCGTGTGTGTGTATGCGTGTGTGCATGCATGTGTGCATGGAACAAAATTAGACATAATGAGGCCTATTCATACAAAATAGATTAGCTTAGACACTTGCTTTATTTTATGGAGATGACAATCAACAAGAATATATAAGATATATAAGATGATGGGAAATTAAAATAAAGTAATTAAAAATTTATTGGTGTTCAGAAACCTACAACTTTTACTGAATTAATTTTTTTTACATAACTTGCTTGGTTTCAAAGGTCCCCTATGCAATCATGAACTCATTTAATTTTAAATGTGCATTTAAAAAAGATTTTTATTCATATTTAAGATTGATTCCCCCTCATGAAATTTAAATAGTCAGATGTCAGAAAGTCACAGTAGTGTGAATCCTGCAACTGTAATCTCCAGCCAAAACTTTTAGTTGTCAAACATATAAGAAATGAAAGAAAACCAGTTGGAATTAAGTGTAAATGATTTTAAGTAGGGTTCAAAGAGGAATGTTCTTGACAAAAGGTATTATGTATGTCAATATTTGCATTTTAAATAGAATGTGTGATGGAATGTGATAACCACATGTGAAGACATTTCAGTAATGAGGTCAAGGGACAGTGAGCAGCAAGAATGAAAATTATGCAGAGGGCAACTAAATATAATCTTTAATTTTACCTCTTAGTAATTACTCAGAGGACCATAGCATTTAAATGGATAAACTATTGTTTTTAAATCAATATTCAGCAAAAAAAAAAATTTAAATCAATAAACAATCTGTTTTGGGTTGAGCTTCAAAATAGTTTCATTAAAAACATGTTAATCATGACATCAGCTCAATCAAAGCTGCCCGTTGCCTTACCAGGTACATTTAAACCACTTTACATTTGAGGAGGGTGGGGGGATCCAATCTTAGCATTCCATCAAAACATAATCAAATCACATGATTGATTTTATTAGCCTGAATAATGAGTCAAATTTAGTTTGTAGTTCTCAATTCAAATCAAGCACTGTAGCTCTCAAAGACTCTCTAACCTTCACAATTCACTTAATTTCCAAGGTATTATTTGGATTAAAAAAAAAAAAAAAAAAAACAAAAAATTATTAATGGCGATTCAACATTTCAAATACTTATTCAGTAGAATGAATCAGAATCAGATAATAATTACACAATGCCTGTAAGAAATAGTTTGACCATATATCCTTCATGAATTTGTAATAATAGGAGCCTATTAACAAGAGAAACACAAAATAATGAGTGTATAATTTCATTAGATAGTTCCGTTTTTAAATCTGACCCCATAACATTTTGGTCATTTAAATTCCAATAAAAACACATTTTGAATGTATTTTAGTGTATTGAATGACAGGAATGCCATGGGTATATGTCTGAGACCCCAGCAGAATTGTCATGACAGAACTGAAAAAAAAAAAGGGAAAGAAACTAGTTCATTATGGTAGAAAAATGTCATGGATTAAGAGCACATTCAATCCTTAAATGAGTGGAAGTGGACGTGTGAAGGCTAATCAGTCCTTATGTAAGCCTCCCAATTTAGCCCTTTGAGTTGCATGCTTTTTATGGCTCTAACATTCCAATTAAGATCTGGAGTAATAATGCTTAATTACTGAATCACCACCATGCGAGATATTTGAGCATATGTTTGAAGAACCCACCAGAAATATGTCAAACAAATGGTTTCGGGGCATTCCTGGTTCATGAAAAAATACCCTTCAAGTAACTCCAATGCAGGGTTTCTGGGGTTTTCGGCTGTTGCATCACTTACCCAGAAGTAGCAGATCAGTGAGGTCTGGCTGTTGACTAGGGTCTGATGATCTTTTGAAGATACAATGGAGTGGTCCCTCGGGCCGTGTGAGTTCTGACGGCAGAGACCTTTGGAGGTAAAACCTCACTACAAGTTACTATGGAGTTTACTTTAAAGGCGCATTATGCGGATTTTTACCTTGAAAATATAATAAAATAACCATTCTCAGTCATATCTATGATCTCTGTCTCTGCATACATTTGTTGAATCCGTGCTCCTCTGCCTGTAGTTATAAATACTAAGATGGGACGTTTTCTGGGCGTGACACTGTTTTCTGTGGGTTGTGTGAGCCTGTGGGGTGGGATCAGGTTTCAGCTAAGCATTTCTAGCTAGCTAGCTACTGCAATGGCGGAGTGAAGAAGCGCAAGAAAGCGAGGTGAAGAACACAAGCAAAGCCAAATAAACTGACAGGGCGCGTTCAAGAAAGATCAGGTCAACCTAGGGATTTTGCTTTTCCTCGCTGGCAAACAGTTTTGGAAGATTAAGCAAGGGGATGAAATGTGATGTGGAGTTGGGCGTGTTTTCTGTTGACCTGTTAATAACGTTACCTATAGCTATTCAGCTAGCTATGTTAGGATAACTTGAGTGGGCTGGATTGAAGATTGATTGAAAACACAGTGGACCACAGCAAGGCTAAAATCCTGCATAGTGCACCTTTATGTATGTTTTTTGTGCTTTTAGACAACAAATCCACAAATGCCCATATACCAGCCATTTATAAAGCCAGCAGGCTTGTCAGAAACTTTCTATAAATATCAAAAATATATTTCATTGCACTCAAGTACTGTGGGTCAATCAAAAACATATAGGTAAAACTGAAATAAAAAATGAAAACCCTAAGAAGGTGCAATTATCTATTCTAGGTAAATGTTGCATCCTAAGGAGATTTGTCCAGTTTCCTTGATGTCCCTTTAACAGGAAGGTCTTATAGCGGTCATATTAATAATTCATATTCATTTTAACAGTAATGTCAGCAATGTTTTGACATTCAGCAGCATCTTTTTGTTACCGGCACATTGTGTTTTTTTATGGCTAAATGCTAAAAACCAGCTAATGTTGCCAGTACATTTACAAGCGATTGTAAATTGAGATAGCTGGAATGTCTTCTGGAATTTTTGTAACTTTGACAGAACTTGTATTGTGTGTTCATATTTTGCCCATGGGTGTGGAGAAGCGCATGGTTCGGTTTTACCTGACAGATCCTGTCAACATTCACTATACTGGTAGAGTTGCAGCATAGTCACACCTCTAATAGGAATATTACAGGTGGTGTGTGTGTGATGGGTAGCAGGCTGTATCCCTGCACATTGGTGGTCTCACCCTGGCAGACAACACATGCAGTGCGTCCTTGCTTGAGGGGAGTGCAACCGCAGCATGACCCTGCGGTAATGGGTGACACTTTCCACAGCTATAACCACAGAGCCACTCAGGGCACAGAGTGCCACTGACCTTGTGGAGAATGTGCAATTCATGCCCTCTGTTTACGCATGTCACAGAGATCTTGTGGGTAAGATGGGACAGCGCTGACAACCACCAACTGTCACAAACTGTGAATGAAACCAGTTAAATCCCTCTACAGAGGGTCAAGGGGAGCCAATGCAGACATGTTATAATTTGGCAAGAAGTAACCGATGAATGGAGCAACAGCAAATGTTGAGGATGACAATGTAAGCAAAAAAAAAAAGAGCAAGTTGAATTCAAGGAGTTGCTTGGTGGCTAATACTATTAAGATGTCTGCTTCAGTTATGCATGGGCTCCATGGTCTGATATTGAATCAAGACCATGTGTAGTGCTGACTATGGCCTAGCAGTCCTACAGGGCATGCATTTGGCCATAGCATGCACCCAGGAAGGAAGGATTCAGTCAGAGGAATTGCCAGCTCCTCACCCCCTGGTTGATGAAGTGTCTGCAGTTTGACTTTACAAGCTGGACATGAATTGTACTCCTCTGATGCAATGACTGTGTAAGTTCCAACTGGGAACATGTCTACAGAAAAGACCATGGCACCAAACAGCAGCATATGGGTTTAGAGGAGACTGATCTGCGCTCTCCTGAATTTATGGAAGAGGTTACAGAAATAATACTGGTTTAAACAATACAAGTGGCAAACCATTGCAATTACTGGTCTGCTCCTTATTCGTGGGCTTATCTGAACATGAGTACCATTGCAAATTCTGCACCATACTAAATATATGTTTCACTTGCGCGATACTGCAAGTCTCATCAACCCCAAAAGGGCTAGACCTGGCTTCTCTGTTGAAAAGAGTCTTTTCTGAGGTCAGTGGAAGAGAAGACGATAATTCATCAAACTCCAACCCAACCAGAAATGAAAAGCAAGAACCTGTACAATGCTTCT